>CM022764.1:26626920-26651920 GCA_012411365.1 Ameiurus melas | reverse complement strand
AACAACGGATAAAAGAGACTGGATTGATGGTGAAGCCAACGGACTAAGACAACCTGAAAATATACTGATGGATGGATACCAAAGATGAAGTGGACTGACTTGATCATCCCTATCTCTGTCACTGTCTGCTGGCTCTTGTACCAACCCCTGCTTTCATCCTAATTAATTATCCCATTAATTAATCAATCATTTTAAGTATTCTCTTGTAACATCACCTTTCTTCTGTGTCCACAGAGCGCTATCGACACATATATTTAGTTTGACTGCTCCTCTATGATACAAGCTCAGTTCAGATACAACTTCATCATGAACCTTCCTCTTGGAAAAGCCGCTGAAAGATCAGGAAGGATTTTATCTTAGTTATTTTCATCTTAGTTTGACTCGTATTTACGATCAGAGGAAGGTCAGAGGAAGGTCTGGACACAGGTGATGCTCAGAGCTAAGCTGTACAAATCAGAGCTCAGGTTCCGTGGCCTTGACACCATGTTGGCTCTGATAGAAAGAACATGTTCTACCTTTAAATCATCTCAAGAACGTGAATGAGGAAAACATGGAAGAATCAGTCTCCACTGTGAATTGTGGGTTTCCTCGTGCAGGAATTCGAAATTCAACTCTACTCAATGATGACTAGAATGATGATGACTGACTGAGACATATTTCACCTTCATCAACATTCCTCTAATGAATCACCATGTTTATTCTGGCTATATTTGTCTTATTCTCAGCAGAGGTCACTTTACCAAATAACTGTCTGTACCAACGCGTCCGTCACTGACCTTCCAGATCTTTCCTGCGTTCATTATTATTCCTGTTGTCTCTTCTTTCCTCTTGCCCACTCTGTGTTTGTGTAGAACATCCGCAGCTCTGCCTCACCCTGGGTTAAGGTTATACCCAAAAGCTAGCATGCGTTTTCTCATAATCCTCAGCAAAGTGTAAGCCAGAAGCCAATTCATGCTCCGTTTCGACGGACTGCCTCAAACAGCACAGCTGAGGTCAAAGGTCACGTGTGATTGGCGTTGACTCTCTTATTTAAAAGTCCGCATCGCGAGTAACCAGAACAGATCCACAGCTAATGCTCCTGATGTACCGTAAAATCGGTATTCTCAGTCATGAGGTCATGTGATCAAAAGCAGGAGACCTCATCCAAAATGATCACATTTATACGAATATACATGCTGCATAGGCTCTGTTAGCCATACTAGTACATGTTTACAGAAACAATATAGTGATAATTCAGTGATAATTAAGTAATAACACAGTAATAGCACGCTCATAATCTAGCAATAACGCAATAACACGTACAAAACATAATATTGTAATAATAGTAATAATACCATAGTAATACTAACGATACAGTAATGTGGCAGTAATCATTGAAGTTAATAATATAGTAGTAATACAGTAATAAGCTAATAATAGTAATGCAACGCTGATAGTGCAAAAATCTGGCAACAATGTATTATAAATAATAATCATAATACAGTAACAATGTCATAAAAGTTCTATAATCATATTGTCATAGCAGTAATAATGTTGTAGTAATGTAATTATAAAGTAATACCGTAATAATGTAGTGATAACCTAATAACACTCATAACTTCGTAATAAGAATACTAATAATAAACTAATATTAATTACAAAATAACAATAAAGTGATAATAGATAATCAAGTATTAACAGTAGTGAGAGCAATAATACCGTAATGAGTTGTAATAATGGTAATAACAGCAATGCAGTAATATTCATACTACAGTACATTAGTGTTATTACTGTGTTATTACTGTGTTATTACTGTGTTATTACTGTGTTATTACTGTGTTACTAATATTATTTCTGTATTAATAGTAATCATTTAAATCACATGGATATGAATCACATGAAAATGAATTACATGTAAATGAATCACATGCATGAATATGAATTACATGAAAATGAATCATATGTAAATGAATCACATGAAAATGAATTACATGTAAATGAATCACATGCATGAATATGAATTACATGAACATGAATCATATGTAAATGAATCACATGAAAATGAATCACATGCATGAATATGAATCACATGAAAATGAATCATATGTAAATGAATCACATGAAAATGAATCACATGCATGAATATGAATCACATGAAAATGAATCATATGTAAATGAATCACATGTAAATGAATCATATGAAAATGAATTAATAAACAAAGGCAAAGAAAATAGTAATAATTTGGCGGGGGGACGGTGGGGAGAAAATAATCAACACTGTTTTATTCTCCTGACCTAATATGAACTTAGAGTAGACTTGTGTACAAAATAGTTTGTTGAGCTGAATCTGCAGCAGGAGGCAACTCTACAACCTCAACCTGTATTCCTGTTCGTGTGAGAGGATGATGATAAGGATGGTGATGAGGATGATGATGATGATGATGACGATGATGATGGTACCTGCTCAAAAAAAAAAAAAAGTCTGGTCGGTTTAGTAGATAATTCTAAACTGTTCAAATCCAATGGTCCTAGTAGCCATGATTTCATTATTAAAACATTACAATGATAAAGTTGTAATTGAGACGATAATGTTTGAGATGTAGAGCACATAGCGTGTGCGCACATAGCTTTTTGGCTTTGATTCGGCAGTCCTTAAAGGCTACGCCTCTCTCTCTCTTTGAATCTGTAAGATCTCAGAGGCTTTCAGATTCCAGCGCTGGGAAGTTTTGCTTATTAATTGTGCGCAGAGGGAAGAAACAGCAGCTTGAGCGTGGTTATCTTTAATTAAAGCCCGGTCTCAACAGGAAGCAGGTTTATTGTAGGCATTCTTCATTCTTTCTGCTTGCCTAATGACACACACTCTTCTCCTTTGCATTTTGAGACTTTGCTCTTTCCACTACCTTGTCTGGAATCGCACACCTACGCCTTGCATCCGGACCACATCAAACAGTGTTTGCAGCACCTCTTCCTGCCTCGGTGATGCTCGGCATCGGGCCCATGCTGTTTCATGCGGTTGTGCTTGTTGGGCATGGGAAGCGGATTTTTACTTTTATTAAAACTACTGAGCAGCATAAAGGGAATATTTTAAGCTTGCAGGAAATGGACCTAGCTGGAGGAAGGATGAGATTTCTTCCACTCCGTGTCCGAAGAGCTGAAACTTGGTGTTAATCTTTTATACTCGACAGTCGGAATGCTCTGTCATGGCCTACACTGCTATCTTCACTTACTGTGAAGTTTTCAAATCCTTCATATCGTTAACATCTGCGCAAACTTTATTTTTTTAAATCAGTAACCCATGATATATATATATATATATATATATATACATATAAAATAATTAAAACATACAAGTAATTTTATGAAATACACACACCGAAGACCTTTATCCAGAGACATTTTCAATGAAAGAAGCATAGAGACATTATTTCCTGATACTCCTAAAGTTATTCAACACTTTTCTGTGTGCTTTTTCCGTATGGTAACAATTCATTTATTATTTATAATTATTTGATAATACAACTTTTTTTTTTTTTGGCAATAAAACAAAACTACTATTTTCCTATGTATCTGGAAAAGGGGGCTTGATCTGTGACATGTCACATGACCAGGAAGTGCTTTTTTTTAACCACTATCTGAGATAGGTTAACATTTATTTACTTATTTATTTTTATTGTCATTTAAACAAGTTTATATATTTTGAGTATTCTGTTAAATGGCCAAATGTAATTGTTGCCATATGGCAACAACGGGCGAGAATGGAACTGTAGTATGTTCAATTCATGAATTGAAACAGGTACAACATAGGTAAAAAAAATAAATACATAAAATAAATAAATAAAATTGGGCTTCTCTACTAATGCATTTTCCTTACCACACCATCACTGATTCTTCTCTGAGAACGACCAGGCACAGGTCATGTGTTTTATTCAGAGTGTTTTATTCCTTACCAACATGTTCTATCATGGTTTATACTGAAACTCCTAGACTAGCGTAAAGTTCTCTCTTTAGACCTGTACCTCACTACCATCCCCGGAGGTGGTCCCTACAGTGGACCTCATCATTTACTCCGAGACCTTCCATTTTCTAAAAGAGGGGAAATACTCGATCGATTCCCTCCCTGTCTCTTACACTGTTCTTTATTTACAACCCGTTCACGGGCTCGTCTCGTTCCCCTCATTCCAGCTCGTGTCTGATATTCAGCTTGCATTACAGCGCGGCTGAGGGGCAGTGAAGTGGCAGGTGATTTCCTCACTGTAATCAGAAGTGTGATGGTGGGTGGAAGTGAGAGGGGAAAGTCACGGGAAGCCATCCTCAGGCCGTTTCCTCTGATCTCTCTCCTTCACGCTAACCCTGACGGCCGTCTCTCACACACTAGAAGGACAATGCTGAGTGTACAGCTGTTACTGAACACCTTAAAGCCAATAAACCTATTCCAGATAAAGCTAGAAAAAGCCTGTTTCAAGGTCGAGGTCATTCACTGATGGTGGGAGAAAACCATTCACAACAAGGTGTTCTCCTTCTTTATTATTATTATTATTATTATTATTATTATTATTATCATTATTATTGGTAGTAGTAGAAGACAACGCACTGTCTTGATTGAAACTAAAAGTACCGATCAAGAAAATTCCTTCACAAACAAATCCAAAAATGTTCTATTTTCTATTCTGTTCTTATGTTAGCGAACCACGTGAGCTCTGCTGAAACAAACTTACATGTGATACAGATCCATTCCTCCAGTTCGGTTGAAGTCTTATACGGCAGGGCTGTGAAACACAAATTCCGTCCCCGGCCACATCACAATTTTGTGAACTCGGGGAATGTACCTTCGCTTCACGTGTTCACTTTTTAAAAAAAAAACCATCTGATCTATTCCATCAACGACACCGGTGACTGTGAGGTAGAAAAGGACAAAAAAAATCGAGCCAGCTCAAAGCAAGACTGTGCTCCTGTGAGAAGTGAACCCTCGAATTCTAGGCCGTGTGACAAATTTGAGTAGCAGAGTAACGCGACACAATCATTATTGAACATTCGCCTGGAACGAAGCGACGCAGCAGGCCGTGTTTTGAGTTTGACACGTGTGCTGCAGAGAATAAACGTGTACGATAGAGGTGATAGAGCGTGCATTTCTGCTATGACCTTTACACTGACCTCTAAACGACCCCGATCACTCAGCCGTCGTGTATTTGTGCAACGTTTCAGTTCTTCATGAATACCAAAAAATCCTGCAGGCCTGTTTGCAATCCCTCATCGTGTACTCACCCTAGAGACTGATCCCTAAAACCTCACTCGCTCTTTCATCATTTACGCCTAACATGGCCGAGAACCTCTCTATCCCTTCCACCCAACCTCTCTCTCTCCCCTTAAATTGGTTATTGATTCCTCTTTTTTTTTTTCCCGAGCTGCCTCCCTTGTCACCTTCCCATCACCCCTCCCCCACTCCCACCTCCACCTCCACCCCACCCCACATCCTATAAAACTCCAGAAATATTTGAAGGCGTCATCTGGCAATCTATCCACTCATAATTAATGACAATCGGCGGAGATCTACAACGTAATCAGCTTTTTTAAAAAGCATTTTTCACAATTTATTGCTTATATCTCTTCCATCACCGTCAGATTTTGTTACAGTCCCAGTTTTCGGACATCAGGGATTTGGTAAGGGTCAGGAACGGGTGGGGTGGATTGAGAGGGGAAATGATGCTCATATTACTGCAGGCCTTTTTTAAAAAAAAACAAAAAATACATTTGAAGCTTGAGAGCTGATTACACAAATACATGTCAGACAGACGGTTAAAGAGAACCGTGTTTTTGTGTTTGCAGCTTTTGAGTAACGTACTCTCAGGTGCATGGAATCACAGGAAAATAATCACCAGGAAGCTGTTGTGATGAAGCGGAGTTACAGTTACCACCCTGAAGTGGATTGTTTTCCAATGGTAAATGTGCACTTATATAGCGCTTTTATCCAAAGTGCTATACACTGTGTCTCATTCACCCATTCACACACCAATGGTAACAGAGCTAACTTGCCATTGGGATTCATCGGGTTCAGTGTCTTGCCCAAGGACACTTCGGCATACCCGGGCCGGGAATCGAACCGCCAACCCTACGATTAGTGGACAACCCACTCTACCACCTGCGCCACAGCCGCCCGATACAGTGTGTATGTTCGGTTGTTGTACGGTGTATACGTTCTGTTGTTTATACAGGTTTGGGTGTAATAGCATGTCGATTGTAGTCCGATTGTACAGTATATGTGTATTGTAACGTCAACTGTGTTCCCTCGATTGCCCGAGACAAATTTCTCCTAAAGGAGACAATAAAATATAATCCAACCGTAATCTTATACACCGGGGGAAACTAAATTATTTAGTGATTTAGCAAAGGTGAAAAAAACACATAAAAAAAAAATATTAGAATTAGTTCAGAGTTCAGTTACGTTTAATATTATATTGCACGAGCTCACGAAACTCGAACGGAAGAAGAAATGTTTACATGAACCGACTGCATACTAATGCGGGGTTGTGTTTTCTGAACCCGATTTGCATGTGTGTTTAATTTCGAGCGTCATGTGATGAATCTGACGTTTTCGGTATGTCTTGTTTTGGCTGGATTAAAGGCCTCGGGATATCGTCTTATGAAACGTTTCGAAAGATCAAATGTTTCAGTTAAGTTCTCTTCGTTCACCCTCGTTCTGTTTGGCTCGCGTGTGTGTGTGTGTGTGTGTGTGTGTGTGTGTGGGTGCGTGCTCGAGGCCGTTCCGCAGTCCTCTTGGGTTCTCTCAGTCCGGTCTTTATGAATGCGGATGAATGTGGACGTTAAGTAGATGCGGTGTGCTCTTTACATGTGTTCATTTAAATTCTCCTGTGTGAAATAAATAAATGTGTGAACAAAGAAGACTGCTAGTTAAATTGAACAACCGACCGGTTAAAGAATAATCCTCGGCGCTGTGTAAACCTCACCGAAAACACACTTAGGTAAATTTATCAAGACTCTATATGTGGAGATTGCTCAGTGAATCTCACATCAATCATTTATCTTTTATTTCCCAGTGTAACAGAACCGTATTCCCCGTACACCACAGCAGCTATAGTTTTCATTGATTAACGTACACTGTTTACTGTTTCGCAGTTTGTAATTTGCATTGAAGTATGTATTTCTTAAATGGAAAGGTCCATGTTACTCGGCTCGGGTCACAGACTGGGTGCTGGGTTTATTATTTTCTCACTAATGAGAATCTAATAAGTCTGTAAAAACACATCTGCTTGTATGTAATAAGATAGACTACGGTACTTGACCTTTTCAGCCAAAATTGCGCATCAGCACTCGCACGGAGGTGATGGATCGTTCCCATTCTGCTCTCCAAAGCACTCATTTTCTTCGTCTGCTGTGTTTTGTCGTTGTTGTCGTCGTCGTCGTTGTTGTTGTTTTATCTCCGTGCACTGTGAAACGACAGAACGGTCATTAGTGTTACTCTAGGACCTTTCTGTAACGCGTTGAGGAGAAGAGCTGTGATTTGTTGTGCGTACACGCTGCCGGTTAAGGTCACGTCGCTGCCGTGTGCTTTCTCATCACAATGACGGAGAAACAGTTTCTATTTCATTGACAGTTAGTGTGATGAAGAGGACCATGACTGGGGAAGGGCACTTTCTTTGGCATCGCATCTGTTTGTGCGCTTAAGCAAATACGACACAACACAAAACCGTAGCATTGCGTATTATCTGCGGCAGGGACAGGTGCGAGTGCAGACTGCTTGCTTTTTTTTGTTTTTAAACGTCAAAACCAGATCCGTAGAATCGGCAAAACAAGACGTTGGATCATGAGGGCAGATAACAGACCACCAAAGACAAAGAACCAGCAGGACGTAAACCCTGATCAAAGGGGAAACACAAAACAGGTGAGTGTAATCAGACGAGCGATAGGCATGTGACATGGTCATGGAGTTTGCGAGGCTGATGGGAAATGAATTCCAAGGCGGCCATATTTGTGAGGTCATGATGAACCGCGGATATAATAATAAGAACAATAATAATAATAATAATAATAATAAGAACAATAATAATAATAATAATAATAATAATAATAATAATAATAAGAACAATAATAATAATAATAATAATAATATATACAATAATCCATATAAAACAGTCAACCTAGTTAAAGTACAGATCCTTACAGAATCCAAACCAGAATATCAAAGAACAGTACAAAGGCTTGGGGTTGTCACTAACACAAACTAGGAACTGACTTCATATATATATATATATATATATATATACATATATAATTTGTGTGTGTGTGTGTTTGTGTGTTTGTGTGTGATATTTATGCATGCGCCATGTAGTACAACAAAATCAATGCAAAATAAAAACACAGCCGTCACCCAATACACTTATACATTTACACACACACACACACACACATACACACACACACACACACACATACACACACACACACACACACATTACTCTGTATATTGATTCTCTGTAGCACTGAGTGATGATCTTGTGAGATTACTTGCCCACTCTACAAGTGTATAGACATTCATAAACTGACAGCCGTGTCCATATTTTCCAACACGGCTCACTGTGTGTGTGTTTTGTGTGTGTGTGTGTGTGTATGTGTGTGTGTTAGGTGTGTGTGTGTGTGTGTGTGAGTGTAGGTGTGTGTGTGTGTGTTGTGAGTGTGTGTGTGTGTTTATGTTATGTGTGTGTTTGTATGTGTGTGTGTGTGTGTGTGTGTGTATGTGTGTGTGTGTGTGTGTGTGTGTGTGTGTGTGTGTGTGTGTGTGTGTGTGTATGTGTGTGTGTGTGTGTGTGTGTGTGTGTGTGTGTGTTGTGTGTGTGTGTGTGTGTGTGTATGTGTGTGTGTG
This sequence comes from Ameiurus melas, assembly GCA_012411365.1. Classification (NCBI taxonomy): domain Eukaryota; kingdom Metazoa; phylum Chordata; class Actinopteri; order Siluriformes; family Ictaluridae; genus Ameiurus; species Ameiurus melas. The sequence goes on along the minus strand of CM022764.1, from coordinate 26,643,066 downwards.
TATGTGTGAGTGTGTGTGTGTGTGTGTGTAGGTGTGTGTGTGTGTGAGTGTGTGTGTGTGTGTTATGTGTATGTGTAGTGTATGTGTGTGTGTTTTTTGTGTGTGTGTGTGTGTTTATGTGTGTGTGTGTGTGTGTGTATGTGTGTGTGTGTTTAGTGTGTGTGTGTGTGTGTGTGTTTTATGTGTGTGTGTGTGTGTGTGTGTGTGTGTATGTTTGTGTGTGTGTGTGTGTGTTTATGTGTATGTGAGTGTGTGTGTTTTTTATGTGTGTGTGTGTGTGTAGGTGTGTTAGTGTGTGTGTGTGTGTTGAGTTGTGTGTGTGTGTGTGTGTGTAGGTGTGTGTGTGTGTGTGTTGTGTGTGTGTGTGTGTGTGTGTATGTGTATGTGTGAGTGTGTGTATGTGTGTGTGTGTGTGTGTGTGTGTGTTATGTGTGTGTGTGTGTGTTATGTGTGTGTGTGTGTGTGAGTGTGTGTGTGTGTGTGTGTGTGTATGTGTGTGTGTGTGTGTGTGTGTGTGTTTGTGTGTGGTGTGTGTGTGTGTGTGTGTGTGTGTGTTGTGAAATTGTGGAACCTGAAAGCTGTCCACGTGAACAAACTCACACGTGTTATAATCTGTGTGAATAATATGTGATCAATGAAAACACATCTCCTACAATAAATGAATTATGTAAAGAATCAGATATGAAAATAAATGAATCATATTTTTATGAATCGTTTGTTAACATGAGAACTGTGTAAAAAAAAAATAAATACGTGATTGGACTTCACATGATCGTGATTATTTCTGCGACCTTTCTGTACACACACACACACACACACACACACATCAACACAACCTATACACCTTCAATTCCTTTATATCTCCATCTCAGTAGCCTTCATATGTCTGACCTTTATTCCCAGACTGTTCGTGCCCTCGTTCACCTGAGCAGCTGTTTTCTTCTTCAATATGAGTGTAATCCTTCTCTCCACCACACACACGCCTCATTGTTATGCATGAAAACAGCCGAGTGACCGGGACAGAAGTGTTTTTATTTCAAGCTTCAGTCCAAATGGACAGATTGGCGAGGAGGAGAGAAACAAGATGGCCGCCGACTTCAAGTGAAAGAAAATGCTTGAGGAAAGGGGGGGAGGGGCGAATGATAAGTGAGCGAGTGCAATTTATTTATACATGCTGCACATCAAATTAATATATTTTAATTATAAATAACACATAAATCAAATGCGAGAGTGGACAGGACAGGTTTAAGGTTTGAATCAGCAAATCAAAACAGAGCTAAGTTTGTTACAGGAGCTAACGGTATACAACCCCTATTCTAAAGAAAAGTTGGGACGCTGTGTAAAAAGTCAATAAATGTAAATAAAAACAGAACGCAGTGATTTGCAAATCTCACACAGATTTCTCATTGAACACAGTCAAACACAGTTACTCAAAGTCACCTTGGACACACTCGGTACGGTACGATACTATACGATACGATACGATACGGTACGGTGCGGTACGGTACGATACGATACGATACGATACGATACGATACGATACGATACGATACGTTACGATACGATACGATACGGTACGGTACGGTACGGTACGGTACGATACGATACGTTACGATACGATACGATACGATACGATACAGATAAGACACGAACACACGATACGATACGATACGACACGATACGATACGGTACGGTGCGGTACGATACGATACAACACGACACGATACGGTACGATGCGATACGATACGATACTATACGGTACATTACGGTACGGTACGGTACGGTAAGGTGCGGTACGATACGGTACCTCACGATACAATACGTTACGGTACGGTACGGTACGATACGATACGGTACCTCACGATACAATACGTTACGGTATGGTACGGTATGGTACGACACGTTACTTTACGGTACAATACGATACGATATGATACGATATGATACGATACGATACGATACGGTACGGTACGGTTCGATACGGTACGGTACGATACGATACGATACGATACGATACGATACGTTACGGTACGGTACGATACGGTACGATACGATACGATACGGTACGGTACGATACGGTACGGTACGGTACGGTAAGACGCGACACGATACGGTATGATACGTATCTATACGATACGACACGGTGCGGCACGGTACGGTATCGACACGGTACGGCACGGTACGGTACGGTACCGGTATGGTACGATACGATAATATACGATACGATACGATACGACATACGGTACGATACGATAAGACACGGTAACGGTAACGGCACGGTAACGATACGATACGATACGATACGGTAACGACACGATATGGCACGGGTAACGGTACGGAGTACGATACGGTAACGATACGGCACGGTACGGTACGATACGATACGACACGGTACGGTACGCACGGTACGGTACGATACGAATATCGGTACGGTACGGTACGGTACGGTACGACGACACGGCATGGTACGGTAATGATACGATACGATACGATACGACACGACACGATACGGTACGGCATATGATACGATACGATACGAAATACGGTACGATACGACACGATACGGTATCGGTACGGTACGGCACGATACGATACGGTAACGGTACGGCACGGTACGGCACGGTACGGCACGACACGACACGGTAGGGTAACGGTACGGTACGGTACGATACGATACGATACGTACGGTACGGCACGATACGATACGGTACGGTACGGCACGATACGATACGACACGGCACGGTACGGTACGGTAACGGCACGGCACGGTAACGGTACGCACGATACGATACGATACGTGTTGCACGGTACGAACGAATGACACGGTACGATACGATACGGTACGGTACGGTACGGTACGGTACGATACGGTACGGTACGGTACGGTACGGTACGGTACGATACGGTACGATACGATACGGTACGGTACGATACGGTACGGTACGATACGATACGGTACGGTACGGTACGGTACGGTACGATACGATACGGTACGGTACGGTACGGTACGATACGGTACGGTACGGTACGATACGGTACGGTACGGTACGGTACGATACGATACGGTACGGTACGGTACGGTACGGTACGGTACGGTACGATACGGTACGATACGGTACGATACGATACGATACGGTACGGTACAATACGCTCAGTTCAGGATTCACAGAGAGAGGAAGAGAAAGAGAGGCGGTGGTCGTGTCATTTCTCCTCGGAGACGATGCCACCGGTGTTATTTTCCTCCTGCACATCAGGATATCGATTACTCCACATCACATGGGGACCACATGCAATGGTGCAGTAGATGACTAGCTGCATTTCCGTTCGAAACTTTTCCAACGTTCAAAACGGATTTCCAGAAATGCGGATGAATCCGTGCTTCCTACACGCCTCAAGAACTGCCATGATTTTAAATCCTGAAGAAGATGGAACAGTGATTAGGGAGGAAAGACTGCAATACCTAAAGTCCAGAAAGAAAAGTCATCACATAGTGTGAGGCTTTAACGGCTGATTATTCAGAATTAATTACATTTTCAAAATGCTACATGTTCAAATCATTCAATCATCTTTATAGCAAGCGATTTCTTCTGTTCAGGTTGGATATCGTTTATCGAGTAAATAGTTCTGCCCGTATATAATGTGGAAACATTTCATTGACATTCTTTACATCATTTATTCGATAAACGGATTTCCATCAATCTTTTTCTCAATATTTATCTTATCTTTATCAGTAGACCAAATCTTCTACCTGAAGAGTCAAATAATTTTGTGCTAGTGTATATATATATATATATATATTGTTTTTGGAAAACCCAACACTCTCATATTTTCCCTCTCTATTTCTCTCTCTCTCTCTGTTTAATTAGTAACAGCTTTATTTGCAGGATTGTCATGACTTTTCAACAAACATAGTGGTAAAAATAAAATCATAAAAGCACAGCTTCGGTACAAAAGTGGCAAAAACACTGAGGTTTTGATTGTTCTTCAAACCGCGCCAGTGTTTATACATGAATCGGCTTTCATTTCATTCCGACTTTAATACAATTCCACAGGCGTCCATTAGAGGCAGCGGTGGAACATGTAGTGCAGCTATTTATACCCCAGTGAAATCTCCGTATTCCTGCTTCACGGTAATCAGTAATCATATCTGACAGACGTGGAGGTTGTGTGCTGCTTGTTTACACGTCAGGACGGTGAGGCTTTTATTACTCATGAGGTCATCTTCATGCCATCGATCATCTTGTAGCATAGGCGGTAAGAGTTACTTTCAGACAGAGATAGCTCTCAAATAAGAAGAGAACTCCCTCACGTCCACGTCCACCAACCACTGGTACCGTTAGTCCTACTGCGTATCTGATGACTTTTTCTATTTCTAACCCGAATGACTGATGACCAATCGGGCTGAAACGAACAACTGATGTTTAGCATTGCCTTTATTTTTTAAAAGAGAAAAAAAAAATAAAGCTCTTGAGATTGATTCAATTATAGACCTGCTAACGGGCACTTCTCGCTTCTTTAGCGTCAGCCGCTGACAACTTAAAGAACACATACAGCGTATTCATCTGGAGGAAATGAAAGATTTCTCTCCTGAAACCCTAAAAAAAAACTCCCTAGAGAGAGAGATCGAGCAAGAGAAATGTGTGCGTATGGCAGGGAGATCTATAATAAATGTGGTCATATTTAGTGGCTGAGGAAATATGATGTGCTCTCTCTCTCTCTCTCTCTCTCTCTCTCTCTTGCTCTCTCCCTATCACACAGCATCTTCATTTTGAGAAAGTTTGTAACTAGTAAAGCTCTAATCCCTGGGAGAATGATAAAAACGTGCGTAGTAGGAAAATTCAAATGATCCTGTTACAAGGGTGATGGATGTCTGGGGTAATTAGCGATGACACAAGCAGCTCAAGGACAGAGGTGGAAGTAGCAGAGATGGAAGCAAAAACGCTGGTACTTTATACCACAGTGCTGTTAAATTCTCAGTTCTGATTGGTCAGAAATTGCTGATTCGTTTTCTTTAACAGCTGTTCTGACAATAGCTCAGATCAATGCGCTCGCTCTTAGAGATTACCTTATTCAACATTGTTTCTCAATGTTCTGCAACATTACATGTAATTACATGGTAATTGTTCGAATACTGCTGTAGTATAAGAGGAATAAGCCACTTGGGGATGTGCTGTTATTGGAAAGTAATCAATTTCAGGGTTGTAACTAACTTCATCACACTAACTTTATTTTATTATAACAGCATGGCAGGTTTTATTCCTTACTTTGCTACAGAAAGGTCCATAACCGAACAGGTTCTTCAGTTTGTTGTTTTTGTCATTGTTGATGATATAGAATCCTGTAACACTAGCTTTCCTTTTCTTCAAAGCTTTCATTCAGTAAGCCAGAACCAGTAACTATACAAGAAACCCTTATTTCCAAAAGGATTCTGTTCTTGGAGATACGTTGTTAGAAAAGTGTCCAGTCTTATCCACAAAGGACAGCTACGGTCGCATGTTTTCATTCCAGCCCATCAAGAGGTACACCAGGGCCAAGATCAACTGATTAATCAGGTGGAAATTTGGTGGCCCATGATTGGTTGGAAAGCCACCCCAGCTCTTTGTAGATCAAATAACACATAGATAAAGCACTGCTGATCTAGCACCATAAAGGACTCTTCAAGGAGAGAGCGGAGTGGAGAGCAGGGGGAGGCAAGTAGAGAGAGCAGGGGAGGCGAGTGGAGAAAGCAGGGGGAGGCGAGTGGTGAGAGCGGAGAGGTTGAGTGGAAAGAGCGGAGTGGAGAGCAGGGGGAGAGAGCAGAGAGGTTGAGTGGAGAGAGCGGAGTGGAGAGCAGGGGGAGAGAGCAGAGAGGTTGAGTGGAGAGAGGGAGTGGAGAGCAGGGGGAGAGAGCGGAGAGGTTGAGTGGTGAGAGCGGATTGGAGAGCAGGAGGAGAGAGTGGGATGGTGAGTGGGGAGAGCAGGGTTAGATGAGTGGGGAAAGCAGGAGGAGGCGAGTAGGGAGAGCAGCGGGAGGCAAGTGGAGAAAGCAGGGGGAGGCGAGTGGAGAGAACAGAGAGGTTGAGTGGAGAGAGCGGGGTGGAGAGCAGGGGGAGAGAGATGGGGGGATGATTGGGGAGAGCAGGGTTAGATGAATGGAGAAAGCAGGGGAGGCCAGTGTAGAGAACGGGAGAGGTTGAGAGAGCGAGCGGGGGGTGGAGAGCAGGGGGAGAGAGGTGGGGGGATGATTGGGGAGAGCAGGGTTAGATGAATGGAGAAAGCAGGGGGAGGCGAGTGGAGAGAACGGAGAGGTTGAGTAGAGCGAGCGGGGTGGAGAGCAGGGGGAGAGAGTGGGTGGATGAGTGGGGAGAGCAGTGTGAGGCAAGTTCAGAGAGCAGGGGGAAGTGAGCGGGGAATGCAGAGGTGAGTAGAGAGTATGCGGAGGTAAACCTGTTGAGATAATTGGTTTTCTTTCTATGGTGACAGTATGACAGCTGCATTTAAATCACAGCTTTGATGGCATGTCTCAGGAACAGACAAAAACGTACAGCCCGGAGACAGAGACAGACAGATTGCAGCTGCTACACACACTCATACACACTCATACACACTTCATCCCATCCTTCACTCATTTACCATGGTTCATCTCTTACTCTGACATAGACCTTAATGATATCATAAATTTCCTAAGTAACAAACTCGCCCCCTGATTTAGAGAGATCAGCCGCCCCAAAACATACATCATAAAATATTCCTGATGTACACAGGATCATCAAGAAGTGCGAGTAAACATGGTACAGGCACTAACAACCATTAGGGGTGTGGCCAAGTCAGGAAAACAGGAAGCAGGGTCTTATGGAAAAATAAATCCCATTAAGTGAGATTATGTGTGTAATATGTGCAGCATCATTTTCATAGCCATTTAGTTTTAAATTCCCCATCCAGCAGTGATATTACAGTAATGTGATGCTAAAAAAAAAGTCCAGCATATCAGATGAGGACATGGATAAAGTTTAAGTAGCAGCGCAAGCCCCGAGGTATTTGTCTCTTTCTCTGGGGCGCCATCCATCTATTTCAGGCCTGTGTGAACCTGCGCTGTCATCCTACAGGCTGTAATGAGCCTAAAGACTGTGTGTGATTGTGTGTTGTGATTGTGGTTGTGACAGCTTGGAACGTGTTCACAGAGTAGTTTGTTTACGCTCAGGCTGATGTGACCTGACAGGGCGCTCGTTTAAACGCTGAGGTGAGAAGCGTTAGTATGAGAGGTGAAATCTCCTTTTGGCACATCGTTCCCGAGGCTCAGAAGAATTATTAGCCTGACCTATAATGTGTAATGCTAGTCTGGAGCTCATCCAGCTTTAAAAGTCAAAGCTGCTACAATTTGTTGGAATTCTAGCTAAACTGCTAAAAACGGGAAAGAGAAAAATGCTTGGGCACCTGGATTGAGACCACTGTGACCAATTTGAATCCCAACAACACGCATTCATCACTTAAAGTATAACAAATGTGAGCTATTTTTCTCATCCGAATTATTTCTAATGTACAGCTCTGCTTTCAAACTGTAGGCCCCCTGTAGGCCCCCTGTAGACCCCCTGTAGGCCCCCTGTAGGCCCCCTGTAGACCCCTGTTGACCCCCTTTAGGCCCCCTGTAGGGCCCCCTTAGGCCCCCGTAGACCCCCCGTAGACCCCCGTAGGGGGCCCCTGTAGGGGCCCCTGTAGCCCCCCTGTAGACCCCTGTAGGCCCCCTGTAGACCCCCTGTCGGCCCCTGTAGGCCCCCTGTAGGCCCCCTGTAGGCCCTCTCCCTGAGCAGAGGCCGGATGTGATAAGTTCCAGATTTTGCCCTGCGACTGCTTTTATCTCTGTGACATCCGTTTTTGATCATTTTGATCGAAATCGTCGTCAGAAACCACATCAGCAAATCTGTCTGAGGACCACAACACAACCTGAGCTGAACACCACTGCAACAATGAGATAATGTAAGCTTCAATTAGTTATTCGTTATGTTAGCCTCATAGCACCTGTGCTCAACTAAAAAAAAAAAAGAGAGAAAATGTCAGTTCAGAAAAAAGTTCAGACTTGCCCTGGCTCATTCATTTGGGGTATGAAGGAAATTGTGTACATTCAATGTTTGTCCATATTTCTATATTTGTGCTTTCACAATTCTTTTAGTTAACATTTGATTTGAGATTTTAAATTGGACGGACCAGGGCATTTGGGACGATGGCTTAGTGGTTATCACGTTTGTCTCCCACCTCCGCGGTTAAGGATTTGAATCCCGCCTGTGCCCTGTGTGTGCATGGAGTTTGCATGTTCTCCCCACGTTTCAGGGGTTTCCTCCAGTTTCCTCCCCCAGAGACATCCATTGTATGCTGATTGGCATCTCATGCAATGGGTTGGCGCCCCAACCAGGGTGTCCCCTGCCTTGTGCCCTGAGTTCCTGAGCTCCAGGCTCACCCCAACCCTGTGTAGGAAAAGAGGTACTGAAAATGTATGCATGGATGGATTTTGCTAGTTGTTCAGTCAGTGAACTGATATTTTCTATTTTAAATTGTACATTTACATGATACCTTTTCGTTTGGACATGCCTGCATGTCACGTTTTTAAAAATCGTAAAAAACACTATAATTTCTTTGTTCAAGTTTCATAAATTGGACAAAAAGGTGCCATGAGACTTTAGGCTTAAGTCTACCTTCAACCCACCTCCTCCATCATCGCTATTGTGTGTTATTAGCACATTATCCTGCACTTCTCAGCATATAGTCACTGTGGGTCAAACAAGTGAACTTCTTAGCCCAGGTATGAAGCGATAGGAGCTTTGTGTGTGTGTGTGTGTGTGTGTGTGTGTGTGTTTGCCTTGTGAAGCTTTTCCTTTATTTTTTCTTCGGTTGAGGAATTCCCCACAGGGCTCTCAGCATTTCTGACAGCTTTTCAGCCAGCTGTCCCAAGCATCAAATCTCTCTTTAGCGGCCTTTTTATTTCCTGTTTCTGATAGGAGAGAAGGGTCCGCCTCCCCCTAGGGCCACTAATGCATCTGTCAATCACACCTCTGATTCAATTCAGATGACCACGAAAACCCGTCAGGAGGTTAGGGGTTGATTTCTGACCCAAAGAGGATGGGAACTGAAACAAACTCGTTTAGAGTATTCACATAGGACATGCGAATGCAGATGGGCTAATGTGTTGAGGGAGTTGGAAAGTGCAGGACGTCCTCAGGATTCGTTTATTTAACCAAAAGCTAAAGGAGGAGAAAAGATTTGGAAGAGAGGTTCCTTTCCTTGCCTCGGCATGCCAAGATCCTTCCTACAAACTCATAAATCACATTTTAATAGAGTTTTACCAGACCATATTCCGCACACCACATTCACTCTTCATTACTATGAATCCAAAATGGTGGACAGCGTTTAAAAAACCTGAGTAATCGTTGATATGGTGAGGTTTTCTGTGAGGAGAATGTTCAGGAGTCTCCAGCATGACCATTTCATGGAGCTGTACACACAGTGCCAGTGAATTAAAATTCATTACATTAAACGTACATTAAATGAGGTTTAAAGGTGCACCCAGTTCGAAAAACGACATATTTAATATACAAAATGGCACCTTTTAGTACCTTTTCTCTAAGGGTTTGCGTGTGTGTGTGTATGTGTGTGTGTATGCATCTTCGTCTTGCTAACTCTGCTTTGCCATTCTGTACATCTCTCCAAGCACAGAAAGACCATTAGAGCATAAAAGAAGATCTAGAGAAATGTCCGTCTGGATTTCCACCGTGGCGTCTGACAGCTTTGCTCCAGCGGCTGTTCCTTTTATTACAAATGCACTCCCTTTTTAGCATCTCACAAAAAGCCTATTATCCAGCGTCAGCATAGCCTCCGGCACTTTCCTCCCTTGCTGTAATGAAACTCTGCATCAGACAGGCCGAGGACAGACTGCCAGAGGTGAAAGAAAGACACGGGAATACACTCAAACACCCCCCCAACACCACCACCCTCCCCCACCCTCGTCTATGTGTAAAAATTTCATTCAGACTCATTAACGTGTCAGAGCTGTTAACACTAGCAAAAGATGGATCGATTAATATTTCAGCCTTGGTTTATTTTATTGATGGAGGACACACACGTATGGGAGGGACGCGCTTTGACATATCCAGTGTTCAGAGGCTCGAGACAAGATGCTCCTGTTTTTGTTTCTCTCCTCAATGATCTAAATGTCCCACATTGCTTCTTGTCTTGCGTTCTGGTGCCTCCAGTTTTGGAAGTCCAAAAGTTACGTCAATAATTACGCAGGGAAAGTTTTTTGCTGTACAGAGTCGAGTTACACATAAGCCACTTAAGAGGATTTTCTGAGCTCCACATTCAGATTATTGACATCACCTGCATGTTGATTGCACCCCAGGGGTTGCCAGTAGGAATAATATGATGACATGTCAATGTGAAGATCACAAGCATTGAAATAAATCTAATAGGACTCCCACGTATTGACAATACGTTACTGCGTGAATAGTCCTAGTAACTGTCACATTAATCACGTGTTTAATTGAACAAATAAATGGCTGAATAATAGCCGCACTCATTATACAGCAATGCACAGAATAGCACTTGATCCATCACGATCTGTTATTTTACATTGTATTATTTTAGATCATGCTCTGACAGTTACCTCTGATCACAACTTAATGAAGACATGAGATACTAAACTGAGGTCACGGAGTTGTAGAGTTACATTTGTTTTTTTGCGATATGGACGATTTTATCACACTTTTGAGTCACTAATAATAATTAGTAATGTCCATCCATCCATCCATCCATCCATCCATCCATCTTCTATACCGCTTTATCCTTTTCAGGGTCACGGGGGAACCTGGAGTCTATCACAGGGAGCATGGGGTACAAGGCGTAGTACACCCTGGACAGGGTGCCAGTCCATCACATACACACTCACACACCCATTCATACACTACGGACACTTTAGACACGCCCATCAGACTACCATGCATGTGTTTGGACTGGGGGAGGAAACCGGAGTACCCGGAGGAAACCCCTGCAGCACGGGGAGAACCCTACTATTATTATTATTATTATTATTATTATTATTATTATTATTATTATTTTTTTTTTATTATTTTTTTTTTCCTTAAGTGAATAATAAGTTTCACACACAAGCAGCTCCAGAAGGAAATGTTGAAGTTAGCTAAAACACTGCCAGGATCATTGAATCAGTGAGTTGAACTCGAGAATCCAATCGGTTCCATTTGTGAATGAATCAATCTGATTCAATTTGATCAATTTTTTGGGACCCCTGTCTGACCAGGGCCCTTGGTCTCGTCCTAATCGTCATCCCCCTGTCTAGGGAATATATTCAAATATTCATTTTTTTTTTCTAATTTATGGTATTTTAACGAAAAAACAGAAAGCATGTGACTTTTAATATACACATCAGAGGTTCAGTGAGTTCGAGTGGATGAATGGGGCTAATCAGGCCTGAAGTGAAGGAAGAAGGTGTTATTTAAGACCTTCGGCCTCTTAATCGTTTAATGTCGGCTCTGATTTGACTCACCATGACACACTCGGCCATATGCCATCACTTTTACAACTACAGGCAAGCCTAAAATCTTGCTTTTTCATTTACACTTTAGACACCTCAGTAAGGCCCATCACTGAGATTAGGGCATTATATAATCTGTATATGTACTGTATACATTTTTGGTCGTTGCAGGCTAGTCCACCGCTTAGCATCATTTAGCCACTGAGAGGAGGCCAAGCTCTAAGAATCTTCTAGACTTTCAGCTCGTTATGATATTTTAGCTAATGTCAAGCTGATTCCTAATAAAACAAATCTTGATAGCCAAGTGACGTCATGTTGCTCGGATACTCAGGTCTGTTTCTGCAAGAAGAATGTGTGCACATATCTTTTTGTTTACAAATGACCAAAGGGGTCAATATGAGCTTTTAGCTCCATTAGCAACATAAGCTAACAATATGTAGGCCTAAGCAGTTTTAAGACACAGTGGTCTATTGCAGTGGTTTTCAAAGTGCGGGCCACCAGGGGGCGCCCGGGGGGCCTCAAAAATGTAATGTAAAGATGTAAGATGTAATTATTAATAAAAAATGAAAAAAAAATGAGGGGGATATATTCAGAAGTCTGTATTTTTTTTTATTTGTTTTAAAGACATTTTGCAAAAGGGTTCCTCGGTCAAATGTTAATGCCATTTGGGGGGCCTGGCCCTGGAAAAGTTTGGGAACCTCTGGTCTATTGTACCACAAAAAAAAACAAAAAACATTTTTTCATTGTTTTCCTTTCCTTCCTTCCTTTCATGTAAGCCCAACGCGTTCCTTTAACCTTCAGTTCAAGCGAATGTCATTTTACTGAAAGCGTGACGTGTGTTTAATGGAACATTAAGTTTGCTATCAGATAAACATGTTTAATAATTTATACTTTATACGCCCCCTGGGATTTAAAGTTAGCGTCTCCGCTTTAATATGTCTTCTCCTCTTTCTCTTTCATCCTGCAATCCCTCCTCGGCTCCGATCTGAAACTCTTATATTACACACAAGTGAAAAACTGTGCTGACTTTCACGTTTGAAGAATTTCTCCCCCATATCATCAGACAACAATGTGAATTATAGATATGTGTATCTATATCTGTGCTCTCTCTCTCTCTCTCTCTCTCTCTCTCACACACACACACACACCAAGCAAGACAGCTAAGTGCAGCATCTTGAAGGGATTATCCTCCATTACAGGTGCTCAGCGCGAGCCACTTCAGAGCAGAAGTGCAGTGTGACGGGTGCGAGCGGAAGGAACCCTGATTTTATTCTCCCCATCTGAGACACAGCAGACGGGAGATGGGAGGAAGCGGTGCAAGTAACTGAGGCTCAACGCAAGGGGATATCACATGTGATTATGTAAATAACATGGGATCACATGCGATGACATGGGAATGTACATTTCAACATGTTAGGGCCATGGAATTGCACACATGAGCTCAAGTAAAAAACATGACATCAGGTGAACAATATGTGACAAATATAAACACATGAACTATACGTGGAAAAATGTCTGAACCATAACTCGTTCCTAAAAGACACGCCATTTTACATGCGAATCATATGACCTTTCTGTAAGACACTAATACACCCCTCCTCACACACGTGTGTATGATGTACATCAGTGAGCTTGTTAATGAGCACCATATTGTAAACCCTTCACTGATTGCAGCTCCGCCTCGTTAACTTCCTCAACTTCCTCTGTCTCATGTTTTATTGAACAGCCAATTAGACACAGAGCTCGGCCACTAATTAGCATCACAGCACTGCTTCAGAGGGAAGTGAGAGTCAAAAAGGGGGTTTAATGAAGAGGTGCAGGAGTCATATGACCCAGAAAAATCTTTGCAATCACATACACACACACACACACACACACACAGGAGAGAGATGAGCATCTGGCACACACAGCTTGTGGAAGGAGAGAGAAAGAGTGTGTGAGAGAGAGAGTGAGAGAGAGAGAGAGAGAGAGAGAGAATTGAAAGAGAGAAGGGGGAGAGACAGGTAGAGAGGGACATACTGTAGAACTGAAAGGAGAAAGCAGCCATATAGTGCCAAATGTATCTCCATCAGCAAGTCCAGGAGGGGGATCTTGATGTTTGGGCAGCCCGAGATCTGCATACACCGTGCCCATGCTCATAGCACCAAGTTAAAATAGTACTTCAATGATGTTGTAAGATGCCGCGCCAACAGAGAAAGTGACAGTCACTGGTTATTAGCCTGCATCAACTGGCAAATGTACAGTGCCAGGGATTACTAATGGTGGGAGAGAATATCATTATTTGGCTGGACAGTCCTGGCTGCTTTACTGGGTGCATGAAGCTTAGAGCTTTATCTCGACAATCAGGCTGAAACCCTGCACAAACAAAGTAAAACAAAGAAGAGTCTAACTACTCACATCGCAAGCTGGAACAACATGGACTCACTGCTGATATCCAAGAGGCTGATGGACCATGCAAATCCACTATAACTGACAGTTTGCTCTGCAGACCGAACATCAACATTGGTACTTTCCAGACTTGAGACTAGACTTGCTGAGAATGTTTCTATTAAAGAGTAAAACGTCAGGGTTGTGCAAGTAACCCTGTTCCCTGAGAAGGTATTGAGACATTTCCTGAGATTCACACTGTGGGAAGTGCCCTCATGCGCTACCGATATCTGAAGTCTGTGTAAAATTGCTGTTTATAGGCCTGCCGTGGTCAGGTGACATTGCATATTGCATGACTATAAAATGGCACATGTAAACCATGTCATTATACCCCAGTATAACTAGGCTATGCAATGTCTTGCTCCCTTCACAGGGAACAGAGTTACATGTGTAATCCAGACATTCCTTTTCAATGGGAACTCAACGTTGTAAGAGCTTCACGCTGTGGGAACAAGTATACCCACTCCATCATACTGAGGGTATGGCCTGTCACAGAGGCTCCATTAGTAGGGGTGTGGCTGGCCGAAATCGTGGCCATGTAGACCCTAATTGTAATACTAATGGGACTTTTTAACAAACCGAACACAGACTGTCCGGCTGGGGACCCATTACTCCTCTTCTCTGACTCTCAGCACTGAAGCTCAACAAGGTGGCATGTTGAGTCCTCTCCGTTAATCTCTCTACACTCATGACTGCAAACCAACCTATAGCACAAACCACTACATTTATTTGCAACGTCTCTGGTGAAGAAGGCACAACAGTAGCTGTACTTCTTGAGGACACAGAGGAAAACCAATCTGTCCCAGCAGCTGCTTGTGAACTTTTACCACTGCTCTGTCGAAAGCATACTAACCTATAACATCCTAGTGTGGTATGTTAGTTGCACTGTGGCATGAAGAACTCCTAACACCTGACTATACATTAAAGGTTGTCTATATCTGTTGTGTGTATGTTTTCATGTGTAGGTGTACCACTGAGAAGCACCGAATTTCATGTACAGTTGTGCAATGACAATAAAGTTATTCTGCTCTATACTACTCTTTTCTACGAGCAAGAGCCACTTCCACATAGGCTTCACCAACCAACGCCGAGGTGGTTTTACATGGCCCGGATGGCATGGCCCACCTGATTTTGCTGTCGTTTATGGAGAGAGGTGGCTCACAAGTGCTGAATATCTTTACCTTCTTGATGACTTCAATGCCAGAGTTGGAACTGACTACAAGACGTATCCCACTTGCCTAGGCTCTTGTGGGGTGGGCAAAATGAATGAAAATGGACAAGGACTGCTTGAACTGTGCTGCTTTTATGGACTCTGTATGACAAACACACTTAAATTCCAAGGAGCTAGTGAAAGTCTCATGGAAGAACTCTTGTTCCTACCCGTGGCATCAGTCAGACCTATCATCACCAAATGTGCTCTAAAGCTGCAGTTACCACAATGCTGACTGTGATATACACCATTCCGTTGTGGCCAGCAAGCTGAGCTGCATGTCAAAAAATGCTTCATCATTCCAGGTAGAAGGATTGAACGTGCATCAACATCTGCTTTACATTCAATGTCTATAGATCATAGCAGCTTGTGGTCCCACTCCTCTGAGGTAAATGGTAAATGGCGTACTTATGTAGCGCTTTCATCCAAAGCACTTTACACTGTGTCTCATTCACCCATTCACACACACTCACACACTCACACACCAATGGTAGCAGAGCTGCCATGCAAGGCTCTAACTTGCCATCGGGAGCAACTTGGGGTTCAGTGTCTTGCCCAAGGACATGTGGAGTCATGCGGGCCAGGAATCGAACCGCCAACCCTAGTGGACAACACCAACTGAGCCACAGCCGCCCCGGTGAACAACAGCAGCTGTCATATACAGGATGAACAAGAGGTTATGCAGCAACAGCCTCTTGACAGAGCAGTATGGTGAGGGTACACAAGTCCTGTGTCCTCAACACTCTCCTCTACATCAGCAAAGCCTGTATGACCTATGAAGACCAGTACCTATGGGAAGTATGGAAGATACCGCACATTACCTGGCAGGACAAAGACACCAGCATGGAAGTCCTGTAGCATGAAGCCATGTCCAACATGTTCACCCATCTCAGTCTTAGATATCTAAGGTGGCTTGGACATGTCTGGTGTATGAACCCTGGCTGCATTCCCAAGGACCTGCTGTATGGTGAAGTTGCAGAGGGCACGAGACCAG
>CM022764.1:26619420-26621920 GCA_012411365.1 Ameiurus melas | reverse complement strand
ATAATTATGATGTATAATTACAACGAATATACTGTTTTATTAGTAATAATGTATTATTACTAATTACATCTCAGCAGTTTATATTCCAGCAATTACATGGTCCTATATATATATATATATATATATTTTAGGGGTCATGACATAAAATTTTCCTTGATCTTTTGACATATAAGAGATCATTGTACCATTAAAAGGTCCTACAAGTTTCATCGCGTAATACTGTTCGTCCTCCTCAGTACAAAAAAGAGCCCGTATTTAACCGAGGTTATTTAACCTTATTTATCCAAAAATGACTTGATTGGATGTGGTGGGATTTGTGATGTCACATGGGCACATACATTCGCATGTGACTTCCCCTTCAGCAAGGCATCGACACCTAGAACTTTTACATCATCGCACTGTAGGCCCCGCCCACTCCTGCTCAGTCGCTGGAAACAGTTCCGCACGTGTTATGGCAGGGGGCATGGATAATTAATTCATAGTCAAATATGTCAGCCAATCATAGAAGTGGGTGGGATCCATTGGAGTCTGAAAGGTAAAGGACACAAACAGACTATTGTTTCGGTCAGCAGGTCGGAGACAGGGTGGGGACAGGGGAAGAAAACTGAAACGACATAACCCCTTTAATTAGTCAACGTGCCACCTAATATATGAGGTGTGTTGGTTTTACACAAAAACAATGCATAAAAATTGGTTTAAAATATATATACAAAGATGAAATGTTGTCCAAAAGAACTCAGAGGGTCAAAACTTTTCACAGATTTGTGATTTGACATTAAAGCATTATGAACGGAAATGAACTGAATAAAATGTAATAATTAAATAAATATACAGATAAAGAAAAGAGATGGAGAGAGAGAGAGAAAGAAAGAGAGAGAAAGAGACAGAGAGAGGGACAGAGAGAGAGAGAGAGAGAGAGAGAGACACAGAGAGAGAGAGAGAGAGAGAGAGAGAGACAGAGAGAGATGGACGGAGAGAGAGAGAGAGACAGAGAGAGAGAGAGAGAGACAGACAGAGAGAGACACACAGAGAGAGAGAGAAACACAGAGAGAGAGAGAAAGAGAGAGAGAGAGAGACTTTGACTTTTACAATCCAAAAAGGTCACATTGTACACATTAAAGTCAAATGTGAGTCAATATATAAATAAATAAATATTTAAAGAGCATTAAAAAAGACCATAAATATATTAGGTAATAAATGAGGTAAATAAAATATGTCAGCGCAACAAAAGGCTAGTCGTTAAGAACACCATCAGCCTATTGGTGGTGCAAAACAATGTTCTTCCTCCACTACAGAGAAAAAGAGAGAGAGAGAGAGAGAGACAGAGAAAGAGAAAGAGACAGACAGACAGAGAGAGACAGAGACAGAGAGAGACACAGAGAGAGAGAGAGAGAGAGAGAGAGAGAGAGACACAGAGAGAGAGAGAGAGAGAGAGAGAGAGAGAGAGAGAGAGAGAGAGAGAGAGAGAGAGAGAGAGAGAGAGAGAGAGAGAGAGAGAGAGAGAGAGAGACACAGAGAGAGAGAGAGAGAGAGAGAGAGAGAGAAAGAGAGAGAGAGAGAGAGAGACAGAGAGAGAGGAGAGAGAGAGAGAGAGAGAGAGAGAGAGAGAGAGAGAGAAGACAGAAAGACAGAGACACAGAGAGAGATTTTTTTTTTGATTTTTAACAGAACTTTATTCACACCAAAAAAGTCCCTTTGGTACCGTTACATGTGAGCACCTTTGGGGGAACATCTTCTCCCATTTAAAAACAAAAGAAGAGAAAAGAGGGGGATAAGAAGAAGAGGAAGAGGGAAAAGAGAGAAAAAAAAGATAAAAAGGAACCCCATCAGATCTCCCCCAAAGACCCCCTTAGAAAGTGAATAACAAGAGTAACCATCACAATAATACTAATACTATTAGCAATTCCTAAACCTCAAAACCCTTAGTCATTCCGAATCACCCAACAGTTCACTTCTTGCGATTGCTGCCCATTTCTTCAATCTGTAACGTCTCCTGGGGGACATTACTCCCATGGAGTGCTGTGCAGAGTTAACGAAGGCCCTCCTGTCCGGGAAGAAGTTGGTCAGTATAACGTTTCTTTTCCCTTTAGTCATTTTTAGGAACCGGTTGATCTGTTCCTGGGTGTATAGTTGCACAGGTTCTTGTGGACGGTTAAAAACATACGGCTGTTCTGCGGTGGCTTCCTCCTCCTCCATGGATTCATCTCCTGAAGATCCATCCCCACACTCCGAGCTCGAGTCCTCGGACATCTCGTCATCATGTTTCGATGGGTACTCCACCTTTTCCATTGGTCTCCCTATTCTGTCCATTTTAGGATTTTTATCATCAACATTCACGGCTTGTTGGTGCTCCTGCTGCGGTTGTGTGGGGCTACTATCTCCACTTGCAACTGCTCTGCCAGGCTTGAGACCAGATCGCTGTGTGGCATCATTATTGTCGCTGGAATAGTCATAGATGCTGGCATCGCTGCTGGTGCGGGGACGGGTGCCCTTATCGTTG
>CM022764.1:26604420-26614420 GCA_012411365.1 Ameiurus melas | reverse complement strand
GACTCGCATATATTCACGGAGGCTGGCTGTGAACGCTGATTTCATTATCGCTTATGGTTTAGCAATAATATTGTTCTCTTGAAAAGGTTCCTGTCTTGCCCGCTCGGAGACGGAGATGATACACCTGATGACCCTATACCCAGAACCACTGCCTGGACCTAATGTGTATTATACAGTCCTTTTGTATAAGTTGTCTTGATCTGCTGCCAGGACAAGATATGTATGGATGTTTATGAGTGTCTGTGTTTGTTTGTGTGTTTATGGGTATAAATGTGTATATGTGTGTAAAGCAGCCTTGGGTTTGAGAGTGATTACTTGCTCTTCGGCTGTAAAACACACCTCCGTAGTCCACTCCATCTCCAGCTTTTCCGATAAACCTTAGAGCCAGGATGAGTTCTGTCCTTTTTATAGTGAACGCCAACAGGACTCGATGACGATCGCCTGGTTCAGCTTAAGGAGTTGACGACCCTTAAGTGAAGCCAGCTATCATCCCAAAACTTCAAGGTTTTTGAGCTTGCTTCATGGTGCAGCCTTCTGGTGTAGTCCCGGAATCATCCCGTCGCATCTCTCTCGGGTTAACTGAGCTGCTCTCGACGTAAATCGTCGACAGTAAATGGCCGAGCCGATGAATTAATAATGAACGGTAAACTCATATCTCCTCAATTATGCTCAGTACACATCATATCTGCTGCCTTAAATATGAGAATTAGAATTACACTCAGAGGAACAGACCACGCAAACCTACACTGCACACTGCACACGCAGAAAAAGCTGGTTCATCCACGTCTCTTAAAGAAGGGGTGGATCTCGATCAGCTCCATTTCTCCGTAGGTCAAAGGAATATGGTGTACATGAGTTTGTTAAGGACGCTGTCTCACTACACATTGGGACACTGATAACTCCGGTGACATGACTACATACTCGCATTGTAAAAGTTTTATATGTCAAATAAATGTGTTACCTTAATCACACGCATTTCTGTCATGGTACGTCAATCAGGATTGTAGACAAGCTAGTGGATTAAAAACAATAATCGTTAATCACTTTAAAGTTGTTAGACTTAGCTTTCATAGATATCTAAGGTGGCTTGGACATGTCTGGTGTATGAACCCTGGCTGCATTCCCAGGGACCTGCTGTATGGTGAAGTTGCAGAGGGCACGAGACCAGTTGGACGCAGATTCAGAGATGTATGTAAAAGAGACATGAAGCTATATCTCACATCCATGTCAACACCTGGGAGTGCACCTGGAGGCTGGAAGGTAGCTTCTGGAAGGTATTCAAATGGCCAGAATCACTGAGCAAGTTTCTAAGCAGGACAGGAAAAAGGAGAGAGCAGCTTCTGGCCCAGTCCCTTCATCCTTCTTGAAGAAACAGTGTGGAAGAGCTCCACAAGAGCCAGCCAGGATAGGAAATGTTTAAGCAGAACCTGAAAGGATGAGAACTCATCAACTCATCTGGCCATCAACTTTTAAGCAGAACTCACTTTAAAGTTGTTAGACTTAGCTCCCTGCAAGAGCATTGTGGGGTTTTTTAAGGAGTGTACTGGAACGATTTTGCGATTGAGACAACCCTTAAAATGGCCGACTCCCTGACTACTGATCTAGGGAGCTGATTGAGATGCACCCAATCTCAAAGGGTGCTTCTCATTTCTGATTTGTGCGTTCTCGTTTCCTATCCTTGTGTCTTAGCTCCACCCCTTTAGGATGTGAGGGAAGGTCGCAAGGATGAGATGCGAGGAATGATGAATTGAAGCAAGTCGAATAGAATATCCTCGCTCTCTCAAGTGTTGTCAAAGGAGGGGAGAATATATATATATATATATACAGTATGTGTGTTGGGTTTTTCTACAAGAAACACTTCCGCATAGGATACACCAGTGTATACTCACTCCTAGCTCCCTTGGAAGCTTCCTCACTCCTCGTTCCTCTCATCCTTGCAGTTCCCTTAAAGAACTGATATGTCCTTCAAGGTGGTTGACGTCGATCAATATCTGACCCCCAGGATGGAGGATGGAGGAGCGAGGAAAAGAGGAAGCATTAATTAGAGCATCGAGACGCACCCAGGGTCTCCAAATGATGACGACTCATCTAACACAGGCCTGGGGGAGATATAGAAAACTGGATGACTGGATGAACTGGAATACCTTTCTACTGGCCTGGACTTCCTGGGACTTGGAACAGACTTCTCACAAAACAGACACGCGCAAAACACACAAAAACAGACACATTTAAAAGTACCGAGGCAGCAATATCTAAGGAATAACACAACTCAGACCAATTAAGCACTTGTGGGGGGCTTAAGCACAGGGCACAAAGTGATTGTGCCCTGTGATGGACTGGTACCCTGTCCAGGGTGTACCCCACCTTGTGCCCGATGCTCTCTGGGATAGACTCCAGGTTCGCCGTGACCCTGAACATGGAGTAAGCATTAGAAGATGGATGGGTCTAATAGGATCAATGTATAATTTAGCATCATAATGAAAGGAAACTTTTCAGATATTCATGAACTTATAAATTCACACATTTACTCGATCCGTTACTCTCGGTCCGGTGAAGCAGTTACTTTTGTTTTGTATCAATGTTATATATTCCTCATAAGCATGCATAAAACCTCTAACTCAGCATCGCTGAAGGATGCTGCTCACTGTTTTTCACCCTGGGTTTCCATGGTGACTCCTGAAATTGGCGATCCATTGATAATGTCTTCATGTACTCAGTGTGAACGCGCATTAACTCAAGTTACCAATTGGAGGTTGGATGAACTTACTCCCAACGGGTGACGGGTGTTTCTGGAACTGACATTCTCGAAGGTTTGGGTTAATCAACCAAGAGTTCAGGGTTTATGTGACAGTAAGTTAACCCTGCTTGCTGGAATACCCCCCAGAATACTGAAAACCAGAATCAAACACGATAAACAGCAGACACTAGGCAAAACAGGCAGACTATAAGCAAGGCCGTGGCACACACGATAACACACGCATAACAACAATAACAGCAAAACGCTTGACACAGAAACACACAGAAGCTGGACTTATATAGGGGTGGGTAACACAAAATAAAAGGTGTGGGTGAGATGTGAGATGTGACGGTGTCGTGTAACTTGCTAGTGCTGATGCCAGGGTGATGTGGTCCGGAGCCAATTTCAGCATAACCATGACACTCTGATACTGGAGACTCCTTCCATAGATGTTAAATAAATGACTCTTTACAGAAAACAATGATTAGATATGTTTTTCAACTCCCACGTACATGCTCCTGTGAATGAGCTGCATTCACATCAACTTTTATCCCATGTCCTCAAAGCTAAACACGGAGTGTATTCATATATTTATGGCTTTGTTAATATTCCGTTAATATGTTTATTGTGTTATTCGGCCTCAGAGCAAAATCTGTCTTCCGCATCAGCTTCCTGCTTTTATTCCTGAGTTTACACGATATCATTTAATCTCATATCATCATTATCATCTCTCAGTTTAAAAATTCCTCTTTATTTTAAAGGATAGTAGGCCAGAGTGAGATGTAACATAGCCCCCCAGTCTTTCAGACACATAATAGCCATTATGTAAAATTATATCTCTGTCCCTGAGGATGCTATTAAAGCTACAGTGAGGTGGTGAAGACATGCAGGAGAAAGCAGGACACTTTTATTTGGCCTAGTCTGTGCTCGATCGCAGGCAGCTTTTAGCAGCATACCAGAGAGAGAGAGAGAGGTGAAGAGGTTTTGAGGAGAGGAAGTATTTTGTTCTACCATTTCTCTAATGGAAAAAATCACATGTACCGTGCAGCGGGGGGGGAAATAAGTACTGAACGTGTCGACATTTTTTCCAGTAAATATATGTCCAATGAGGTTACTCACATGAGGTTTTCACCAGACATCAGTATTAACTCAAGAAATCCGGAAATATGAAGAATTCACAACATGAAAGTCCAGAAATGAAGTTATGTGTAATAACTTGGGAGTAAATGTATGTAAGTGAATGTAAATGTAAATAAGTGGAATGACACGAGGAAAAAGTACTGAACACGCTAACTGAAATGTATTTAATACTTTAGCGGAGAAGGCTTTGTTTGTAATGAAGCTTCAAGACGCTTCCTGTATGAAGAAGTTAATGGGCCGCAGTGTTCAGGTGTGATTTTGGTCCGTTCTTCTAAACATATCGTCTTTATGTCTTGTTCAGTTGGATTCGAGTCAGGTGACATTCTAACACCTTGATTGCTTTTCTCTGAAACCAACAGAGAGTTCTCTGTAACTTTTCTGTATGCTTTGGATCGTTGTCTTGCTGGAAGCTCCACCCACGTCTCATCTATATCGTCCTGGAGGATGGCAGGAAATTCTTCTCAAGAATCTCCTGGTAAAGGGCTCCATTCATCGTTCCTTCAATTATATGAATGGTGGATGGTGGTGGAATTCTTGGACTGTAGGAAGAAAGGTCTAGATGAACGAATTGGCAGAAGGGTGGCATTGTTACTGCTGCTACTGCTACTGCTACTGCTATTACGTGTGCCGTCGTTGTCAGTTACTTTGACCTGTGGCTATGATTGCTATTGCTCTGACCTGAGCATTTTTCTTATTCTTTCAGTTTAAAAACATATATATATATATATACTCAATCAATGTGCAGAATTTTCCAGACAGTTCTATGGGCTGCAATAGATAACCTAGCCAGAGGAAGAAAAAGAAGAGGAAGAAGAAATGTTAGAATAACAACAGGGTGCCTATCCACCTTCACTGCTTGGTCTCCTAATAGAGAAATGAGAACGTGTAAGAATCAATATGCTGAAAATAAATGAGTCATATGTAAGAATCATATGAATCGTTTAGTAATCATGTAGCATTTCGACTCTTCATCTTCAACCATTTCACATCTGTGCTTAAACGTCACGATCCATTCTGAGATGTGTGTGTGTGTGTGTGTGTGTGTGTGTGTGTGTGTGTGTGTGTCCTGCAATCCATGTGACCTGGTGTTCAGTGAGTATGTTACCCTGTGCCATGCCTAAGGGGTAAAAAACTGTTGGAGATTTCATTGAGTCTCCTCTCTCTCTCTCTCTCTTCTCTTTCTCTCTCTCTAACACACACACACACACACACTTTAGTGACTTTAGTGAAGGTTACATTAACATACAACAAACAGTATTTAAGCATATTGGAATGGGAAGAGAGACAGAGCGTGAGAGACACAGAGAAAGATACAGAGCAAGGAAAGTGAGAGAGCATTTTTAAATCTATATGTGCTCTTTAGTCGAAACCGTTGTTGGGTAAATTGAAGAAAACTGACCTACAGTGGTGTGAAAAAGTGTTTGCCCCCTTCCTCATTTCCTGTTCCTTTGCATGTTTGTCACACTTAAGTGTTTCGGAACATCAAACCAACTTAAACAATAGTCAAGGACAACACAAGTAAACACAAAATGCAATTTGTAAATGAAGGTGTTTATTATTAAAGGTGAAAAAAAATCCAAACCATCATGGCCCTGTGTGAAAAAGTGATTGCCCCCTAAACCTAATAACTGGTTGGGCCACCCTTAGCAGCAACAACTGCAACCAAGCGTTTGCGATAACGTGCAATGAGGCTTTTACAGCGTCCTGGAGGAATTTTGGCCCACTCATCTTTGCAGAATTGTCCTAATTCAGTTACATTAGAGGGTTTTCGAGCATGAACGGCCTTTTTAAGGTCATACCACAACATCTCAATAGGATTCAGGTCAGGACTTTGGCTAGGCCACTCCAAAGTCTTCATTTTGTTTTTCTTCAGCCATTCGGTGGTGGACTTGCTGGTGTGTTTAGGATCATTGTCCTGCTGCAGAACCCAAGTTTGTTTCAGCTTGAGTACACGAACAGATGGTCGGACATTCTCCTTCAGGATCTCTTGGTAGACAGCAGAATTCATAGTTCCTTTTACCACGGCAAGTCTTCCAGGTCCTGAAGCAGCAAAACAGCCCCAGACCATCACACTACCACCACCATATTTTACTGTTGGTATAATGTTCTTTTTATGAAATGCAGTGTTCCTTCTACGCCAGATATACTTGGACACACACCTTCAAAAGAGTTCCACTTTTGTCTCATCGGTCCACAGAATGTTGTCCCAAAAGTCTTGGGGATCATCAAGATGTGTTGTGGAGAAATTGAGACGAGCTTTGATGTTCTTTTGCTCAGCAGTGGTTTTCTCCTTGGAACTCTGCCATGCAGGCCATTTTGCCCAGTCTTTTCCTGATGGTGGAGGCATGAACGCTGACCTTAACTGAGGCAAGTGAGGCCTGCAGTTCTTTGGACGTTGTTGTGGGGTCTTTTGTGACCTCTTGGATGAGTCGTCGCTGCGCTCTTGGGGTAATTTTGGGCGGCCACTCCTGGGAAGGTTCACCACTGTTCCATGTCTTCGCCATTTGTGGATAATGGCTCTCACTGTGGTTCGCTGGATTCCCAAAGCTTTGGAAAATGGCTTTATAACCCTTTCCAGACTGATAGATCTCAATTACTTTCTTTCTCAATTGTTCCTGAATTTCTTTGGGTCTCGGCATGATGTGTAGCTTTTAAGGATCTTCTGGTGGACCTTACTGTGTCAAGCAGCTCCTATTTAAGTGATGCTTTGATTGTGAACAGGTGTGGCAATAATCAGGCCTGGGTGTGGCTAGAGAAATTGAACTCAGGTGTGGACAACCACAGTTATAGTATGTTTTAACAAGGGGGGCAATCACTTCCACACAGGGCCATGATGGTTTGGATTTTTTTTCACCTTTAATAATAAACACCTTCATTTACAAATTGCATTTTGTGTTTACTTGTGTTGTCCTTGACTATTGTTTAAATTGGTTTGATGTTCCGAAACACTTAAGTGTGACAAACATGCAAAGGAAGAGGAAATGAGGAAGGGGGCAAACACTTTTTCACACCACTGTACATGTTTTCACTTCTTCCTAAAAAATAGATTATTCGATTGCGGTATTAATCATTCTATAAATCAAACTATTTCCCCATCATCTATTAGTAATAATAAACCCTCATAAGCATGAATTATTTGAAACTTAATGTATATTCTAGTCTCATACGTGACACTACTAGGGACACTACTACAGGTCTTCAGACTGCTTCGGCAGAAGGTTCTTGTACAGAACCTTCCAAAAGGGTGACTGAGATACAGCTATGGACAGATGGGTTCTCCATTTTGTATCCACTTGCTCTTTGAGTTCTCGCACAGTGCAGTTTTTTTTATGCAGCTTTAAAGTTGGTAATTTTTTTGCTGTTCAAAATGGGGAAGTTGAAGAGCCTTTGGTATGAGAGGAGTTGACCTGTTGTGAGACCTGATCTGGATCTCTGGCTATACAGCTGTTAATCTAAGCCAGTAAGGACATTTGGAAAACAAAGTTTTCAGACCATTCACTAGATTCCCCATAATGTTCTTTGATCTTATCAGAGGTTTCTCAGGTCAATTGGTGTACGTGTCCTCACTAGTCCTGGTCAATACGATCTCTGACTTTGGCACTCCTGCTGTGTTATAAGCATTAATCTCACTTCCAGACACAGATTGATCATGGGTCCAGGTGTTGTAAAAAAAAAAAAATGCTCATTCTGGTTTACACTGAGCTGACCACAGATCCATTCAAAAAAAAAAATTGTAGACAAAATATTTGAGGCATTGTTGGACCTTAAAAACATTGAGCCTCTGTTTTGCATTCAATCCTCAGTACTGAAACACTGAACATGACCCAAGGCACAGTATTAGTGTAAATCAGTTTCTGAGCTGTTTGTAGCCTCATAGCTTCATCTTGGATGAAAGAAGGACGATGACTAGACCTGCCCTCACACACCAGTAATCTCAGAGCACTGGGGGGAAGCCAGTAGTGACTGTTCCAGACAAAGTCCACAAAGATGTTTATAGGTGGTGCAGGAGTTCTGGAGGAGGATCCAGCACAGTTAAACGGTTCTACAGCACTGAGGCAGCCTAGTTGCTCACCACTAGGATCCTGCCCCTTTAGGTCAGCTGTGGTTACATTTATTCACTTAGCAGACACTTTTATACAAAGCGGCTTACAAAAGTGGTTGAATCCAGTTTAGTTTTTCCAGCATGCTATCTGCCAGTCCATCCCAGTTCTATTGCAAGTTTCTCTGTGTGCCAAAGTAGATTCCTTGAATCCTCAGTCCTTCTTTGTTCCATGAGCACTGTTGTGGAAGGCGAGGTGGGTTCCATCTCAAAGGGAACTCAACATTCCATGAGCTTCACGCTCTGGGAAGTGCCCTCGTGTGTGACCAGTATCTGAAAATTGTGCGACATCAGCACCTGCTGTGGTCAGGTAACGTGCCAATTAAGCACATCGCATGATTTCGCAATGCATTGCGACACACACTGTCTGTACGAAGTGTCTGGGGATGCTCTCTCTCTTGTTCTGATTTAGGGTACGGCTCTCGGACAGATTTGGAGCTCGCTTCGCGACTCCTCCTTCCATTATGGAAAGCCAAAACACCCTCTCTGACTCTGAGGAGCCAGAAAGGTGAACCATTGCACCAAAAGCAAAGAGCAGCTCTCAAGCATTCAAACAGCTGCTTGAAGTGATCACTAGGGTGGTAGAAAAACTTAATAATCTGGCCCAGGGAAGAGGAAATGGCTCATATCAGGTTGGATAAGCGCTATCTCCACAGTGAAAATAAATCTCCCACACACCGCAGAAAACTCCTTTTTTTCCCCAGAAGTGCATGATGAAATATCACACTTCTGGGGAAAACCAAACACTAGCCATGTTGAATTATGTGGAATCAACAGCACACCTATTTAGCTATGCCAAAGGTGGAGGAGGTGAGCTACCTCTCTCCATCGATGGCAGGATATTTTGGGGGGCTTTGCATCCAAGCCATGTAAGGCTATCTCGGCATTGGTTGGCAAAGTGTAATCGGCAGCTTGTGGGTCACTGCGTAATGGCTGTGTTTCAGGCCTACCTGTAAGTGAGCTTGACAACAGGGATGGAATTGGCCCAGGGGAAGTGGCGGAGCTTCTGCGCCATGGATTTGTCTCTCTGGCTAACCAAGCAAACAGCCAGTCATGTTGGCCGTTCAATGAATAGCGAGGTTGTTGCAGAGAGGCATCTGTGGCTCAACCTCTCAGCTGGAGGCACAGAAGGAGAGTGTGGCAGCCTGCCTTCACCTACCATGACTGGGCGGCCACATTCGTAGCCTGCAAGTAGGCCTGATCTGAGCCTGAAGTGGTCCTGATGGGCTGTCGTGGGAAGTATCAAGGTACCTGAGGTTGTTAGGGCAGTTAGCCCCCAGTAATACTGTCCCTAACCATATGAGAGACTATGAGAGACTGTTGAGGCTTATGGCAGCAGTTGCCAATATCATACCATTGGGCCTATTGCACATGAGATATCAGTGGTAGCTGAAAAGTCAGGGGTTTCATCCGTGGACAAAACCCCACATAGCAATTAGTGTCACACTGTGATGCCTACATTCTCTGAAAATTGGGAGGTGTCAGTTTTTAGCCTTGAGTCACTCTTGGGGTGTCTCTTTATCGTAATGTCAGATGCCTTCCTCATGTCTTAGACGACTGTTTTTTGGAGCAGTCCTCATCTGGACGGGCATATAAATTGCCTAGAAATGCGGGCTGTATTTGCACTGAAAGCATTTCTACCTCAGTTGAAAAGTCATCGCAGACAACAGAGCAGTGGTCTCATACATCAGCCACCAGGGAGGGTTACGTTTGCGCCCCCTGTTCAGGCAGGCTCAACTAATTCTTCTCTGGGCAGAGGGAAAGTTTTTGTCAGTGAGTGCAACGTACATTCCAGGCAACCGGAATGTGGGGGAAGACATCCTGTTGAGGCAGAAGTTGAGGCCCAGGGAGGCCACAAGTGGTGGAGGTTTTTTTATAATCATGGCAACATGCTTAATTGCCACATCACCTGACCATGGCAGGCATATAAATAGGTGTGATTTCACACAAGCTTCAGATATAGGTCACATGCATAACCCAGATGTTTTCCTCCTGCCATTGGCCTTGGGGCAGAGTGTCAGCCT
>CM022764.1:26594420-26596920 GCA_012411365.1 Ameiurus melas | reverse complement strand
GCACCTCAATACTCATCACTGCACCTCTAATAATCATCACTGCTCCAGTAATACTCATCACTGCACCTCTAATAATCATCACCGCTCCTGTAATAATCATCACTCCTCCTCCATATATCACTGCTCCTGTAATAGTCATCACTGCTCCTGTAATAATCGTCACTGCTCCTCCAATACTCATCACTGCTCCTCCAACTCATCACTGCACCTCTAATAATCATCACTGCTCCTGTAATAACCATCACTGCTCCTGTAATAATCATCACTGCACCTCCAATATCATCACCTGCTCCTGTAATAGTCATCACTGCTCCTGTAATAATCGTCACTGCTCCAGTAATACTCATCACTGCACCTCTAATAATCATCACTGCCCAGTAATACTCATCACTGCACCTCTAATAATCATCACTGCTCCTGTAATAATCACCCTCCTCCACCAATAATCATCACTGCTCCTGTAATAGTCATCACTGCTCCTGTAATAATCGTCACTGCTCCTCCAATACTCATCACTGCTCCTCAGTACTCATCACTGCACCTCTAATAATCATCACTGCTCCTGTAATAATCATCACTGCTCCTCACAACTCACCACTGCACCTCTAATAACCATCACTGCTCCTGTAATAATCATCACTCCTCCTCCAATAATCATCACTGCTCCTGTAATAGTCATCACTGCTCCTGTAATAATAGTCACTGCTCCTCCAATACTCATCACTGCTCCTCCAATACTCATCACTGCACCTCTAATAATCATCACTGCTCCTGTAATAACCATCACTGCTCCTGTAATAATCATCACTGCACCTCCAATACTCATCACTGCACCTCTAATAATCATCACTGCTCCTGTAATAACCATCACTGCTCCTGTAATAATCATCACTGCACCTCCAATAATCATCACTGCTCCTGTAATAATCGTCACTGCTCCAGTAATACTCATCACTGCACCTCTAATAATCATCACTGCTCCTGTAATAACCATCACTGCTCCTGTAATAATCATCACTGCACCTCTAATAATCATCACTGCTCCAGTAATACTCATCACTGCACCTCTAATAATCATCACTGCTCCTGTAATAACCATCACTGCTCCTGTAATAATCATCACTGCACCTCAATAATCATCACTGCCCAGTAATACTCATCACTGCACCTCTAATAATCATCACTGCTCCTGTAATAACCAATCACTGCTCCTGTAATAATCATCACTGCCCCTCTAATAATCATCACTGCTCCCTCAGTAATACTCATCACTGCACCTCTAATAATCATCACTGCTCCTGTAATAACCATCACTGCTCCTGTAATAATCATCACTGCACCTCCAATAATCATCACTGCTCCTGTAATACTCATCACTGCTCCTGTAATAATCGTCACGCTGCCCCCAATACTCATCACTGCTCCTCCAATACTCATCACTGCACCTCTAATAATCATCACTGCTCCTGTAATAACCATCACTGCTCCAGTACATACTCATCACTGCACCTCTAATAATCATCACTGCTCCTGTAATAACCATCACTGCTCCTGTAATAATCATCACTGCACCTCCAATAATCATCACTGCTCCTGTAATAGTCATCACTGCACCTCTAATAATCATCACTGCTCCAGTAATACTCATCACTGCACCTCTAATAATCATCACTGCTCCTGTAATAACCATCACTGCTCCTGTAATAATCATCACTGCACCTCTAATAATCATCACTGCTCCAGTAATACTCATCACTGCACCTCTAATAATCATCACTGCTCCTGTAATAACCATCACTGCTCCTGTAATAATCATCACTGCACCTCCAATAATCATCACTGCTCCTGTAATACTCATCACTGCTCCTGTAATAATCGTCACTGCTCCTCCAATACTCATCACTGCTCCTCCAATACTCATCACTGCACCTCTAATAATCATCACTGCTCCTGTAATAACCATCACTGCTCCAGTAATACTCATCACTGCACCTCTAATAATCATCACTGCTCCTGTAATAACCATCACTGCTCCTGTAATAATCATCACTGCACCTCCAATAATCATCACTGCTCCTGTAATAGTCATCACTGCACCTCTAATAATCATCACTGCTCCAGTAATAATCATCACTCCTCCTCCAATAATCATCACTGCTCCTGTAATAGTCATCACTGCTCCTGTAATAATCATCACTGCTCCAGTAATACTCATCACTGCACCTCTAATAATCATCACTGCTCCTGTAATAATCATCACTCCTCCTCCAATAATCATCACTGCTCCTGTAATAGTCATCACTGCTCCTGTAATAATCGTCACTGCTCCTCCAATACTCATCACTGCTCCTCCAATACTCATCACTGCACCTCTAATAATCATCACTGCTCCTGTAATAATCATCACTGCTCCTCCAATACTCATCACTGCACCTCTAATAATCATCACTGCTCCTGTAATAATCATCACTCCTCCTCCAATAATCATCACTGCTCCTGT
>CM022764.1:26514420-26591920 GCA_012411365.1 Ameiurus melas | reverse complement strand
CTTATCTTAAATCAATTATATGAAAATAATCACATGCAAAAATGATTTTGTTCAATTAAACGAATCAAGTGAAAATACGTGAATCATGTGTAAAAGAATCACACTTGAATATAAGCGAGTCATGTGTAAAAGAATCACACTTGAATATAAGCGAGTCATGTGTAAAAGAATCACTCTTGAATATAAGTGAATCATGTGTAAAAGAATCACACTTGAATATAACGAGTCATGTGTAAAAGAATCACACTTGAATATAAGCGAGTCATGTGTAAAAGAATCACTCTTGAATATAAGCGAATCATGTGTAAAAGAATCACACTTGAATATAAGCGAGTCATGTGTAAAAGAATCACACTTGAATATAAGCGAGTCATGTGTAAAAGAATCACTCTTGAATATAAGTGAATCATGTGTAAAAGAATCACACTTGAATATAAGCGAGTCATGTGTAAAAGAATCACTCTTGAATATAAGTGAATCATGTGTAAAAGAATCACACTTGAATATAAGCGAGTCATGTGTAAAAGAATCACACTTGAATATAAGCGAGTCATGTGTAAAAGAATCACTCTTGAATATAAGTGAATCATGTGTAAAAGAATCACACTTGAATATAAGCGAGTCATGTGTAAAAGAATCACTCTTGAATATAAGTGAATCATGTGTAAAAGAATCACTCTTGAATATAAGTGAATCATGTGTAAAAGAATCACTCTTGAATATAAGTGAATCATATGTAAAAGAATCACTCTTGAATATAAGTGAATCATGTGTAAAAGAATCACACTTGAATATAAGCGAGTCATGTGTAAAAGAATCACTCTTGAATATAAGCGAGTCATGTGTAAAAGAATCACTCTTGAATATAAGCGAATCATGTGTAAAAGAATCACTCTTGAATATAAGTGAATCATGTGTAAAAGAATCACACTTGAATATAAGCGAGTCATGTGTAAAAGAATCACTCTTGAATATAAGCGAGTCATGTGTAAAAGAATCACTCTTGAATATAAGCGAGTCATGTGTAAAAGAATCACTCTTGAATATAAGCGAATCATGTGTAAAAGAATCACTCTTGAATATAAGTGAATCATGTGTAAAAGAATCACTCTTGAATATAAGTGAATCATGTGTAAAAGAATCACTCTTGAATATAAGCGAGTCATGTGTAAAAGAATCACTCTTGAATATAAGTGAATCATGTGTAAAAGAATCACACTTGAATATAAGCGAGTCATGTGTAAAAGAATCACTCTTGAATATAAGTGAATCATGTGTAAAAGAATCACTCTTGAATATAAGTGAATCATGTGTAAAAGAATCACTCTTGAATATAAGCGAGTCATGTGTAAAAGAATCACTCTTGAATATAAGTGAATCATGTGTAAAAGAATCACTCTTGAATATAAGTGAATCATGTGTAAAAGAATCACACTTGAATATAAGCGAGTCATGTGTAAAAGAATCACTCTTGAATATAAGCGAGTCATGTGTAAAAGAATCACTCTTGAATATAAGCGAATCATGTGTAAAAGAATCACTCTTGAATATAAGTGAATCATGTGTAAAAGAATCACTCTTGAATATAAGTGAATCATGTGTAAAAGAATCACACATGAATATAAGCGAGTCATGTGTAAAAGAATCACACTTGAATATAAGTGAGTCATGTGTAAAAGAATCACACTTGAATATAAGCGAGTCATGTGTAAAAGAATCACACTTGAATATAAGTGAATCATGTGTAAAAGAATCACTCTTGAATATAAGTGAATCATGTGTAAAAGAATCACTCTTGAATATAAGCGAGTCATGTGTAAAAGAATCACTCTTGAATATAAGTGAATCATGTGTAAAAGAATCACTCTTGAATATAAGTGAATCATGTGTAAAAGAATCACTCTTGAATATAAGTGAATCATGTGTAAAAGAATCACTCTTGAATATAAGCGAGTCATATGTAAAAGAATCACACATGAATATAAGTGAATCATGTGTCAAAATCACATCTGAAAATAAATGAGTTGTGCGATTATTCACATGTGGATTTTGTCAGATTTCTGTAAGGGAATTTTCTTCCTCTTGAAATTAAAAAGACAAAAGCACAGCTTTTCATGTCATTCCTTTCAGAAATGCTGCATAATCTCCTTACCCAGGAGAAAACGTTACGGTATCAATGATTACACACACTAACAGATATGCTAAAGTCCCTGTGAATGAGCTGTTATTATACAAACAATACAGAAACGTCGGGGTTACGCATGTAACCCTGTTCCCTGTTGAGAAGGGAACTTAGACGTTGCATTTAGCATAACAGTATGGGAACACCTTGCGCGCGTGACCGGTATAGGCCTGCCATGATCAGGCGACGTGGCAATTAAGTGCGTCACATGATATATATATGGCACCTGTGAACCGCGCCGCCAGCCTCTATTATCTGAAGCGAAGACGCAATTTCCAGGCCAGCCCCGGTATGACAGCGCTATGCAACGTCTCGTTCCCTTCTCAGGGAACAGGGTTACATGCGTAACCCCGACGTTCCCTTTCAAAGGGAACCTTCAAACCTTCCTTTGAAACGTTGCATTTAGCATAACAGTATGGGAACGGGAATGCCCACTCGGCCATACCGAGGGTACGGCCGGTTAAAAAATTCCCAAGCCCGAGGGTCACTGCAAGACACTCGAGCCCGGGGTGGAGTGATTATCCAGGCTGTAATAATGAATGAATGAATGTGTGTGGCGTAGACCAACCTGCAAGGATACCCCTTTTGGACAAAGCCTTCGAGGAGGCAACCGCCCTAGTGGAATGAGCTCTTATGCCCAGAGGCTTCCACTATCCAATTCGAGATGCTTTGACGCAGCATCACCTTTCCTGTCACTGCCGAAGCAGACTAGTAGCTGCTCCGACTTCCTTCACTGGCCGGAGCGGTGGACGTAAGTACAGAGAGCCCTTACTGGACTTTCTTGTTCCGGTGTGAGGAAAAGAGGAGGGCAGAAATCAACGTGCTTAAATGCTACGTCGCGTGATCATGGCGGTCCTGTAAGTAGAGGCCTGATTTTACACAAGCTTCAGATACCGGTCACGTGTGCAAGGCGTTCCCATACTGTTATGCTAAATGCAACGTCGAAGTGCCCTTTGAAAGGGAACTTAATCAACAACTTCTGGCCAATCGGAATCCAGAATTCAGCAGCACTGGGTCCAAAAGAAAAATAATACAGGAGTAGCAGAACTGTGTGTTTCACAGACATACTCATTAGTCGGAGTGACACCGTGCCATTTTTCAAGTTAACACACAGTGATGAGTAACGAAGCTCCGGAATGAATGAAGCTCCAGGAATAATTCGTTGAACACACACACACACACACACACACTTCTCTGTCTCTGCTCTGATTTATTATCCCGGCCCGTGCGACACAGTGCTCACATTTGCGAAAGGCGTGTTACCTTCACCTCGTATCGATTCCTCTCGGTTTTTAAATGGATGGCTTTATTTAAGGCTGCGAAGAAAAGGGAGCCCCACTCTCGCTTCCACTCCGGCCCCAGCAAGTGTGTTTAACGGTCTCAAATCTATATTTCATTAAAAACGATGACACAGAGCACAAGCGAACCGCTGTACCATCGATCGGCTGCGCTTTAAACACCCTTAGCGGGGAGATAAATTGGTGCTACGTCACCCTGTATTACACCTTAATGAGTCACAGGTCAGAGGTCACAGCAGCGAGAATCTATTACACGCCACCACCGCTCCTGGCCATGGATTTCTTATCCAGCATGACAAATACCAGGACATGTGACGGAGAAGAGAATAAGAGAAAGACAGAGATAAAGAGTTTCTCGGATAGCTGGAGTGGAATTGACCTCGACGAGCACAGACATTCGTCTCCATCAACCCACTCACATTCACGCCATTTTTCACACAGACACTGCACTCAAAACACTGCCATTGATTGTTCTGATGTCGCATAAGAGGTGAAAAGAGTGTTATTAATGAGCTGCATGTGGGGTTCTCCAGAGCATAAACCGCACTGTCGATATACACATGGCTTCTCTGTATAAAACGGGACAAACCAACATTCTCATAGTTCTATGTTCCCAAAAGT
The DNA here is from genome assembly GCA_012411365.1 of Ameiurus melas. Taxonomy (NCBI): domain Eukaryota; kingdom Metazoa; phylum Chordata; class Actinopteri; order Siluriformes; family Ictaluridae; genus Ameiurus; species Ameiurus melas. Next base: position 26,587,819 of record CM022764.1, on the reverse strand, counting down.
CTACTTTCCCATAGTCCTATGTTCCCAACACTCTATGTTCCCATAGTCACATTCCCAAGAGTTTTTATATTCCCTAAGTCCAATGTTCAGAAGATTCTACATTCCCATTGTCATATGTTCCCAAGGCTTGTACTCCTGTGCTCCTAAAGCTTCCTAATCCCATAGTCCTGTGTTCCCAATGCTCTATTTTTCCACAGTACTATGTTCCCATAATTATGTTCACAAATAGTCCTATGTTGCCATAGTCAAAAGAGTCCAGATTCTAGGTTCCCATAGTACTAAATTCCCAAGGTTCTATGTTTCTAAAGATTTTTTCTACTGGAACTATTCCCAGGGTCTTATGTTCCCATAGTCCCATGTTCCTGGGGTTCCCCAGGTTTTTCATTCCTACAGTCATATCTTCCCAAGAGCTGTCTTCCCATAATCTTTTGTTCGTTAATCCTATGATTCCAAATTTCTGTGTGTCCATAACATTATGTTTCCTAGTTCTATGTTCCCAAGATCTTACGCTATGGCCAAAACTATGTGGTCACCTGACCATCTCTACCTATATATGCTTGTTGAACATCCTCCTCCAAAACTATGGGCATTGACACAGAGTTGTTCTTTTCTTTGTCCTTTGGGGAAAACATTCCACTATATTTTGGAGCATTGTTATCAGTATTTGTGCACATCAGCTACAAGAACACTAGTGAGGTCAGGCACTGATGTCAGGCAAGGAGGCCTGGAGCAAACCATGTCTTGGGGCACTTACATGCCGGAATAGGATTGGGCCTCTAAGCTCCAGTGAAGGGAAATTGTAATACTACAGCATACAAAGACATTCTATGCCATGGGTGGCAAACGTACGGCCCGCGGGCCAAAACCGGCCCGCTAGAGGGTTCAATCCGGCCCGCAGGACGAATTTTGTAAGTGAATAAATATATGCATAAAAGACACGAACTTGTCATTTTTAATAAAATGCTATTCCTAAATTATCCGCTAGGGGGTAAAAGACGCGGCACATCTCTGGGACTGAACAGCAGATGGCAGCAATGCGACGTCTACTCTATTTTCTACTCATCCCCACACCCTCATTAGACAAAATGTCTGCCAAAAAGCAGAAAAGTGGATACAGAGTGTAGAGTTTTCCATGAAAAATGGACCGCTTCCTATTTATTCACAGAGATGAATGGGTAATAGTTAAAAAAAATAAAGGTGCAATTTAATGTTAGTCAACAGCTTCAGTACAAAAGAGTTTGGTTTGGTGGAATCCTATTGTTCATGCAATGCCATAAATTTTAAAGTGAAATATTATATTTTTCAGTTCCAAATACCTGTGAAGTTTTTTTTTTGCATTTGTACAAACACTGTGAGCAGTTGTAATGCACATATATGTGAATGATAATCAGAAGCAAAGTGCACGTTTGTCTTAAGAAATCTGAGGTTGTTCATGATATAATTTATAAAAGGATATTTCATTAAATATAAATGTCTTTGCATGAAAACAAAGGTTAAAAACATGGACTTCTTGTTATTTATAGGTGATTATACTATGATTTTACTGGCCCGGTCCACTTGACATCTAATTAGGCTGTATGTGGCCCCTGTTCTATGCATTTGTGTGCTTCCAATTTTTTGGCAAAAGTTTAAGGAAGGAGCACATATGTGTATGATGGCCGTATAGTGTATGTTCCCATGCTTCCAAGGCTCTAAATTCCCATAATCCTATGTTCCCACAGTTCTATGCTCCCAAGGCTCTATGTCCCCATAGACTTAAGGTTCCCTAGCGCTACGATTTAATAGTTCTATGTTCCCATCGTCCTATGTTTCCAAAGTCTTATGTTTCCAAGGCTCTATTTTCATAAGGTCTTATGTTTCCAATGTCCCACAGTTTCCATAAGAGCCTTGGGAGAATATTTCCTATACAGTATTTTGCTAAAGTTACTAGGGAATAATTCTCCAAAGCTGTATGGTCCCAGACTTCTAAGAACCAAACCGATGTCCCCATGGTCTGGTGTTCTATGACTTCTTTGGAGGTTGTGGGGAGACTAGTGATGAGAATGGGTAGTCGCTTACTCCTTCTTCAGGGTCACGGGGAACCAGGAGCCTATCCCAGGAATCATCGGGCAACAACCTGGACAGAGTGTTATCATAAAATATCATTCCATCTCTGCAGTGATTAAAAAATTTAAATCCAACTTTTACTCAGCACTCTGCAAGAAAATCTTATCCAACCTCATACCTGTACCCTGCCTATTCAAGAGAAAGGTTGTTTTTTTTTTTTTAACTATTTCTATTTTCATTTTTATTTCTTTGCTTTCCCACTGTGTGTTAATATGTAAACCTTTTTTTTAACCTTTCAGTATTATTATTTTTTTTAATTACTGCTGTAGGAGCTAAAATAAGATTATTTTATGTATGTTAAATAATTAAGTATCTCATACTTGGTATCTGAGTCGACACCATCTAGGGGTTGAAGCTGGAGATGTCAGACCTCTGGGGATAAATAACCTGCGACTTCACCAGGGGGTGTGGCCAGAGCAGGACATGACAGTCTTTGACCTCAGGGCGGAGTCCATGCAAAGATTCAATCTACTTTATATCTTGGCAATCCTATATTTACTTGAGATTTAGACTTTTTTTTTTTTTGAAAAACTTTGTTTATACTTCCTTTTTGTTATAAATACTATTTCAGTTCTGAAAAACTATGCTGTAAACAATGGAATCCTTTGGACAATGAGCGTCAAGCCTTTTTTTGTTGTTGTTGTTCAGCCACCAAAGTGGACTATTTATCCACTACACAAGTCAAAGATTCCTTCCTGCAAGCTGAAAATATATTTTTTAAAAATGGGATTGTAATGGGAGATGTGAAGCGCATGGATATCATTGAGCACATGGCATGAACTGTTTGTTTGGACTGCGTGGTATGTATGGCTTTATACATTTCTTGAATCAAGTCCTTGAAATTATAGAAGAGGAAACAGAATTTCAGATGTTATGGAAATCTGCTAATGGAGTGAATCAATTGTGAAACCCTGCGGATTGTTAGAAGTCTGCTATAGGAAGAGTGGATTATTGGATGATTTTATATCAGTCTGCCAGGCAACATTGCAAGTCCACACATATTGATTCCATGTGCTCAATTATCAAGCAAGTAGCAAGTATGGAAGATGCCACCTATGAGTTTGATGAAGAGAAAGTCAAGCGTGACCTCTCAATTGCTGCCATGGATCTAGAGGTTCGTGGTCATGTGTCTACGCTATGTAATGCTAGAAAAGGAAAGCTTGTCCACTTAACTAAAATAAAAAAAAAATACCTGTACTTATGGAAGATGCTTTGTGTGCGCAAGAAGTGAAAGACAATGTAATATATTTGCCTGTCTGTTGGATGGTTTTAAATCTCTATATCAAACCTATCAAGAGTCGTCGGAAGATGAAGCTGAATGGTTTAAACTTAAAATGGCAGACATTGACACTTTTCTATCTTCTGTGTCTGAATGGCTGTCTGTAGTATCTAAGGCTGTGGAACCTCAGGAGATTGAAGTTGACCCTAAAGACAGCACATCTCAAGTTTCCAGTCATGAACCTAGATCAAGAGCCTTTTCAGTTGCATCTGCAAGTCTACAGGTGGAAGCAGAAAGAGCGGCTATTTTAGCAAAGGTTGCCGCACTCGGAGAAAAACATAACTTGCAAGGAAGAGAAGAAGCACTAAACAAGGAGAGGCAAACATTAAAGAAAAAAACGGGAATTTCTGGAGCTGAATGCACAGCTAGAAGCCTCATCAGCCAAACTCACAGTTTAGATGTCTGCTGGTAAATATCACACCTTCAGCAGCAACAGAATCAACAGCAAATCCTCACGATGTGAAGGTGCCAAGTGAAGGCCAAATTGACAGGAATGCGAATGCCGATCTTGCTAAGATGTCATCAAAGTGTTATGCTTCAGAGTGTGAATTTCGTTCTTTGGATAAAGTCTCTAAAGCCCTTTCTAGTATGCAAACCCCAAGTGTTTGCCCCAAGGATGTTCAACTCAGTCCTATCCCACAGTATTCAAACGGCCACAATGCACAAGAGGTTCAAGCACCTGGTCCAGTTAATCTCCATGCACAGACACAATTGTCCTTAGATTTACCTAAAGACAAGCTACCAGTTGATCATGCCTTGGAACTCCAATTGAACATGGGAGATGATTTACCATCACACTCGATGAAAAGCCCCATATTTGTAGAGGTATTCTCTCGTGGTGACCTCTGTCTTTGATCCTCTTGGAATTTTGGCACCCCTCACTCTTCCACTCAAATATTTACAGCAATTGTGCAAAGAAGACTATTGATGGGATAAACCAATATCCACGTCTCAGTCTAGACAATGGCTGTTTTGGATTCATGATCTCCCCAAGTTGGCGGCCTTCAGTGTACCATGCTGTAAAAAACCCCCAAAAAACAACAATGCATTTGGTAAGCCACAGTCATTCAGTTGCATCATTTTGCTGATGCGAGCGAACTTGGATACGGAATTGTAAGTTACATCAGAATGACCGATGAGCAAGGTAACATTCATGTATCTTTCATGATTGGAAAGACAAGAATTGCTCCTTTAAAGCAGTTGATGATACCATGACTTGAGTTGGCAGCTGTTGCGTTGTATAAGTCGACAAGATGATCCAGTCAGAACTGCAACTACCATTGGAAAATTGACTGTTCTGGACAGATAGTCAGGCAGTGTTAAAATATATACCCAATGACAGTGCAAGATTCCATACCTATGTTGCCAATAGAGTATCATTCATAAGAGAACACCAGCACCCAACAGTGGAGGTATGTGTCTAATAAGGACAATCTGGTAGATGGTGCATCCAGTGGGCTGAGTTTACCAATGTTTCTAGAAAGTAAAAGATGGATATGTGGCCCCAAATTCCTCTAGCAAACAAAACACAGTTGGCCAACTGAAGGGCATAAATAACAGTCCCTAGACAAGATGACCCAAAGGTTAAAGGTTTTACCATTGTGTGTAACATGGGCACTCAAAACGAACATTTTCCTACCCCAAACCTTTTTACTTACTTCTCAGATTGGACCAGATTACTTAAAGCCGTTCCTTGGTGTCAAAAACTTTGAGACAGCCTGTTAGCTCTCACTGCTAAACGGAAGAAACGCTCCACTAATGTCAGCACTCATTCCAGCCATCAAAAACTGGCTTCCCAACCGCATATCTTCACATCAACACTTGGTTGTGAGTTCTTATCTATGAAAGACCTTGGGTGAGCAGAGAAAGCAATCGTATCCTATACTCAAAGGCAAGATTTCCAAAACGAGTGGGAAAAGCTAAAAAATGACTCCACACAGTGTTTAAAAAAAGAAATACCCTCTACAAACTAGACCCAGTGGTAAAAGATGGATTACTGAGAGTAGGAGGATGACTGTCAAGGGCGACAATGTCAGAAAGCATGAAGCATCCCATCATTCTTCTGAAAAAAAAAATCCCACATCTCCTATCTGTTACTTCACCATATTCATGAAAAGTATGGGCACTGCGGGAGAAATTATATCCTTGCCCAGTTGCGTAAGAAATACTGGATTGTTAGTGGCAATACAGCAGCAAGAAAAATAATTTCAAAATGTGCCACGCAAACCCTTGAAAGGCAAAACCAAGGAACAAAAGATTGCTAATTTGCCAAAAGAAAGAACTCAACCCCATCTCCCACCGCTCACAAATATGTGAATGGACTATTTTGGCCCAATACAAACAAAAAGTCGACGAAATTTTGTCAATTTTCATCATAGTTTAAGCAATACATTTCTCCTCTGGGAGGTCAAATATTTCCAGCATTAAGATTTCTGATTATGGAGTGAACCCACGGAGACGAACGCAGGTGCGGAACGAAGAAAAAGCTTTTTCTCAGTAAATACATGATGATTATGGGCAAACACTCGCCTCCATTATGAAAATGAGATTGTGCCTTAATTTTGCTTAGGGAGAAAGAGTGCAAGGTGGGGGTGGAAGAGAGCAAATGGAACAAGAGAGCTGTCTGGTGAAATATTTCTCCTGACAATCATATGCTGTTGATTACAAAAGAGAGAGAGAAAAGAAAGATTAAGTAATTTCACAGCAATCACTATTCATTAGCTAATGAGCGCTGATGACACTCGGCTCGCTCTGCCTCCTGTGATGGGCCTGGAAAGCCGACCTGATGACTTGTAATCATATTGTTATTTACCTCTTTTTAAGATAATTAAGCTCAGAAGCACAATTAAGAGGCGGTGCAGGTTACCGCATGCTAATCTGAATGTTATTTCTCGCCGCTGCATAATTTACGCATACATAATCGCTATTATCCGCCTGCCAGTGGAGAGCCTGTTAATTAGGCTTCCAGAGAGCGTCGGCTGTTGTTTCACTGCTAATTAATTAAAAATGTAATAAATAATTTACAGATGGTGTTTGGGATGAGATAATTGACGTGTAGCAAGCATGAGTGCTAATGAATATTAGTAATTAAAATGAGGAAACATCAGTGCTACGGTGAAGTCTGTGTCAGAAAAGTGGCAAGAGTTTCCTGTTTTCTTCTGTTAAAGCAGGTCCTACAACATATATATATATATATATATATATATATATATATATATATAATATATATATATATATATATCTCAAAAACACACTGTGATTAACAAAATATCAAGACAATTGAAAATGGTACACAAATATCACACTGTGTGAACTGTTATTTCTTCTATATCTTGCTGTAAAAATTACAACTTTGAAAAGTTCTCCTGAAGATGTGAACTTTATTTAAAATACACATTTCAGAGTATTGGAAATGAACAAGAGATACAGATGAAGGAGAAAGTAAAAAAAAAATAAATCAATGAAGGAACAAGTGTGTCAGAAGTTTATGGTTTGTGGCAGTGGGGTCATGGTCAAGCACCGGTTTGTGAATGGAGTATAGAGTCGGGGAATAAGTGGTACGGATCTCTGTGCAGCTGTGAGTAATAAGTGTTCTGTGTTGCAAGAGTTGATCTAGGCTGAACTGTGTGGGTGTGTGTGTGTGCGCCACTGTTTTTAGTACTCTATGTTTAGTATTCTTGACCTCTTGACCTAAACGTAGCTACTGACAGTTGGAAAGAGTTTGACAGCATTCAGAAGACATGTCTGTTAAAGTTGACAGGGCTGTACGAATTTGTTTGCCTTAATTTTGGACTGAAAAATGCTGCTGATGGAATATGTACCCATTATGTGTTGCGTGGTATACATTGACGATGTTGTCATGTATTCCGGAACCATGTTAGAACATCTCCAACATGTCTTCACATGTCTACATAAAGCTACACTTGCACTTAACCTCAAAAAATGTTACTTCATCCAGAGATCGCTTGCGTTCATCGGCCATATACAGGCCCTTCCAAAGTTTCTGCAGTCAAATCATTCCCCATACCTCAAGCCATTATGGACGTCCAAAGGTTCTTAGGATCCATTACATAGGACCTGGTACAAGCAACCGTATTAATTACACCTGATTTACCTTTAAGAATGCAGACTGATGCAAGTGACCTTGGCTTATGCGCTCTTCTTACACAGGAATCAGTAGAAGAAGAGCATGTGATTGCCTATGCATCCCGATTGTTCAGAGGAGCAGAGAAATCTGAAAAGATGTGGCGACCATAAGTGGTGACCGACCATGTCGCCTTGACATGTGATTTTCAACACCCAAAGTCATCCTCTCACCTCATCCATTGGCCAATATGATCACAAGGCTTCCATTTCACTGTAAGGTACAAAATGGGACAGTGAAACATTGTACCGGACGTATTATCCAGAACTCCAAGCCTTAGTGCTCCACCTGATATGATTTCCATAACCATAGCACCATTAGCATACCACAAAGTAATGACATAGACATTCAAGAGTTAATTTGTAAAGCACAGAATCGGACAGCACCCGATGCTTCACGAGTTCGATACGTTGTGGAAAATGGATTCTTGTTTCGCAGCATATCTGATGGTCAGAATAGTCAGAAAGTCCGGCTGGTTATTCCATCTATTCATCGTAAAGCATTTTTACAGATATGCAGGATTCTTGTAGAAGAGATCTTCACCAGATTGGGATCCCCGGCCTATCTAATATCAGATCGAAGGACAGAGCGGGTTAAGCATAAGCTGAAAACCATGAATGCATCCTATGTAGGAGAGCAACATCGGCACTGAGACAAATGGTTCGCCAAATTCACATTCATCATTAATACTGTTTGGCACAAGTGCACAGGATTTACACCAGTAAAATTGCTCTTGGGAGAAACATTTGAAACTTTATTTCTGTACTTATATTTACTGGTCTAATTTGAGTCGAATCGCATGTATTAAGTGTGGTTGGTGGGTGCTTCCTGCAACCACAGTGGCTGCAGTGGCCATGCTGTAAAAGATGGGAATGCTTGATGAACCAAAGCTCTTTGAGCATAATATGGCAGCATAGGGCTGCCCAGAGTTCCAGTGGGTCATCCATTTACAAAACCTACTGTCAGGGAAAGTCTAATTTGTGGCTCAAAAGATCCTGGCCATGACCCAGCTGGAGCATCAGTTAGCCCCACCCCTGAACAACACTGTAGTGGTTCACCTTGCCATTCATTCTCCTTGACCCAGCAGCCCCGGGACACGTGTCAAAGGTGGTCTCTGGCAAAGAAGCACAACACTGAATATCTTGTGGTACTGAAGCAGTTTGTTGCCAAGCCGCCTGACGATAAAGCAGAATGGATCCAGTGCCAGGAGTCTCTCTCTCTCTCTCTCTCTCTCTCAATCTCTCTCTCTCTCCCACACACACACACCCACACACAAACACACGTGCCCTACCACTCCCCATCGCTACACCATGAAACAGGGCACCTTTTCCCCCAAACCAATTCCCTAAACCCAGTTTCCCTCTTGCCCCTCCCTCCATTGGTGTGGGAGTAAGGCTTGGGCAGGTGTGCTGGCATCGTGGGGAACATGGACATTTCCGTTTCCAATGCCCTGTGATGGAGGTGGGGGCATTGGTCTGACATGCCCCTGATTGAGCTGAGATACACACAACATACGTGTGAGTATTCAAAGGATTGCATACCATGCATTCGTGGATTCAGGCTATAATCAAATCTCAATCCACCAATGCTTGTTTCAAGGTGAGGCATTAGAGAGAGCATGCAGGGTGAAGCTGATGTGCACAAATAGTCACTGGCACCCCTTTATGATTTCTACAAATTATTTGTGAAGCACAGAATAACATGCCAGCGTGGAAGACCAAACCAAATTCCACATAGCAAGTAATCTGTTTGCATGCAGTCAACATCAGGAAAATGATCAGCTTTCCTGGTCATTACAGACCTCTTCAACATCTCCTTGAGCCAAGCAGTTGTCCCTATGTGTTCAAGATGACCATCATCATCCCTGTGCTGTGTCCTGCCTGACTCATTATTGATCCATTGCACTCACACCTATCATCATGAAGTGCTCTGAGTGGCTAGTCTACCCACCACACTAGACCCATTCCAGTAAGCCTACCATATGCTGTTCATGGACTTCAATCCAGCATGTGGCGGTTGTGGCGCAGTTGGTAGAGCGGGTTGTCCACTCATCGTAGGGTTGGTGGTTCGATTCCCGGCCCGGGTGACTCCACATGCCGAAGTGTCCTTGGGCAAGACACTGAACCCCAAGTTGCTCCCGATGGCAAGCTAGCGCCTTGCATGGCAGCTCTGCTACCATTGGTGTGTGAGAGTGTGTGTGAATGGGTGAATGAGACACAGTGTAAAGCGCTTTGGATAAAAGCGCTATATAAGTGCACATTTACCATTTACCATATACCATTCAACACCGCATTCCATTTACTGTGGAGGCTGAAGAGAGCCACCCTCACGACCTTCTACAAAGAGATGATGGAGAGCATCATCCATCGTTTACAGTCCATCATTGCATTAGCTTTCCTACACAACACTGTTCTGTTGTCACTGCATTGTGTATCTATTGGCCAGTATATTTTCTGTGCACTTATTGTCTTGCACTCATCTCACGCTGTTGTGTATTTGCAATTTATGTAGTCTCGGGTACTGTACTACTTTACTGTTATGTGTTGCTCCATGGTCCTGTAGAAATAACATTTTGTTCTGCTGTACTTGAGGTGTGTGGGAGGAGCTTGTGGCCATGCTCGAAATGCTTGAGTGTAATTGAGGATTCCACTGCGACTGGTCCTGGTTGCCAAGGCTGAATGGTAAATGGTCTGCACTTATATAGAACTTTTTTCTAAAGCGCTTTACACTGTGCCTCATTCACCCATTCACACACACTCAAACACCAATGGTAGCAGAGCTGCAATGCAAGGCACTAACTTGCCACTAGGAGCAACTTGGGGTTCAGTGTCTTGCCCAAAGGACACTTTGGCATGAGGAGTCTTCCAGGCCGGAAATCGAAGCGCCAACCCTACGATTAGTGGACAACCCACTCTACCACCTGATCCACAGCCGACTGAAGGGTCAGTCAGGTTCTGTGTGGACTTCAGAAAAGTGAACATGGTGTCCTAAATATGAAGCTTATCCAATGCCATGAATTGACACACTGCTTAATTGGTTAGGTGTGGTTTGCTTTTATCCAGCCCTGGATTTGACAAAGGGACATTGGCAGATCCCTTTTCCACTCTGTTTGGGTTGTCACCCTCCCTTTTGTCCTGTCCAAAGCCCTAGCCATATTTCAATGACTCACTGATAAAATCATCCACTCACATGCTGCGAACTCCGCAGCCTATCTGTATGACATTATTTATAGTAATGATTGGCAGCGGCACCTTCAACGTCTGAGAGCTGTGCAGAGATCCTTGACATGGACATGACTCACAGCAAACCCTACTGGCTGGCACTTATTTTAGGTTTGTGCCTAATTATTTGGATGTAAGCAGCCCGCTGACTGACTACACTAAAAAGGGAGTGCCCGATCCGTTCCAGTGGACGGATCCCTTGAGCAATGAGCCTTTGTTCAGGTAAAAGCTGCAGGCTACTGTTACATTCTCCCGACTTTGGTGGTAGACTGAACAGCTGGGTTGGAGGTATGCAGCAGCAGGACATGGTCAAGCGGAGGTTTGTGAATGGACTGGACAGTCAGGGTAGTAACACTAATAAGTGTTCTTTGTTGAAGTGAGTGGTGGTGGAGGATATAATAGGAGGGAGTGACATTGAGGCAAGCAGCAAGAGCTGAAAGCTGAGCTGAAGTGTGTGTGTGTGCGCGCGTGTTTGAGTGAAAAAGCACTCCGATGGAAAATAAAAGAAGAAAATAAAGAACCCTTTTGACAACAAGTATTGGACAAACGCTTTCTGTTCATTCTGAATAATGTAGTCATATTCAGTGACATGTCTAATCTACTGAGTTTCATTTGAATAAAGACTATAGTACTAAGAATACGGTGTAAAAACCGCATGCATATCAATATTAAATTACTGTGCGGACGCCGGTAACACAGAGTTTACAACTTTTAATAGCTAATGTGACAAAATGTTCATTATAACACATTATAACCCAGGTAGAGGTGCCTGGCATCGGGAATGTGTTTTTCTGCAAGTGAAACATGTCTTGTTTTTGTACAAAAAGTCACAAATGCACCTTTTTTGGTCGTGCTAATTAATTTTTTATTATTTTTTTTAATCTGGAAATGAAAAATATTCAAAAGTTTTAGCTCTGAGTTTGTGCTGATGTCATGCGCTCTCTCTCTCTCTCTCTCTCTCTCTCTCTCTCTCTCTTTCTCTCTCTCTCCATCTCACACACACAGACACTCCTGGCGTTCTCTGCGTGAGCTGTCTGTTCCTTCCCCCTCTATAATTTCCTCATTGCAGCTCTTTAGGAACGACCTACACACTCAGCGCTAATAATGTGCCATTAGCGTAGTCAGAATGCAGCCTCTGGCGTTAAAAGCCTTGCTCTATAGGAATCAGCTCTTGTGTGTGTGTGTGTGTGTGTGTGTGTAAGGGGAAAAGGGGTTATGTCAGACCCCATGCTGGTAAATTGGCTCCAGTGGCATTATCGTCAGAGTATTTGTGAGTGTCAGAATGACACGCGTCCTCTACAGCAGCACCGGCTCCTGCCATTCACAGCTCTGCAGAGAGATGGGAACAGGATCAACACGGGTAATAAAAGACTGGATAAAAAAAAAAAAATATGGGGGATAGCCTTCGTTCTAATTTGGTGTGACAGTCCATTATTGTTGCCTCTTGCTCTAAACTGTCTAAGCTGTTCATGTAAATGAACCATCGACGCACCAACAAGTTGTGTAGAATCATTCGACGTAATGATCGGTTCATTGAATTTACTTTGATTCAATTGTGTACAGTACGTCGGTTCCAGTGTGTTTTTGCACAGCAACATGATTTAATGATCTATTGAATATTCAACGCCCTGGAACAAAATCAAACTGAACGTTTATTACTTCGATACTTTTTTTCCATTTTTATAATGTTCTGCTTTTGCATGTGTATTCGGGTCGCACGTTTCCACTCGTCCACTTTACCGCTTCGCGATTGCACTGGTTATTTGTGCTTGTATATGCTACTGTTTATCGGTCGCACTTACCTTTCTTATGCATTGCATTTACGTTATGCAGTTACACTTATCTCCGAGCCTTGTGTTGTTCTTTCACTGTCGTCATCCAACGTTTGGCTTCAGCGAGTGAACCTGTGGTCTTCTGATCTGGCGCAGTTCCAAACATCTAGATACCTTGACTACTTATTACTATCAGGCAAATCTGTGGTTACCTATAACAGTGGCCAGTCTTTCAGTAGCTGGTTACAAATCGGAGTAAAAAGATTTGGTTTTTTTTTGTTTTTTTCTTTTGAAATGTTGTAAGTGAGGGAAAACCCCAAAGTGACTTGGGATCCTCAGACATGCTCAAAAATGTTTAGAACTGAATTTTATACTTTCATGATTTTTTTTTTAAAGGGTTTCTCCTTTGGGATGAAAGAGAAAAGAAAAAAAAAGTAGGTCTAATATTTCAGCCTTGTTATTTAGATTTAATGAGGCTCCATCACCTCCACACACGAGGTGTTAATATGTTTTATGTTCCACATGCATGAAATGTAAACACGTTTTGAGGCTTTCCCACCCTTTTAGATGATTATTTTTTTTGAATATCCAATTTATCATTTATAGAATATTTAAAAATGAATGAATATTTTAAACATCGAGAGAACAGAGAGAACAGAGAGAAGATGACATACGGGGTTTGTAGGCACACTTTGTTTCTGTGAATGAATGAAAAGGAGAATAAAAGTGGGAATGTAGAGATGGAGGATGAAGAGTAGGGTGGGTTTTATTTATCTTTCAAGCAGAGATGCTGCATCTGTCTGTGGCAGTGCTTCATAAAGGAGCATATGGCTGCCGAGTCACATCCATATGGTCTGGTCATTACGCTCCTCGCCCGCCGTCTGTCTGAGCCTCTTCTCTGGGAATAAATAGGTAGTGAGAGTGGAGAGGGGGTTTCACTCAGGTCCTCTCTCTCTCTCTCTCTCTCTCTCTCTTTCTGTCCATCTCTCTCTCTCTCTCTCTCTCTCTATCTCTCTCTCTCACACACACACATCTCTTGGATTTATTTGTCAAGGTGTATCAGCTTTTTGCATCGCTGCATCATCTAGCCTCTGAATGAAGACGATGATGATGACGATGATGATGATGATGATGATCTCACCTGTAGCAGAGCTCAGCTGAATGTCGGGAGCTGCTGAGCCGTCGACTGTATCACATCAAAAATGCGTCCTTTATATTTATACCATGACTGTGGAAAGTGCTTGCCGTTTTGTCAGGAATAACTCATTCCATGTCATGCCGTGATAGGAAAATAATCAACAACAGGGTGGTGTAATCCATAACGGTGGCGTTTTAATCTTCTTTATTTTCTATTTTCGTGTTTTATCCATTTATTTATTAAAGAATGAAAGGCTGTACCTTCTTGGAACATGTCACTTCCTGTTATCGCTTATGTTAGCAGCTATCAAGCTAATAAGACACACAAAAAAAAAAAAACCCCATCCAGATTGTCATGCTGCCGAGAAGCTGCAAAGTGTAAACACCTCTCTCTTGAAGATGGTGGAAAAATGACAGCACGCGAGACACATGAGTCGGAATAATCACATCAGCTTCAACATGTCTCTAATTCCTTGCTTGCTATGTAATGAAGAGCGTGTGAGATGTACGCACATGTGAACGTAGGCGAGTTAGAATGCTAATAGGACTCAATGTGTATCATGAGAGCTGCATAATGTTGCCGTTTTTCTGCTAAATCCACATAATAATAATATTTAAGGGCAGGCGAGCACAAATCATATGCAGTACTTTAACATCTTTTAACAACATGCATGGATGGGAAGATAACGAATCCCTAGTGATTGGGGGGTTCACCCACAGAAAGACGCTCCGTGGTTATTTGTTTGCCGGTACAAGATATTGTCGAGGTATATCGAGTATTTTCTCAGCCCAGATACTGGACGGACAAAACGAAGCAAGTCCTTTAATTTCCCGAGAGCTTTATAAATCCTGCTGTGTTTGTATCCTCAACAAAACTTAATGACATGACATAAACTCTTTGGCTCTTCTGTCTGCCTGTCTCCTCTTACATGTGGCTTTGTTCTCTCTCTACATGTGCTCGAAAAGGTAGACGGTTACATGCTGTACTCATGGGATTAAAAGCTCCATCTCTAAGCAGTTTCTGGTAGAATTGAAAGGAGATCAAGAGTTGTTAATAAATAAAGATAAATAGTCTGAAATAATAGACAGATAAACGGTCATATCAATAATAGTTACCGTTGGTGGCCGATCATATCATCATGTCAAAGACGTTTTACGTTACATCAAATTATATTCATCGTGTATCATTATATTTGCAGGTATTTGCTAACGGAGTGCGAGATTTATTATTGTATCTTTTAAAAGGAATATTTTATAACATGCAGCATCCCAAAAACATGCTGATGGACTGGTATCCAATCCAAGGTGTATTCCGACCTCGCGCCCAGTGTTCCCGGCACGGCGTGGAATCCAGATTCATCCTGACCAGTGTAACAGGTTTACTAAAGATATATGAAGGAATTAATAATAAGCTTAAACCCCAACGTATAGAAGGCGTCCGAGCTTATTTTGGCGAGCGTGTGTATATATATATATAATATTTCACTTGCTCAGCTGCAGAAGTAATCTGAAGGTCCAATACAGACATAATATATTTACTTACTCATAACACCAATCTGAAGCTCTGTGCTCTAGTGAATAAATGATGGCATAGTTAGTGTGAACTGAAAAGTACAGTAAGTACTGTACTAATATGAATTCACAGCAGCGTGAAATTGTTAAATATTACCACAGAGTTTTGGCAGATTTGGGCCAAATGCATCATGTGATATCCTCACAGTCATGCATTCAACCAAAACAATCTTCGAATTCACGTGCGTCGAGCATGAGTACTGCTAAAACGTCCCAACAAACGTCACGGTGAAAGAGCGTTCAAAACAATTTCATGCAACTGAAATGTTGCCAATTCAAGCAGTTTTCGGAGAAAGAAAAAAAAAAAAAAAAACAGGGAAGGGAACAAGAAGAATGTGGAAAAGTTAACATCACTAAAAGGCATCTGGCAGTGTGGAAACTACTGGCACATGTGTCTCCATGGGTTCTGTCTACCATAGAAAAGTCTTACCAGGTCCAGTTCAGAGCTCGACCCTCCCGGTTCAGAGGTGTGCTCACCACAGTAGTCACAGAGCCCGATGTTAGCTCTGGAAATAAGATCCTTTTGGATAAAGGGGCCATAGAACATGTAGTGCATCTCTAATTGGATAGTGGAAGCAATCTCTGTCACTTATGAGGTGCGCGGTCTCACTATGCCTCTGGGTATAAGCGCTCCTTAAAAGCTTTGACAAATGGGTACCCTTACAGGATGTGTGCTGCAGCGGGGTCGTCTACGCCACACACATTCATTCTCTACTACAGCCTGGATATACATTCCACCCAGGGCTCGAGTGTCTTACAGTGACCCTCAGGCTCGGATCTTTTTATACAGGCCATACCCTTGGTATGACAGAGTGGGTATTGTTGTTCTCACAGCATGGAGCTCACGCAGTGTTGAGTTCCCCTTTGAAAGGAAACGTCTGGGTTACACTGGGGCATGCCTCGCTTCATGTGACCTGCTTAATCACAGCAGGTCTATGAATAGACATGATGTTACACAAGCTTCCGATACCGGTCATGTGTGAAGGGGCTCCCCACAGCATGGAGCTCATGCAACGTCTCATTCCCATCTCAGGAAACGGAAGTTTCTCTCCTATGTCCATCTTCAAATAAACAACTCCTGTTTCGCACTTGGTTTTTGGGTCATAAATCCATGTCACTTCTTGCATGTATTTTCATAACAAAACGTGGTGACCCCTGTCGTCAAGCACTGTGAACACCACAATGACTTCATGACTCCCGATTGAAAGAGAGCAATTTGTGCAGTGTGAACAGCAGAGTGATCTTCCGGCATTTTAAATCACGTAGTCTGAACCTCGCCTTAGTAATCACTTCAAGCAGCTCTTTATGTGCTTGAGAGCCCTTTTGCCTCTTTGGCATCAGAGAGGGTTATTTGAAATTTTTTTTTGCTTTCCATGGCAGAAGGAGAGCCGGACCCAGAAGAGATAGAACAGTGCTTGTCTCTGGCTCCTCTTCCAGATCCATATGATATCCCCAGGATCTGAGCTGGCTGGCTTCCTCAGGGAAGAAGTTGGGTCTAAAAGCTGTGAGCGGAGCTGCCTAATTATAAGGCCTTCACAATGCGCACAGTAAGTCCTCTCGAGGCTGTTCTTGGCATGCTCCATGCCTAGACACTTCACACAGAAAGTGTGTCTGCCCCCAAACCCCCCGCCCCCCAGTGGTGAAACGGGAGCAAGGTGTGACACACGTCCTGAATCCTTTCTCACTCATACTTTTCTCTCTTTTTTAAAGGGACAGAAAAGTAAAGAGATTTTTCTTTCTTTTTTGGAAAAGATAGAGTAATCAAGAGGCTTTTTGGAGCGTTACACAAACAACTGACATGCGGTCTCACTGAAGATAATAATAAAGGCTGACGGCGTTGGTTCATAGGTGCCATATTTACCACCACGAGTTTAATTGCCAAGTCACCTGATCACAGCAGGCCTATAAATAGGTATAAAGTTACACAAGCTTCAGATACCGGTCATGCGTGAGGGCACTTCCCACAGCATGAAGGTCATGAACCATTGAGTTTTCTTTGAAATGGTCCAAGCATTTTTGGGCTCAACAATCACAAATAACTCCACGGAATCCTGTCCAGACTGACTTATGATCCTTTTTGTTGTAAGATTAGACTTCATATGCTTGGTGATGAAGTTCATTTGATGTTAAGTGTGTTTGTTTGTTTCTGATAAAGCAGCACAACGTGGGACTGAAACAGTCTCGGCCCCCTGGATAAGATGACATCATGGTGCAGCATCTGTAGCCAACCCCCGACTTTTTGTTTTTATTAAATCAAATACTCTAGTAACGGAACATTGCTTGTTATTGAAGTCAGAACTGATCAAAATAAGTGAAAATACAGATTTAAATCCTGTCAGATCCAGTGAAGAAACTCCTCCTCAGATCAAACACGCAGATCTAAAAATGTTTCTGAGGTCCAGCAGATCCTGACTGATGTTTAATCTCATCATTCATACCCTGGCTCTTTGATTTCCATCTGCCGTGCTGGGTTTTTGTCTCCCTCATTAATTGTTCGAGTAAGATCTTCAAAGCATTGACCTGTCGCTTTGTCCCAGCCTTGAGGCTTTCTTTGCAATTAAAATGGACTTCCTATATCCTTCTCTGTACACACACAATTTCTCCATAAGCTTTTTCATACAGCATTTGCATGGTTCCTCCTTCATTAGTTCACTTCACAGGGTTCTCTTTCCCTCCTAGTTTAAATACTTCTACAGAGCGCATTCAGAGGATGTGAATAGGTAATAAAAGAAGCGTGCTCGCTGCTTTGCCTCAGCTTGACTTCACTCTTTCTTTCTCATTGCCTTGTTTGGCATAGGAGAGAGAAGCTGACGCTCCAGGTAGCTCTCACTCTGTAAGACGTCAGATATAATGATGTTTCCATCGTCAACTCCACCACTGTTCAAGACCTTTAATGTGCTCTCTTTCTTTTCATCATTTATTTCAAACTCCATTTCCGTCCCTTCTTTGCTGTTCTCAGCTGGTGATCTTGGCTGATTTCTCTGAAAACTCTCGACAATTTTACATTCTGAGCTTTTGCAATACTCTATAACTCTGTTTGAGACAAATTCCTATTATATTCCTGAATATTCTGTATGACTTGTTATATGGGGTGGAATAAATCACACGCATCAGGATGTGCAGGTATTATTATTGGATAGAGGTGATTAGTCAGAAGAGCTCTGCTTTCTCGATCCATCCATCCTCTGTCCGTTTATCCTACACAGGGTCATGGGGAGCCTGGAGCCTATCCCAGGGAACTCAGGGGACAGGGTAGGGGACACCCTGAACAGGTGCCAATCCATCACCTGTTCATCACAGGGCACAATAACACACACATTCACACACTGTACAGACAATTTGGATGTCAATCAGCCTACAATGTATGTCTTTGGATTGAGGGGACGAGACGGGACTGGAGTACCCGGCGGAAACCCCCAAAATACAGGGAGAACACGCAAGCTTCACGCATGGTGGAGGTGGTATTAGAACCCGGAGGTGTGAGGCAGACATGCTAACATACCCACCCAAATCCCAACATTAGCTGTGAAATTCCATCTTTAAAGAAAAATGTTGAAATTTTGATGGTTTAGTCTTTGTTGGCATGACATCAGACTTTTAACACAGCCAGGATTGTGTCGTAAATGAAAACTCAACCTACTGAGAAACTTGAATCATTTGATACCAAGGTCAGACAGATGTGCAAATCCAATGTCAGACAGACCCAAAGTTTTAACCAAGTTTAAAATCTTAGTGCAAGCCACCACTAGTTCTGGCCAGTTTGTATAGAGTACAATAACATTTTTAGAACGGAGTACCTTGAATTCTTTAAATAAAATGTTCACCTATGCAAGCTCATCATAGAACCCGAAAGCACACATTACAGCAGTTCTCCTATCATTATTATTTTTTCAAAATCAATGAATGTAGATTAATGCATTAATTTGACAACCGTTCATTTGCACGTGCTAGTCAGTAATCCGTTTTCTCCACAACGTCCGGCATACCCAGGACCGCCAACAACTGCAGCCTACATGGAGGTACCCCAAGCAAACCAGACAGCCGCCCCAGCAAACGTGAGACATCTGCCAGATGTTTAGATCGTCATTCCAGGACCAAATCTGTATGTCTGCACAAAGTGCAAATCAGATTCGGTATTTGGATGTCTGATTAAGCCGAAGCAGTATAACTGATGTCTAAAACGAATCTGCAGTTGACGGTATAAGACGTTGAAAAGACGTGCCCAATCACTACAGTTGAACTCGTGTTTAACCTTGTACAGAAGTCCCGAGGACTTCGACACTGGACGTTCAGAAGATGTCAGAAAAATATGGCGTAAAAACTTTCATTCTGGCTCCTCAGAGGACGTCTTTTTAACGTGCGAAAAAGATCTTTAAAAGACGTCCTTTGTATGTATAATTGCTCAGCGGGGTTTTGGTCCGAGCAGCCGAGAGTCGGAAAACTTGATGCACTTGATGCACTGCTCCTAGACCTTTAGTGCAGACCTTTACCTTGACTCAATGTTCGTTATATCCCACATTGACTACTGCAATTCCTTCCTGTCTGGCATCCCTAATAAACTATTTCACCAGCTTCAAGTAATCCAAAACTCTGCAGCAAGGATCATTACATGCTCCCAATCAACCAACCTCTGCTCATCCACTTTTACTGGCTTTCTGTTGCCCATCAAATTAAATAAAAACATCTGTTTCTCACATATTTAATGCCCAGCATAATCATGCTCCCACTTTACAGTACACTGGAAACATAGGACTGAAGAAACATAAGACCTTGGTAACAAAAAGGATCCTAGAACTTGGGGAACACACTCAGTGAGACACATGAGACATGTCACCTTCTAGTATAAATAAAGGTTAAATCCAAGGTTCTGTGTGTATCTGAAGACTTTTCAAACTCTCAGATATAATAAAGGGTTAATGCATGCATGATAGGGGTTGAATTTAAAATATCTCTAAAAACAAATGTACAACAATTGTAGAGGAGTAGAGAAACTAATCAAGTGACTGACGTTCTGTCTATACACACTCTTCCGTTCATCCTAACTCTGTTTAATTAAGATAATCACCCAGGGATTGTTGCTGGTTAAACATTAATCATGTTCTTCTTTAATGGATAAATTAGACTCGAGCTCGAGAAGACGTCGGCTTTGATCTTTAAGCATGTGTACCAGAAATTAAACATAATTAATCATTTACTGTGAGCTTTGAACAGTGGATCTTATACTCAAACCCTCAGACCCTGTACAACCATCGTGGTGCTCTGTTTTTTCTTTTTTCCACAGCAGGGCTGCAGCCTGGGGCTTGCCTGAGGAGCCTGAGGGAAATCAAATGCTCCAAAGCTGGCCCTTGGTTTTGGTCATGTCGAACACAGGATGCAGTAGCAGGAGATGAAACCACTGACAGAAACAGACAGAGTGATATATGTTAATAAAAAAAAAAACGGGTATTTTCCAGTTTTTTGTGAGAATCAGGGAGTAAGAACAAGCATGGACAAATCAGACTGCATTAATATTTCATACTAATAAATTTGAAGTTCAGACAGAATTCACTTTCAGAGTTTTGTAATCTAGCTTCATAGTAAATATATGTGATTTCTTGATTATTTAAGTTCTTAGAGCCCTTTATTCCCAGTACTGTACGTTTCCAGAACCTCATGTTCTCAGAGTCCTGTTTCCAGAGTCTTATTTTTCCAGAATCGTATGTTTCAAGAACTCTGTGTATCCTGAACCTTTTGTTTCCAGAGTCCTATAGTGCAACAGCCCTGTGTTTCGAGAATCCTGCATTCCTTTATGAGCCTTATGTTCCCATAACCTTATATTCCCCGAGTACTAGGTTTCCAGGAGTCATGTTAGCGGAGTCTGATATTGCCATGGCTCATTGTTTCCAAAATAGTATGCTTCTAGAGCCCTATGCTTCCAGAACTCTATGTTCTGAGAGCCCTATGCTTCCAGAACCCTATACTCCATGTGCTCTATGTTTGTAGAACATATGTTCCCAGAGCCCTGTGCTTCCAGAGCCCTATCTTCCCATAACCCCATGTTCCCAGAGCTCTATGTTTCCAGAACCCGATCTTCCCATTACCCCATTTTCCCAGAGCTCAATGTTCCTAGACGCTTTTGCTTCCAGAACCCTAGGTTCCCGAAGTCCTATGCTTCCATAACCCTATGTTTCCAGAGCCCTATATTCTCAGAGCCGTATGTTCCCAGAGCTTTATGTTTCCATATCCTTATGTTCCCAGAGCCCCATGTTTCCAGAGCTTGATGTTCCATATTCTTATGTTCTCAGAGCTCTGTTTCCATAACCCTATGTTCCCATAGCCCTATATTCCCAGTGCCCTGTGCATCCATAACCCTATGTTGTCAGAGCTCCATATTCCCAGAGCCCTATATTCCCAGTGCCTTGTGCTTCCAGAACCCTATGTTCCCAGAGCTCTATATTCCAAGAGCCCTATGTTCCAAGAGCCCTATATTCCCAGAGCCCTGTCCTTCTATAACAGGGCCAGAGTGGGACCCATTTTCAGCCCGGGACTCTAATGCCCAAGACCAGCAACAAAAATTCAGTAATCACATATGTGATCATATGCTGATTTAAATTCAAATCTAGTGTAATTAGCTCAGATATCAGTCACACAGTAAATTAACACATATACGTTTTATATACGAAGAGAAAGTAGGTGAGTCTGCCAGCACAATTTATGAGTTGGCAGAGTAGCCCACTGGGAATTCTCCCAATTCTCCCCATGGCCACTCTGCGACTGTTCCATATCCATATGTTCCCAGAGCCCTTATGTTTCCATAACCATATATTCCAAGAGCTCTAGGTTTCGAGAACCCTTGATTCCCAGAGTCCTATGCTTCCAGAAGCCTATGTTCTCAGAGCCAGTTCATAATTCCCAATCTTCCTTTAGAAACAAGCGGGTAGGTAGGGTTTGTTTACCTCGTGTCAAATCTGAGCCTTTTGTATTTTTATTTTTATTCCAGCTCAGCATTTACACTCCTGTTATGTATTGAATTCACGTTTATTTATTAATTATTCACTCACTATGTTTGTTTTTCAGTCCATAAATCTAAAAGTGAGGTTTGTGAGGTGATTTTCTTTACTGAAGAGATACAAATTGTATTTAGCAAAGTACATCACATAATCCGAATATTGATATATTTTTAATGTGCAGTTATTTAATAATAATGATTGTCTGTGTACACTTATTGAATATAGCAGTGATGCATTATAATATATAGTGATGCTTTAAGGTAAGTTTGCATTGAGAAAAAATAGATTTTTGTATGGCTGTCTCATGAAGAAAGAACGAGCGACTCGGACCAGAAGTCTCAGGAGGTGAATGAATCGATTCTGTTTCCTGTATGAATCACTCTCTGAGACACCATTTGTAGGACCAGATGACACAATTGAATGGTGAACGAATCATTTCTTTCATGATTTCCTAATGTGAATATGACCGAAAGGATGGTGAGTAGACGTGTTGGGGAATTGGGCTCTTGAAAAGGTAACGTTTTATGAACTCTGCTCCAATGAACGAAATGACTTGAATAAAGACTCGATCATTTCATTTTGATGAACGAGATTCAAAGGTCAGTAAAAGGGTCCGATCTTCCCATCACTAACCTCTGCGTCAGACCTACAGCGGTTACGGAGGAGCCTCGAAATGGTTTTTGCTAGAAATCTCCTCGGCTTTTAAGGTCGTGTGGACTGGACGACTGGCCAGTGGTAAAGTGTTAAAAATTACTTTTGAAAAACGTAGTTTAAAACGCGTTAAGCTGGTGAAAATCTTAGCTTCGTATCAATGTTAGTTACATTTTGATATGATTGTTATGATATGGATTACTATTCTGGCTAAATATGACTTTTACACCTTGAAAATTCGGGTCGCCGTCTACTCCATTCCTAGGTTCCTCCCTCCACATCTGGAAACATCAATACAAGGTCTTGGTCAGAAATTAATTTTAATTAATTAATTTTTCTTACTGGAATTTTTTTTCTTTTTAGTAATTTTTTTTTTTAGCTTACTCTAGGTCCACTTTGTGGACAACCCTAGGGGTGATACACTGCTGTCTCCTTTGTTTTATGGAGACTTTGGGTGCGTGTCCCTCTTCAGCTCCAATTGGCTATTTATATTCTTATTTTTACTTTAGTCCTTGGGTTTTATAATTTTTATATAACCAGCGACAGCTATTGAGTAGCCATGATGAGCCGGGGGGGGGCGGGGGGGGGTAATTTTTTAAATTTCACATTTAAGCGGTTTATTTGAATACAGAGCCACTAGGCTTGTCTGTATAGAACGAAATGCATTTTAAGGTTGATCTAAGTATGTGACGTGCCATTAATCTGTTGATTGGTGCCTTCTCTTTAATGGTTCATCAAAGAAGAACATTTGAAACGGGGGTCTTATTAGCACCTGAAAAGGGTCTTTGTGGCAATAAGGAAGAAATGGTTCCTCAAAGAACCTTCCTCTAAAAAGGTTCTGTGTGGAACCAAAAAAGTTTCTCGATGGCATCGCTGTGAAAGACCCTATTTTTCTTTGTGGCACGTGGTTTTTTTTTTGTTTTTTTTTTAAGAGTGTAGGTCCTCGTTGAGGCTCTCACTCCATGACAGGTCGTTTTATTTTTTTTTCTAATTTGGTCCAGCGTTATAGCGCTAGCAATGTACCTATAAATTCTGCTTTATGCTTACGCTAGCACACTGGAAAGGTTTTTACATTTAACATGGCTACGTTTCTATTTGAACATGCAACAATACATTGAATGAATAGAAGCACTTAGAAATACGATCAAGTGCTGGTTAAAATTTGAGAGAGAAGAAAATCGCAACGTAAACAAGGATAACGCTTTCTGCCCCGAGCATGAGCATGTATCGCTCGGCTTTATATGAATTATTAAAGACGAGTCTGTAGATCATGCATTGTGTGGATATCTGCCTGAAAGAAGATTAACACACGGAGTTTTCTGAGAAGAAAAATCACTCAAATCCACCATTTATACAAAGGCCAGTTCTCTCAGCGTGTATAATCTGGAGTTATCCTGGATCATGGTTAATCTGTTTGCGTCAGGTTCTTCTTTTTCCAGAACATTCCTCAACAAACCCATCTCCCTCCCGGCTGCAGTAGTCCTCGTGCTGGTTATTAGTCGCAGAAGAATCGATTCTCGACTCCGAAATGCAAATCCCCCCCTCCCCCACAGCAGTGCACATGGTGAGGGCTTCGTCCTCTTCCCATTTTACCTTCCCTTTGCTCGGGTTGATGTATTTTTAAGAAAGTTCCATAGACTGAGATCAGCAATCTCAACGTCTGATCTCAATGGATTATGGGGTTACGGAGGTTCATAATTAAAACCACAGATGGATGATCCTTAAACCTTTGGCTTTGTGAATCTTAAGCGGGGGAAAAGCCCTTTCAGTATACATTTTTCACAGTCTTAGGTAACACGTGTGTGTGTGTGTGTGTGTGTGTGTGTGTGTGTGTGTGTGTGCAACCAGTTGAAAAACTCATATTGTATGTTGATATTCGGCGTAATTTCACAGAATAACGGTGTAATTGGAAATATATCATTTAGCTTCCATTTCTTTTCTTTTATTTAGAAGACAAAACTCACATAAGACATTATTACCAATTTTATTATTTTGTTTGAATGAAAATTCCGAGTTTGGGACACGGAATTAAACCTATTTAACCAAAGCGCAGTTGGATTTTGGAATCCGATCAGAAGGTGCGTTATTTATTTATTTTTTTATGCCAGCATGGCTGTAACATGAATGACAGGTTTATATTATATATACAGGTTTATATTATATATACGTCCTTCTTCTAATATGTTCTAGTTTCTATAGCAACAGCTCCTATACTGGACAGGGACTTACACATTGTACAGTCCATGCAATCTCAAACGAGCGGATAATCAGATTAAAATAGGTTCGATTCGAGAAAGAAAAATGTGTAATCGTTGATGTGGTGAAGGCAACATTCATGGAAGGAGTCTCCAGTGTCAACAGTCTTTGTAAAGTTTCCGAAAATTGTTGAGTTTGTTTGTTAAAATAACAACTGCTGCTATCATGTACATGAACTAGCCTTTCTCGTGGATTTTCCATAACATTAAATAGAACGATTCACTGTTACAGTGTCATTCATTACGGAATGAAACGTTGTAATGGTTGTCAGATTGGCGTGGTAGAAGTGGAGTAATACGCTCCGGCCTGTGCAGAAAATAAAAAGAATGCGTTTTGGAGCGGCAACTACAGCGCTGTGGATGATTTTTATACGTGCTGCAAGATTTGGACTCTTTTATTCTTTAATTAAACTTTAACCACATGTATGAACTAGCAAAAAATAATTAAAAAATAACGATAGGGAAATGATACTAGATTTATTTCATGTAAACTTCATAAATACATTATTTATTTTTTTTAAAAAGAAGAAGAAAATGAAAAAAAATCGGTCACGTTTTATTAAAAATACGTCGCTGGGACTTGAACATGACCATAGTTGAAGATCCGCCCATATAGAAAGGTCAGAAATGAAGGATTAAAGAAGAAAAGCTGGGATTTGGGAGCTAAAGCTGGTTGAAATCTGTTTAGTGGTGCCGTGATGGATGGTATAATTGTAGATACTGGAAGTAGATGTCTGGTATTAGAGAGATAGATAAGCCATATTGCACTACATATATATGAGTGACAGGAACTGAAATTCCATTGCCAAGGCTGCGCAGATGTTGCCAACACCATTACATCAGCACACCGCAGCTTTCGTACGACTCAGACAACGCTAATGCGTGCTCGCTAAGCTTCATTCTCCAGTCTCTGCTTTTTATTTCACGCCCATACGAGTGAACCGGAGTCATTTCAGCCGTAACGTCCCGACATTAACAGCACTGAGGAGGAGACGGAGGATCCGCCTGAAATGATCCAGCTCCACCGAGAATGTGCCTCAACATCCTGTTCCTTTAATGTTTCATTTCAAAGCTCCGCACATACAGAACGCATATGTATCACGAGTCACTAACCACAGGAAGAATCTGATCCCGGTTGATGATGGCGTGAGATAAATCTACAAATGAAGATCGTGGTCTGTTTGAAGTCTTTGAGACCCAGGACTCTGTTTAACAACATAGAAAGAAAGAAAGAAAGAAAGAAAGAAAGAAAGAAAGAAAGAAAGAAAGAAAGAAAGCATCCACCATATTGTTTTATCAGCTTGAAACACACGTACTGTATATCCCTAATTTGATTAAATGAACGAATGAATAAAATGCGAATAAACGTGGAATTTCAGGAAAAAAAAGAACCAGGAATCTAGGAAATGTTTTGGAACAGGTAATCTACGTAGGTAAATTTTAGACACTAAGGATCTAAATAAATAACTTTTAAAAAATCGCAAGACAAGGAAACAAATAAAGGAACGTTTTGGAGAGAGAGAAAAAAAAAACCAGGAAGAACCTCATGTAATATTTCCGGAGGTTCTCTAGGAATAGGAATAAAGGAATAAGTAATTCAACTCTCTAGCTGTTAGTTACTATGCTAGATTATTATTATTATTATTATTATTATTATTATTATTATTATATTATTATTCCCTGTTTTTTCCCCACTCCCTCTAAATGTACATTTGATGTTTTTTGGTCTCCCTCTCAGTCTAGCTCTTTCAAGTCAAGTGGGTTTTTATTGTCTTTCCTCTACACAGTGTACATTGGTACGAAACGGCGTTTCTCCAGGATCGTGGTGCAACACAGAACAGTACGAAAGACTACATAAAGTGCAGATACATGACCGTGTGAGACGCAAAACAATAAATACACAGGAGAGTAGATACACCGAACATGGACTGTGAAGTGTAAGCTCTTGTGTAATGTAGCAGCAGAAGTATAGCGGCAAACACGGGTTCTGATGCAGCTATGTGAAGTGCCGTGTGCAGCAGTACTGAGTCGCACTGGGTGTGACTAGCCCAGGTGAGCATGGGGAGGCAGCAGGATGTTGAGTAACCTGACCGTCCCAGGGAAGAAACTGTTGCGGAGTCTACTGGTGGTGGCACGGATGCTCCTGTACCGTCTGCTACATGGTAGGAGGGTAAATAGTCCATGAGAGGGGTCGTCCGCAATACTGGCGGCCTTGCGGATGCAGGAGTTGTTGAAGGAGGTGTCGATGGTGGGTAGAAAGACTCCGATGATCTTTTCAGATGTTGACATAATTCACTGCATGGTCTTGTGGATGGAGGCTGTTCAGTTCCGGTACCACACAGTGAGACAACTGGTCAGGACACTCTCTATCGTGACACTGTAGAAGGTGGTGAGGATGGGAGGGGGACGATTGGCTCTCTTCAGCCTCTGCAGGAAGTGGATGTGCTGCTGGGAATTCTTGACAAGGCAGGTGGTGTTGAGAGTGCAGAAGAGCTCCTCACTCACCAAGAAACGTGGAGCTTTAGACTCTCTCGACAGTTGTTCTGTTGATGTGCACTGGTGAGTGGTCCACTTGGGTTCTCCTGAAGTCGACAATCGGTTCTTTATTCATATCAACATTGAGAGATAGATTGTTGTCTCTACACCATTCTGCGAGCTCGTGTCAGCGTAGTAGGAGCAGGTGAACATCATTGTTGCTGATGAGGCCCACAACTTGATGATGGGATTAGAACTGAACTTGGCAGCACAGTCACGAGTCAGCAGGGTAACCTGCAGTGGACTGAGCACACAGCCCTGGGGGCGGCGCTGTTCACTGTGGTGGTGCTAGAGGTGGACTTGCCGATCCTGATGGACTTGATGGGTATCCTGGTTTCCAGATTCAGGTGCAGAGCGAGGTGTTTAACCCAGCAGGCTCAGCTTTGTTGTCAGTACGGTGGGATGATTGTGTTGAATTCTAAACTGAATCCTATGTGTTATGTAGCAGCAGAAAGATAGCAGCAAAAACGAATTCCATAGTATAAAGTGACTGATGCAGCTATGCGCTGTAGTACTGAGTAGTCCTGGGTTAGGTGTTTGGCTAGATCAGGTCCAGTGGGGTGGGAAAATCCGCTCTTTATGTGTTTGGTGACTAGCCGCTTGAAGCACTTCATGATGATAGGTGTGAGTGTAACAGGCTGGTAGTCCTTCAGGCAGGACACAGATGATTTCTTTGACACAGGGATGATGGTGGTCATCCAACAACAGATCGACTTTCTGCCTTTATTGCACTCATATGTATATCCTCCCATCCTCGTCCTGCCTTCCTGTAGCGGTACACCCACTTCCTTTCTGTCCTTGTCCTCCTCTCCTGTAAGGATGAGTGAGCTTTCAGACATGCTAATCATGCCAGCTTCGGCTCTCTCCCAGCTCCAAGTGCAAATCATTTGAACAAAAACAAATAAAAAAGGAAAAAAAACAAACACGTGAGAGCTGTCCCTGAAGCGCGAGTGATGACGGCGTGTTTGTTTGTTTTTTTCACCTTGAGAATCTCGCCCAGGTGAAATATCGCTCCGGGTCGGGTGTTGTGTTCCTGTTACCTTCATTATTGAGTAAAAGAAAAATGTGATTACAGATGACTCATTCCACTATTCACTAAGTACACACAAACATACCGCAGCAACCTGTATGAACAAACAAACAAACAAACAAACAAATGTTTATGTTGCAATAACAGTAAGAGAATTGTAAAAGAAATTATAAAAGAAAAGCGGAGAGGATCAAAAACTCATCACAATATCTTGTATTAGAAAGTTGTCAGAGGATTTAAAAGCAAGGACTAGACATACAGGTTATTGCAGATTATTTAGAATTTCTTATATTCAGTAAAGGGGGGGGGTACAAACATTTTTGCACTTCAGAGTGTGTTAAATATATTTTAGAGGTCGAGTCTGTGCTCATATCCACTCCTGCATTATTTATAAAGCCTCTGTGTGGAATTGACATTCAATATTTATCTACACAATATGTGATATTACTGCAGCTCAGTGTGTTATTGCTCATATCATCACATACTACAGAACCCCACACACTCCCAGCTTCAGTTAGTGCACGGTTCCTGCTGGGTTTCTGCATGGTTCCTGTGTGACTCCTCCATGATTCTAGTGTGGTTCCTGCTGGGTTTCTGCATGGTTCCTGTGTGGCTCCTCCATGATTCTAGTGTGGTTCCTGCTGGGTTTCTGCATGGTTCCTGTGTGGCTCCTCCATGATTCTAGTGAGGTTCCTGCTGGGTTTCTGCATGGTTCCTGTGTGACTCCTCCATGATTCTAGTGTGGTTCCTGCTGGGTTTCTGCATGGTTCCTGTGTGGCTCCTCCATGATTCTAGTGTGGTTCCTGCTGGGTTTCTGCATGGTTCCTGTGTGGCTCCTCCATGATTCTAGTGTGGTTCCTGCTGGGTTTCTGCATGGTTCCTGTGTGGCTCCTCCATGATTCTAGTGTGGTTCCTGCTTGGTTTCTGCATGGTTCCTGTGTGGCTCCTCCATGATTCTAGTGTGGTTCCTGCTGGGTTTCTGCGTGGTTCCTGTGTGGCTCCTCCATGATTCTAGTGTGGTTCCTGCTAGGTTTCTGCATGGTTCCTGTGTGGCTCCTCCATGATTCTAGTGTGGTTCCTGCTTGGTTTCTGCATGGTTCCTGTGTGGCTCCTCCATGATTCTAGTGTGGTTCCTGCTGGGTTTCTGCGTGGTTCCTGTGTGGCTCCTCCATGATTCTAGTGTGGTTCGTGCTTGGTTTCTGCATGGTTCCTGTGTGACTCCTCCATGATTCTAGTGTGGTTCCTGCTTGGTTTCTGCATGGTTCCTGTGTGACTCCTCCATGATTCTAGTGTGGTTCCTGCTGGGTTTCTGCATGGTTCCTGTGTGACTCCTCCATGATTCTAGTGTGGTTCCTGCTGGGTTTCTGCATGGTTCCTGTGTGGCTCCTCCATGATTCTAGTGTGGATCCTGCTTGGTTTCTGCATGGTTCCTGTGTGGCTCCTCCATGATTCTAATGTGGATCCTGCTGGGTTTCTGCATGGTTCCTGTGTGACTCTTCCATGATTCTAGTGTGGTTCGTGCTTGGTTTCTGCGTGGTTCCTGTGTGGCTCCTCCATGATTCTAGTGTGGTTCCTGCTTGGTTTCTGCATGGTTCCTGTGTGACTCCTCCATGATTCTAGTGTGGTTCCTGCTGGGTTTCTGCATGGTTCCTGTGTGACTCCTCCATGATTCTAGTGTGGTTCCTGCTTGGTTTCTGCGTGGTTCCTGTGTGGCTCCTCCATGATTCTAGTGTGGATCCTGCTTGGTTTCTGCATGGTTCCTGTGTGGCTCCTCCATGATTCTAATGTGGATCCTGCTGGGTTTCTGCATGGTTCCTGTGTGACTCTTCCATGATTCTAGTGTGGTTTGTGCTTGGTTTCTGCATGGTTCCTGTGTGGCTCCTCCATGATTCTAATGTGGATCCTGCTTGGTTTCTGCATGGTTCCTGTGTGACTCCTCCATGATTCTAGTGTGGTTCCTGCTTGGTTTCTGCATGGTTCCTGTGTGGCTCCTCCATGATTCTAGCGTGGTTCCTGCTTGGTTTCCGCATGGTTCCTGTGTGACTCCTCCGTGATTCTAGTGTGGTTCGTGCTTGGTTTCTGCATGGTTCCTGTGTGGCTCCTCCATGATTCTAGTGTGGTTCCTGCTAGGTTTCTGCATGGTTCCTGTGAGACTCCTCCATGATTCTAGTGTGGTTCCTGCTTGGTTTCTGCTTGGTCCCCCCTGGTTTTTGTGTGGTTCCACCATGGTTTTTGTGTGGCTCCTGCTTGGTTTCTGAGTGTTTCCTTCATGGTTCCTGCATGGTTCCTGCATGGTTATTGTGTCGTTCCATGGTTTCTGTATGGCTCCTGCTTGGCTTCTGAGTTGTTCCTCTATGGTTCCTGTGTGGTTCCTTCATGGCTCCTGTGTTGTTCTTGCTTGGTGTCTCCATGATTCCTGTGTGGTTCTTGCATGGTTTCTGCATGGTTAAAGAGGTTAAAGCAAAGCTTAAACAGGAAAAATGATTCTGACTTTTAAACTAAAACACACACACACACACACACACACACACACACACACGACAAATAAAACACTCACTAAAACAAGCAAACAGGCAAGCCTCGACCTGGCAATTCATAGCATTGTCTTACTTTCTTTTTTTCTTATCTTTCTTTCTCTTATCTATCTCTGGGACCTGTCGCATGGACCAGTGCTGTAGATATGAAGATGTAGATGAACGCTCACCAGTGTAGAACTCCATACAGGAGAGGCTGGTGCCATCTGCTGGTAGATCACTAACTTCCACACCCCCACACACCAACATCACCACCCACACCTTTAATTATAACATGTAACTATATTATTATAAAGGATTTCAGGTGTGCAGATGTTTCTCCAGTAGCAGTAAATTGAGTTAATGCTGAATTCATGAGGAAAATGAGTATAAAGGTGTCACTTATGTTGTCTACTGGAACGTTTTGAGAGGAATTGATCCTTTTGGACATTTTTTTTTTCTTTTGAGAATAAATGCTAACGTGCGCTGTCTGTCTAAAACAAGCTTGTGTAAATCTAGCATGTGTTCCACTGATGCCTTTAACAGGTATAAGAGTGAGGCCGAAAGAGCAGATCAGATGGGGAACCATAACAGATTACACATAGTTATCTTTCAGGTATGAGAAGGAAGAGATTAATGAATTCAGTGGAATTATTTTGCATTCTATTCTACCACAAGAACCTCTTTAGAAGCTCAGATACCTGAGCTTGATCAGAAATGTAATCAGGTGCTGAAAAACATGATCACGAGTCCAAGAACCTGATCAGGATTTCAGGAAACTGATTCGGATCCCACCAGCCCGACCAGGAGCTCATGAACTTGATCAGGGGCTCAGGAACTTTGCAAGGAGCTCAGGACATTAATCAGCAGCTCAGGAACATGATCATGAATGCATATTATTAATCAATTAAGTCATTTCCAAGATTTAAGAACTATTTTAAAAAATGTTTTTTTTTTTTTTTAAAGAAATTTGGGAATGATTTTGGATTATTCATTTTTTTTAATTGAATTGATTATTATTATTATTTTTTTTTTACTATTTCAGAACTTCATAAACTCAATAACTTATTCAAGAATCAGCATTTGTCTTAGGAATGTTAGAGCTTTTGAAGAGTTCAGGAAGTTTATACGGAGTCAGGAATTCATTCAGGAGCTCGGGAATTGGATCAGGAGTGCAGTTATTTCAACGAAATTTCAGAAATGGATGAACTCTTTCCTCATAAAGTGAGCAACATTAGGAAAGCTGGGAACGTCAGGAAGTCGATCAAAAAAAAAAATGTGGAATTTATTCAAGAAAGCGAGACATTTCAGGAGCCAATGTTCAGGAACATGACACCTCTTTCATAAACTAAACTATATACGCATTTTTCCAGGAACTGGTGGAGAAATGCAGAGGTTTATTCTTTTCTTCGCGAAGGCAATTTGTTTTTTCAAGGAATTCAGGAGTATGCCCTGAATCCAGAAAACAAAATAAAACCATGTACTTGATCATAACCTGAATGAATCCTTCAATCCTTCAACACTACCCCTGTTGTGTATTTAAGAAATGAGAGCTCCTATGACGCCCCTCCTATGTTACGTTATACTTCTGGAAGCCCCGTTGATAGAGTGTGTAGTGTTATTCTGAGAACTAATAGAACCTCTCCATTCTCCCGTGTACATCTTAGGGAATAAAGAGAGAAGTATATAACAAGAACCGCTTCAGCCCCTTTCACACAATCCTTTCCATCACTTCATCCTTCACCTCATGCCAACCTCAGCCCTCGCACCTAGCCACTTGGTCCAACCCCTCAACTCAATTAGATGTCACTTACTCTGCAGTAATTGAAATGCCTTCATTGGCCCATAATATATTAGTAGCTAACAGCCAAGCCCATGTTTTATTCACAACTCAGAACCCAATTTTAATTACAGTAATGGGTAAATGCCATTTTGGCTAATGAGCCATGCTGTTCTGCTGTTCCTGCAAGCTATTTGAAACTGTCTGAATATCCAACACAAGATACCAGAACGAAATGAGACCATGGAAACAGGACGTTTTCATTTATTATTCATAATACAAATGTTTTTGTTCAATGCTACGTACGATAAAAGTCAGGGTTTCGGGGTCCAGGGGCCCAACAGAGGTGTGTGCAGAAGATCAATACAGCAGTATGGTTATCATTCGTTTGAAGTGCTGTCGTAGGATGTAAAAGAGTTCGAGAGAGGAAGGCGTGTTAAGCGAGGCAGCCGTGCATCCTGATGGAGAATGTCCTTGATCTTGAACAATTACAAACCGCTTTTCTTTTTCAGGCTGAATGCATGATTGCGCGTGGCTCACCCTGGGCAGACGCACAGTAAGTGGAGAGGTGTGGACCTGACAACTAGAGGTTACATGCTGAAGGACAGATTTCCTGCTAGGAACATTTGGTATAAATATAAACTTGAAAGAGTCAGAAGGATTCATCAAACATCATGAATTGCTATTTAGCGAAACATGTTTTTTTTATATATATATATATAATAGAGGGATTAGATGACCAATCAGTGACGTTTCAGCATGATAAGACCCAATCCAATAATTCCTGCACTAAAATACTGTACCAACTCTGCAGCAGAAACATTTCTGGAACGAAGTTGGAAACATGTCTGATTCCTGTGGTTAGGTTTAGAATGAGGGGTTAGTTTACATGCGATGGACTGGCAGTCTGTCCAGGGTGTCCCCGCCTTGTGCCCGATGCTCCCTGGGATAGGCTCCAGGTTCCCCGCGACCCTGAAGAAGGAGTAAGCGGTTGAAGATGGATGGATGGTTAGTCTACATGGTTAAGAGTCGGACAGACCAGATGCATACTGTAGAGTCTCACATGCTCATAGCAATCAGATACCAGCATGGCTTAATAGACACAATGCTATTTGGGCATTTGATGGCTTTTGAATGGTGAATAATGAGTTGCCTTTAGGAATGTCACAGCTGCAGCTGATGTTCCCCGGCCTCCTCCTGCCAGGCATGTGGCTGCTTTTTCCTTCTTCAGTCCCAGAGAGACAGTGTTTGTGTGCATTGTACAGTATTTCCAGGCTGCCCCATGCATTAGGCATCACCTGCAGATGGTCCTATGAATAGTTAATAAGAGTAGCACAACAGAAGTTCTGATAAGCTGAAGTGACGTAAAGTAGCAGAGGATTTGCCGTGATGGGTGCTGATCTGGAAAGAGGATTCCGTAGATGTCTTGAATCTTTAAATCATGTCAGGCTGAGTCTACCGAGAGATGCATGACCGTTGTTTCGCACTGTCGGAAAGACTAAACACACCTCGTTTAGGATCACGGACCCATACTGAAGTGTGTCACTGCTGGGACTGTTAGGAGTTTCATTGGTGACGAAATGTCGATTCCCTGCTCTGTTCTTTGCATGCACTTTTTGTACATTTTTATACATGATACGTCCTTGATAATATTCCATTCAGAGCACATTCGATCTTGTCCAGTGTTTCAGCCTGTCGAGGTGATGGAAATGTTCAGAAACTGCTGCTCGAGACTAACCTGTCAGAAATCCAGTCTCGATTGACGACTCGCGTTGGTCCGCCCATTCTCCGGGGATAAATCCTACTGACGAGAGTGATTTTGTTTGATAAGTTTGAACGTCAAACGAATGAACGTTGTAATTAAATCTATAAGCACTGCTATAACCCTTCCCCTCAATCGAACCACAATTTAACGGTAATATGTTTGACCTCTGAATGTTTCAATTTAAAATAACTATCGCAATTATTCTCATGAATGAACAGCATTGGGCAAGATTTATTCCAGTTGTCATCACGTTAGCCTTGTTAGCATTTTAACCTGTAGTACTCCACACACTTTCATACTCGACAATACTGTATTTTGTGAGACTTTCTCTGACTCTGTCTCTGCGCTGGAGCAAGTAGGATAGCGGATAAAGTGTCATCTTAAAAATGAAATAAAATATAAAAAAAACATACTTACGGCTTCTGAGATGCGACATCGGAGAAACATGCACTTGTTTTATGTTTGTTTTTACAATGCTGGTAGATGAGCTCAGCACCCCCACGTGAGTTACTGTCCGACTTTGGTGGGTTATCGCTGCTGTGCTGGATAATGAGGCCTTGAGAGATGCTATTACTGTCCCATCCAGGCTGATTTACAAGCGGCTAATTACTCCCGCTGGAGCTTTGCTTACTCGCGATGTCTTCCTCGAAACCATAACTGAGAGAGATGTGATGGGCTGGTACACTCCGCAAGAAAAGTAATGAAGATGCTGTCGGAGATGGATTTAATGACAAAACCCTCTTGCCTCCCCTGCTGTCCATCTCTGAGGATGATGAACCGGGTGTCCTCCGTCTGTAAATCCGCTGCGCTGAATCGGGGATTTTACTGGGACTGAATAGAAGACACTTTTTTTTTTTGGATCATTTTGTGCCCGCGCTCCCTTTGATAAGTGAACACAAAAGACAAATAAGACTTTGTTTGCATCAGGGGACTGCCTAAGCTTGCGATGTGTATCAAGGCCTTGATGGCTTAATTACTTCAGCGGCGGAGAATGAAACAACGTGATACGGTTCGTTTCCATCAACAGTCTCGTTTAAAAACCAACACATCTTTGGTTTCGGGGAAATATGTACAGAGAAATGTTTCTGACCGCCTGAACAGAAATTCAGTCCATCCCGAACGTTTATTTGTGCTTCTACAATCTGTGGATTTCCTGTAAGAATTCATTATCAGTCAATATATGTTACCAAACAACGTCTTAACACAGCGTAAACTCCATCCATCCATCCATCTTCTACCGCTTCATCCTCTTCAGGGTCGCGGGGAACCTGGAGTCTATCCCATGGAGAATGGGGCACGAGGCGGGGTACACCCTGGACAGGGTGCCAGTCCATCGCAGGGAACAATCACACACACACTCACACACCCATTCATACACTACGGACACTTTAGACACGCCCATCAGCTTACCATGCATGTGTTTGGACTGGGGGAGGAAACCGGAGTACCCAGAGGAAACCCCCGCAGCACGGGGAGAACATGCACACTCCACACACACACGGCCCCGGTGGGAATCGAACCCCCGACCCTGGCAGTGCGAGGCGATTTTTATTTTAATTTTATTCCTATGTTTTACAAATGAATAATACAGATATTATCACTCATACTATGAAAATGGATTTAGAGTTTGACTATATTGAAATATTACTGGAAATCACATTCAAACAGGGCTCATTTAACTGCAGAGTGCTATTTGAGTCTTTTTCACTCTCCGGGTATGTAGCGTCCAAGCAAAAATATTTCCCATCCAATTACCTCCGCTAGCTCCTCAACAACATCAGGTGACTCTGATTCAGCAGAACAACAGAAGTACAAATAAACAAACAGGAAACACTTATTACCTATAGGTTTACAGTAAATAACAAGGAGGAACCCAAATGCCAAGACGTGGGGTCGTAGAAAGTTTACAACGTCCATTTGGGGTTTGGGAAACACTTCCGTAAACTAACAGTTTACATGTTGGCTAACTGTTTTTGGCTAGATATTTTGGAAAATAATCAACTTCAACCTCACACCGCCCTGGCACGGATTCAGTGATTATAACACTGAGCGGTTTATTGCTTACTTATTAACCAACACTCTCACACGAGGCAGGATCTTAAGAATTTACTCGAGCCATCTGGAGCGTAATGCCGATGTTTCCACGCACATCTGGGGGATGATTGTATCCAAATAAATAAATAAATAAAGAAAGAAAGAAAGTACAGAGATGTTAAACTAGCTGGTGTCAATACCGCGACTTTCACAGGAAGAACAGGATGTGGCTAATACAAAAACCAGGAAGCCAGAGTTTAAAATAAGAATACTATTTATTCATATTGTCCAATCATATATCTATAATGTAATACATATACTGAATATACATATATGTAGTATTTATATTTATACATTCAGGTAAAAGCTACTGGGAAAATACTGCGCTGTGATTGGCACACGTGGATGATGTCAATGTTCACAGCTCAATAGATCAGAAACCCATTCTCACAGTGAACACACACACACACACACACACACACACACACACACACAAATAAGGTGTTTGTTATACGATTAAAAACATTATGATGGTATCATGAAACATAGCTGCCTGTGAGGATACACACACACACACACACACACACACACACATGTAATGATCACATATATATGTTTGAATTATGTTTCTCTCTCTGCTTGTCTTTGTGTCTTTCTCTTAACATCTTTCCCTCTCTCTTTCTCTCTCTCACACACACACACACACACACACACACACACACACACACACACGATGAGGTACTAAGTACAGTAATGCATTCTGGGAATTAAAATATAACTAATTATTTTCTCTTATACATCGAATTTGTCCTCCTACATTCCAGATACTAAGTGGGGGGAAGAAAAAAAAAAAAACACGGACATGTGATGACATGGACCAAGACGGCTAGTCATGTTGATATGATATTGGAGGACACCTTCCGAACATTCCGAGGAGTCTGAAATTCCGTTTTGTTTTTTGTTTTTGTTTTTGAACGGATTTTAGTCAAACAGCACTATCTCCTCTCTCAGCAAAGTCATGTGGCCTCCCGCGAGATCTCGGTCTCGAATATTCTAAAGAGGAGTTCAATTATCGTCAATCACACTGGCAGCGTGTTTACCAAACAATTAGTGTCGACTCGCACAAGCGCAAGCACAAAGAGGCTCAGCGGGACGCGTCAGGACAGCAGAGACGAGAACAACACCGTGGACAAGGACGACGTGTAGAGGACATGAGAAGAGAGGAGCACGGGGGATGGGATGAAAACTAGCTGAATAAAATGACTGTCATATCTTTCAACCAAGTGAAACGTAAACGAAGCCTAGTAAATAAATACATGGATGATGCACGGGCATGGACGCAGAGATACATCAACGTCTGGGAACAAATGTGGACGGCATGCAGTACACCGAGTCTGATCAGCATCAGACTCTTTTTCTAGATGTTATTCGTCTTTATTGGTCACGTATACATTACAGCATGGTGAAACTCTTTTCTTCCCAGCATGTTAGGAAGTCGGGGTCGGAATGCAGGGTCAGCCATGATACAGCGCCCCCTGGAGCAGAGAGGGTTAACGTCCCACAGCTTCGCAGTGCTGGGGTTTGAACCCCTGACCTCTGATCAGTAACATAGAGCCTTAACCACTGAGCCAAACAAAACGGCCCTTAGTCGATACAACCAAGTTTGCAACAATGAATTAAACTGGTGTGCGTTTTCCCACACACTTACACACTTAATATAGACCATTAAAGAACGAAGCGTCACGTCAGGATAGCATCAAATCACGTGGTTAGCCGGTTGTAATTTGGGGAAAGTTCTACCATCGCCATCCATGATAAACCAGGATTAGGATGTAAACACACAGGAACTTAAACGTGACACCCTGACAAGTGCACTAGACCTGAAATGAAAAAGAAAATGTGGTATGGACTGTAGATTGGGATGCTAGCCTACATTCGTAGGACCAAGTTCTGTATCTATATGCTATTCGTCTGATGCTAATACCTGCTGTGCTACAGGGAATGGTAGCAAGCATGATTAGTTCGGCCAACACACTTTATAGACTGTTTCCATCAGCTAACCATTAAAACCTTTATCATTACCATTATTGGTCCTTAATGGTATCCACCAGACATAACGTGCTACCAATACAAGGCAACAAATTACCAGTAGAGACC
Source organism: Ameiurus melas (assembly GCA_012411365.1). Taxonomy (NCBI): domain Eukaryota; kingdom Metazoa; phylum Chordata; class Actinopteri; order Siluriformes; family Ictaluridae; genus Ameiurus; species Ameiurus melas. The sequence continues at coordinate 26,548,879 of CM022764.1, read as the reverse complement.
CACAGGGACCATTAAGAGCAATACAATTCCCATTATAACCATTAAAGCCGTCACAAATTCTATGAGGATTCCAATTCTTTTGTTTCGTTTTCAAAAGGGCATGAAGATTTTGTCAGCAGGTCGGGATTAGTCCAGTGTAGCAATTTGGGTCAAGTCGCATGATCCCAGTGACGCAATTAGGATGAGTATAAACGCTAAACTAGTAGTAGACCGTCACCCAGTGCGACGTGTAGCTAGCACGATCAGGTGTGAAATCTGGTGATGCGAATTCAAAAAGCTGTGCGATCTGGAATTGCTAACGTGGACATCAAATGTTCAAATGAACAAAAGGGCCGTACTCAGATCTGAGATACAGGAGGGCGTGTCAAATGAACAATCCACTTTTATAATCCACTAGAATGAGAGTGGACGCCATAGCGTTCATTTGAACCGGATTTGCAGTGATTAATACAATAATTCCAACTAGTACTATTCATGCGGCAATACAATATATTAGCAGTGTATTAGGTAGACTCCTATTAGATTTATTTCAATGCATGTATGACCCACACACAGGTCATTTGCACAATCTGAATGGTGCATGCTGACAATTGACTTAAGGATGTGCGTAACCTGACATTCCAAGCGTAAACACTGAAATAACCTTTGGACTTATGTCATCGACACTGAATACAGCCTAAAGTGCTGATACTAAAGAAAGTAAAAAAAAAAAAAATGAATTCTATATTAATGTCTCAATATGAAAAGTAATAAACGACAACCATTACCGTTTAATGTAAACATCTGTGGTGTGAAATGTTCTTTGATGTGAAATGAACAACAAAAGTGTTGTGGTCGATTAATGACACAACAATGACATCCATCCAACAGCTTTCTGTACCGCTTATCCTACACAGGGTCACGGGGAGCCTGGAGCTTATCCCAGGGAACTTGGGGCACAAGGCGGAGGACACCCTGGACAGGGTTCCAATCCATTGCAGGGCACAATCACATACACACAGTACGGACAATTTGGACATGCCAATAAGCAAATGTCTTTGGACTGGCGGAGGAAACCCGAAGTGCACGGGGACAACATGCAGACTCAATGCACACAGAGTGGAGGCGGGATTCGAACCCCCAACCCCGGAGGTGCGAGACAAACATGCTAACCACTAAGCCACCACAAAACGATGACACACACAGACTAAATAAAAAATAAATACACACAAAATATGATGGGGGACGTTTAACGTGTGTGGTGGTAGCCATAAGTGACACAAAACCAGCATTCAAATCAAAATGGAGACCGTAACGCTGGACAAAATGATGATAAAGCGTGTGAGCGTTTTCCTTGTTGAGAAATTAAGGCATACTGTTAACACTTTGCGACGATTTCTGAAAACGTGACACACGTGGACGTTTACCGAAAACACACGCACAGGTCGCACTGATCTTTGGACCCGCTTCATGATGAGACGCCACGTTTAAAATATAAATAATTCCGAAAAATATTGGCTTAACCTACTGAGTAAACAAATTCACAAGCACATTTAAAGATGGATTTAAGGACCCTGCTGCTTAATGCCATTTCTTCAAGCGGGGACATGTTCCTGGATTTACAGCTCACTATCTGATGTCATCAATGAGCAAAATTCTTCCATGGAAACCTCTTTTGAGCGTCTGCGCTGTTCATTAGCATACATTCATTCATCTTTAGCATCTTGGTCAGAGTCGAGGTTGCTGTTTAGTGTTCCTTTCGCTAATTAAAACGTTTGTGTCACTTGGTCTGCTCGAGCAGTGCATGAGTGTCTTTTACAGCCATTATGTTTAGATATAGCACCAAAACATGTGACGTATGTTGACCTGAAACCAATGTTCCATTCTCGTCACTAGTCTGCACCTCTTAACCCTCTCAGAAACATTCCCCTCAGACACAGCACACCGGGAAAGCTATTGTGTACCTGTGTATTGTGTAGATTATCTGTAGTTAATAAGTAGTGCTAAAATGCTCATAAGCTTAACCTTCGAAACTTTCCTATGAATATACCTCAATTAGCAGCAGCCTTGCTGAACTGTGTAGATAAATAGCAGACGATACACTGGGTCTCACTAAATAAATGCCTCATGTATATCCCATGCAGAACAGGAAGCTGGACAACGAGCGTGGGAGAACATTTGGGGCACTAGGTGCTGTATTTAAATGCTAGTCATCCATTGCTAATACCTGAAACGCTACATAGCATGCGTGATTAGTTTCGTAGCTTGTTCATCAAAAAACAAACATTAGAAACCCTCGTAGAACTTGTAATGGTTATAATGAGAATTGTATTGGTTTTAATGGAAACTCTAATGGTCTCGATGGGTCTCTAAATGTCAGTTATTGCCTTCTATTGGTGGCATGTTCTGTCTAGTGGATACCATTAAGGGCCAACAATGGTAATGGTTTTAATAATTAGCTGATGGTTTGTAATGGTATTTCTAGTGGAACCCATTAGAATTTCTGTGATGGTTTCTATTGTTTTGGGTTTTTTTTCAGGGCTAACTGACTGATCCATCCAGAGAAAATGTATTTGTTTGTTTGGGTTTGAACTCAAAGCTTGACTGTTGATACTAGGCGTGCAATTTGCACGACACATTAAAAGCTTGACGTTTAGGGGGTATGTGTGGGGTTAACATTCATACCTTTTCAAACACCTTCATTTATATGGTAGAACAATCGATTGGAGCAAAATCCATCTATAATGCAGTCGCTTGTTCAAGTTGTCCTTCGATCGTTTCGGAAAATGTACCACACAATACAGAATACAGAGTAGCGTCACTGTCTTCAAAACCGAATGTTGCACTTTGGAGGGAAATTTCCTCCAGTGGCTCAGACACACTTGATGACATCAGATGGCAAGGACTGGCTCAAAGGAACATGTCCTACTTACAGAAACCACACACTTCTTCATTCAGTAAGTAGCGACAGACTAGTGGCTGTTCCTTTTTCTCTTTAATGAACCGTGATGAGAAAATACCTCCGTCGTTTTATGTTAAACACATTCAGATGATTTCGACATGTCGGACAGTAGCACGTACGTTCAAATGGAACATTAAATGACACTGTTTACGAAGACTCTGTTAGTATTTTAGCGCAACGTCCCTTCGAAACTCACTCGGGGATGCCAATATATTATCTTTATATCTCTATATACTTCTCACTATATAATTACTGTACATTCATATATACATATATGCATACATTGTTTGTATATGTAGAACACGTAAAACTTGCCACCCAACTCATCCTCGCTGGCTGCTTTTAAGTCGTTGTAAATAGTCTAAACGTGATTGGCTCTTCACCAACCTCTACAGTACAGTCTGATTGATCATCTGACACCACTAAGATCTTCCATGATAGGCTATTTTGGAAAGTTACAAGCTCTAAGCTACAGTCTAATTGGCCATTTAAAGCAGATGAGTCCTGGTGAAACCTGTTTATCAGATTAGCTCAAGCGGTCAAATCTGATTGGTTGGATGCTACCTGTTGTGGTAAAGCTAATACATTTATCAGCCAGTGAGATACGAGATATGACCTCGTCGCATATATATATATATATATATATATATATATATATATATTTGTTTCTGACCAAATCTGGGTTGAATTTGAGTGGTGGGTGGCTTCTGAGGTGTGATCTGATTGGCTGTTTACAACACGCCATAACCTGGGGATATTCTGATAGGTCAATGGCTGTGATCCAGGGATCTGCTCCGATTGGCCATTATGATTTCTTAAATTGGATCAACCCCTGTTTTCATCCAAATCTGATTGGTCACTTACGGTGTCTGACCCACTCTTCCATTGGGTGGAAAATATTAAGCTTTTTGAATTTGTCTTGATTTGGCCCAGATCTGACTGGTCACCTTTGGATATTGGATAGCCTCCAAGCTGCAATCTGATGGACTATTTAAAGAGGAATAGCCCTGATGTAAACTGATGGATGCGTCTCCTTATTAAAAAAAAGGCCTGCTACAGCCAGGGACCTTTCCGATTGGCTGGTGGACATAGTAAAGGGCTCTGGGAACGTCCTGACTGGCCAGTCAATGTAGCATACCCCTGAAACCTGCTGTCTAATTGGCTATTTAAAGTACTCGAGGCCGGCGACGAGCAGAAATTTCTCAAGAAAGAGCTCGGAGTCGAGCACAGCGATGTGGGCAGCTCGGCCGATTAGCGTGTTAGCCGTGTTGGGTAAGGCATGGAACACGTTGTGACGGATCACACGACACTGTGGAGTGTCCATCAGCGGTTGTAGGAGGTTGTTTATCATCTCCATGTACACAGGACCTGATGGATGACACACACACACACATATACGAATACAAATATTTTTCAAAATTGGTAAAACTGGAAAAAGCAAAGCATTCCATAAGAATCTGTACGACACACGCCCGCGTAACAGAACAGTATTCTCTAATCATAGTTCCCCTCCTCGGTTGAGGTGATTGAACGCAGCTCATCGGCTCTCATACCGAGACACGGCGACTAAATTCTTTCCTGATTTTCAAATCTGAGTGGGGAAAAAAAATGAAAGCGAGTGAGATCGGATAATACACAGAGAAAATCCAGCTGCCGTTCCCTGTGACTGTCTCGGGGCTAAAGCAATCATGATTCTAGTGCAAAAACAAGGCAGAATATTGTGCTGTTACATTATAAATCTTGATATATTGGCATTAGAATAAATACACTATATAGGAGTGTGCTTAGACATGCTTTCGCAATATCCAATCTAATCATCTAATCATCATCAGTTATAATCATCAATTATAATTACCATTAATTAAGGAGGAGGCATGACACCCACAGTGTCTGAAACTCTCTCTGTCTCACTCCCTTTCTCATTGTCTCACTTTCTCTCCCTCTGTCTGTCTCTCTAACACTCTGTCTGTCTCATTCTTTCATTGCCTAATTCTCTTTATCTCTCTCTATCTTTTTCTGTATGTCTCGCTCTGTTTCTCTCTCTCTCTCTGTCTGTCCCTTTATTTCACACTCTCTTTGTCTCACTCTCTGTCTGTTCTTCTGTCTCACTCTCTCTGTGTCTTTCTATCTCTCTCTATTTTCCGCTGTCTGTCTCTCTCTCTGTGTCTTTCTATCTCTCTCTATTTTCCGCTGTCTGTCTCTCTCTCTGTGTCTGTCTATCTCACTCTTTCTTTGTCTAAATCCGCTTTATCTTGCTCTGTCTTTTTCTGTCTGTCTCTCTCTATCTGTCTCACTCTCTCTTTGTCTAATTCTCTTTATCTTGCTCTATCTTTTTTTGTTTGTCTCTCTCTCTCTCTCTCTCTCTCACTTTTTGTCTCACTCTCTGGCTGTCCTTCTGTCACACTCTCTCTGTCTGTTTCTTTCTATCTCTATCTGTCTCTCTCTCTCTCTCTCTCTGTCTGTCTCACTATCTCTACCTTTCTCTCTATCACATACTCTCTCTGTCTCTCTCTCTATATTACTGTGTCTCTCTCTCCGTCTCCCTCTCTCTGTCTGTCCCTCTATTTCACACTCTCTCTCTCGCTCTTTGTCTCACTCTCTGTCTGTCCTTCTGTCTCACTCTCTCTGTCTCTTTCTATCTCTCTCTATATTCCTCCACTCTCTCTCTCTCTCTCTCTCTCATACTGCCTCATCACCATGTGAACCTGAACGTACACTCTGCCTCAGACCATGGAGACAATGTGCATGTACTCGGTAGGAAAATTGGAACAACCATGTGATGTGACACGCACTCACCTGTGGTCCTGTCCTTCAGAGCACTTCTGCACATCTCTATGCGTGCGGAGTGAAAGGGGACGTACCGGTCCTGAGGGGATGCTACCAACACCACGTTCTTAAAGAACTGCAGCCCTGAAACACACACACACACACACACACACACACACACACACACAACGGAAGATTTAAATCACATGGCAAACACTCAAAAATGACCAAGTCTAATGTTAGATAAAACTTGTCGACCATTTTCTCCTTCCAAATTATTATTATTATTATTATTATTATTATTATTATTATTATTATTATTATTTCTCATTTGTAAGTCTGCTAAATGAATAAATGTGTGAGTGTGTGTGTGTGTGTGTGTGTGTGTGTGTGTACCAGGTTTCTTGCTGAGTGTGTACAGGAAGGTCTGCCGGGGGTCGGAGTGGTCTTTGAAGGTGAGCTGAAGCAGGGATCCAGACTTCTTCAGCTTCTGCATCAGCCACAAACCTGAGAAATGACATTGTTCATTTCCCCGTCGTTTAGTTTGAGACGAAGCAAAACACACACCGAGAATCCTTCACTCGTTCTGTACGTAAGAGAACCGAGACGAGATCCCTTCGTTCTTTCACAACACTTCGCACTTTCTATCCAGTTCTAGCTCCATTTAAAGTTGTGTAAAAAGTCCAGGAACCGTTATAGCAGCTACCAACCATTCTCCATCTTCGCTCTCCTTCTCTTTTTTTCCCTCTCACTTGAAGTTAACAGGCGCAGACTGTCATGTTACTAAGAGACCACAAAGAAGTCCGGAAGATGCAGGAAAACTTCCAGAAAAGCCTTACTTCTGACTGCACTGACACTGGAGACTCCTTCCGTAAATGTCCGAATAAACATCTCCTTACAGAAAACGTCACCATGTTAACAATTACTCATACCTGCCATACAAGTCCCTGTGAATGAGCTGTTACTATGGGAACGCTAACGTATTACAAAGTGTGCATTACTACAGCAGTGTTCGAAAATTCATCAGCACCTTCTGACCAATCGGCTTCAGTGTGATAGAATCTTATAATAACGTTAATAAGTAACATTCTGTAACGACTGTAACAAAGCCGTGTCGTTCTTTAGTGTATAATCACGTTATATGATATGAAAACGGATATTATCTGAACGTGATCGTCCGTTAAGTCGGAATTACAGCCGGGAGCCGGTGCGTGTGTGTGTGTGTGTGTGTGTGTGTGTGTACCTGTGCTAACCAGTGTGCTGCTGTTGAACAGTGTGCCGAGGTGAGGGCCGGACAGCGACAGGAAGGTGTGCAGTTTGCTGAGGTAGCAGCGGAACCGAGGCCTCGTCAACACCGAGCGGATGATCACGTTACCCAGAGAGTGACCAATGAAACTGCGAGCACACACACACACACACACACACACACACACACACACACACACACACACACACGTTACAAATTCCTTTAAGAGTCGAAGATACGCAGCTCCAGAGCTCCTCGCTCCACAGTACAAATCGCAGCACGTAATAAATGGCAAGAAAAAGGCTGTATAATTTGATGATTTCTGCGCGCGTTTGTGATATGTACACACACGCTAGTGATTTCGCTCGGCATCTCTGTCGCTTTTGATGTTTTTACATGTACATTCGCGTACACAGGACGACGGAACAAGTTATACACATCACCATGTTAAAATACACCTTAATATTAGTGCCATTCACAATTAAATAAATAAATAAATAAATAAATAAATAAATCAATAAACTGCTGATTTGATTTGATTTCTTTCATATTTTCAGAATTCGCTTGACCAGGCTGGATAGACATTCCCACACTGTTCAATGTGAACTAAAGCCCTGAGAGGAAAATCTTATCATCTGGATCTATTGTTTTAGTGTATCCTATTTCACGCGACTAAACCCATCTACACTGACCAACTCTCAACTCAAATGTTGCTTGTAACAGTTGCTCCTTTGCTTGCTAGTGTGAATTATTGCCCTAGAGAGCAAGAGAAAGCACCGTATAATCTGGAAATGGTGGTAGAGTTACCTATATATATATATATATATATATATATATATATATATATACATACATTTTATTACATGTGATACAGCAAACTCTGAAGCATTCAGTGTTTCATATGTAATCAGATTTTTCCTGTGCAACACTGACACCTGGTGGTCACCCCATAATATCACATGCACTCAGTAGCAATAACCTGAAATAATAATAATAATAATAATAATAATAATAATAATAATAATAATAATAATAATAATAATAATAATAATAATAAAGTACCTTTTATTGACACTGAGGCCAACAGGACTCTAAATCTGATTTCTGCAACGCTAAATAAAGTACCATAAAAGTACCCTACAAATACAATAAAATAAAATTACAGAAAATATTCAAAGACTGTGTTTCAATGTAAGAAATGAAACCAGCACCAACACGTCGAATTTATTTTCGAGGTCTTTTGTTGCAGTGTTCAGGATTTCCTCTCTACTCTACTGTAAGATTTCTAGCTAAGTTAGTGCCTGGATAAATAGTTAGCAAACAGGAGATGGTAATCGTATGTATTCCAGCAGAGGGCAGTATGTGCATCGCTCTTCACTGCAGTACTAACTGTAAGAATAACTACACTGAGTGTTAGGTTACACATGATAGTGTCAGTCAGTTTAAATAAATGTTATATAGACGAACGAATCATTTATAGCTATTGCTACACTCTGCGTGTATGTGTATTAGCACCTGATTCTTCCCACGGTGAGGTTGTAGAGCTGAATATGCTGAATTATCTCGTCCAGCAGCCGATCTGTCATAATGTCGAAATCTGCAAACGTGTCAGTCTGTGTGTGTGTGTGTGTGTGTGTGTGTGTGTGTGTGTGTGTTGTGTTGAGGAAAGAGAGCATTAGTGTCAGTTCATCTCATTAGAGGTGAGAAAGTCCCTTAATGACACTTAATCTCCACATAATTCTATTTATTTCGTTTCATATGAACTAGTTTTGAAGAAAAACAAGTTATGCTCAGATTAGGACAATGTTCCTGGTCATCAATGTGATTTGTTAGGAGTATGGATTATTGATTACCTGGTTACGTTCAGACATGAGGAAGTCGAGCCTTGACCCTGGCAGGCCGAGTTCTATGAAGGTCTTCACTAAACGCAGGTCTGCACTGTTACCTGAAATGAAGTTGTGTACAAAAACCTCTTTAAAAAAAATACTACCTTAGCGATCATTCGTGACTCAACGCTAGTGTGATACTCTGCTTTACACCACAGCACTCTTGAATTCTAGGTTCTGATTGGTCAGAAAGTGTTCAGTCATTTTCTATAATAGCCGCTCTGACAGTGTATCAGATGTTGATATTAATGCGCTGACATCACATGTTTATATTAATGCGCTCTGGGACTTCGTATAAACACATTTTAAAAAGTGCACTTGTTGAGATGGTGACGTTTATTAAGCGTTCATAGAAGGCGTCTCCATTGTCAGTGCTTTGTAACAGTCAGAGGTGAAGCTGTAACTTTTTTCAATTTTTCGGACATCTTCAGGAGAGAGCAGTTGACACTTTGCGGTTTCTAAGTAACAGCTGGATATTTTCATCTTCTTCTGCTCTCTTCAAAAGAGAGATAAAAATAAGTGGCTTATGAGGGAAAGACAGTTTATAGCTGCTTTAATTTAAGTGAGAATAGGAACTATTTTTTTTATGGATGTTCCAGAACATTAAATGTAACTTTAAACAGATTTTATGGAGATACTAGAGATCCAGATCCTTTCTGCCTCTGGATGGAGCTCAAATCTTCTCCAATTCCAGACTTCTGGGACTACGGCTGCTTCTAAGGCCAAACAGACGTCATATAAATCCATACTGTACTATTTCACACTATCCGTTGTTACCCAGATGAGGATGGGTTCCCTTCTGAGTCGGGTTCCTCTCAAGGTTTCTTCCTCTTAAACATCTTAGAGGGTTTTTCCTTGCCACCATCGCCACTCAGTGGCTTGCTCAGTTGGGATAAATTCACACCTTTAATATCTGTATACCGTGTTTCTAGTTCTGTAAAGCTGCTTTGAGACAATGTCTGTTGTAAAAAGCGCTATACAAATAAAACGGAATTGAATTTGAATTGAAACAGATAAAAAGTAGGACACATCATTGGTAATAAGTTTTTAGAAAAATAACTGCTGGCAAATTGCTGTGGTACAAGAGGAATAAAACACGATGGGATCTGCCCATCTCAGCCACTGACAGCCATTCACTCGCCAACATACCAGGTCTTGGGATTAGGCTCCACACAGAGTAAATATCTCTCTTTCCTTGACACGGCCTCGTCAGTGTCTATTTGCGGACCTCAGTGTAAAGAGCCATCTGTTTAAAATCTCCCATGTAAGTTGCCACACCCTCAAAGGACCAAACTGATCTTTCTATGATCCCCTCAGGCTACCTGAGGATGACCTTCAAGATGTCTTTAGCAAGTGCAAGACCCATGGTCTTCCTCCTGGGTGCTTCTCCACCTCAGAGTAGTTTGTGTTCCCTTTCATGTCCTTAACAAAGAGCACCTGAGGAGTACATTCGGGAGTCGTGGTTGCTAGGGTTCATTTAACCATCCACTTCACCAGCAGGGGTGGGATTTTTCTTTGTGGGGAAGAAAGATCAGGACCTTCATCCTTGTATAGATTGCAGGGGCTTCTACAAGATCATAATAAAAGGACACTATCCCCTGCCTCTGGTGAGCACAATTTTTAAGTTGCTGCAGCAGTCGCCCATTTTTTTTCCCAAGCTGGACCTGTGCAGAATCTAAAATCTCATCAGCGTGTGGCACGGAGACGAATAGAAGACAGTGTTCATCATCCCTTTGGTCTACTATGAGTACCTCATGATGCCATTTGGACTGTTGAATGCACCAGCCATCTTGCAACACTTGAGAAACGAGGTCATGAGACGAACACTTAGTAATTACATGTTCATCTATATAGATGATATTTTGATCTCTAGCAAAATGCTGGAAGAATTCATGGCAGGTGCATCATCCAGCCACATTTGATGTCAATTCACTGTAGAGTCCTGGTTTGAGGTGTGAGATGTGGAAATGTGGGGATAATCCCCATGGATATGGGGAAGTGTAGTTGATAGGACACTGGGATGTCTCACACCTCAAGCCAGTACTCTACAGTCCATTGGCACTATCCTATCTCTTTGGTCCCACATCTCCCTTGACTTCATCACAGGGTTACTTATATCTCCAGTCAACACTATATTAGTCGTAGAGGACTGCTTCCCAAAAGCATATACATTTATTTATTGGAGAATATTGGAGCATGTGGTGAGGGTTCATGTTATTCCTAGAGACTGGGAAGGTTACAGTCCTAAGGAGCATTTATGGCTCCCAGCTCAGCTCATCCTAGACCCTGATCTCATCAGAACCTTCCATCAGGATCATAGGGCAGGCCTGCAGATGTTGGGAGCCGCCCATGGGGATGAGTAATGTAATGTCCATGTCCATGTAAACCCATGAGTGCTAGCAGAGGCAGGTGCAGACCTCCTTCCACACACTCACCATTTCTCTCTTAATTTAAATTTCCTTTCTAAGTCAAAATTGGTTTGTAAACATAGTATCTGGCTTGTACTCACCTTTTCTCTCTTTAAGATTCATTTCCTGTACTTCATTCATTGTGACTAGCCAAACTCTGCTATTGGGTCCATTATTTGGTACACTAATTCTGATTATGTGCATCTCACAACCCTTTTACAATATTGTAATACTCCTTATGCACAATGTTATTATAAAAATCTCAGATTTATATAATTGACCATGTTCTATTTGTGAAACAACTACCTGGCTAGTTTTATTGGCACACATGTTATCAATTTCTGTAGAATCAATCCAAAAGTGAGCAGGTACTTACCATCTAAACCATGGACACACACTACCAGGTGGATTCCATCGTCAAACTCCTCTTCTTCCTCTTCAGGAGGGAAGTATGGGTGGTCAGATGCGAGGAGAGAAAGATCACTGTATAGAGTGGCTCGGAATGCTAACTTCCCCAGAAATGCCTCTTTAGCTTTATAAAAACTAAAACAAACAAAATCATCCATTGGTCTCACTCATTGGATTGTCACTAATTCGCTCACATAGTGTCTAGGGAATTTGACAAAAAATGTGTTGCAACTTACTTTAGCATTCTTTGACTGATTTCCTGTTCAGTACACAGGGAGGAGGAAGAGGATGAGATGATTCCAAAAGAGCCCAGTGGCTGATGGGTAATGGGGGAGTTGGCCTGTCGGACGGAGAGGCCAGTGACAGATGGTGAGTCACGAAAGACAGAAGAGAACGGAAGGCAGGTCGGTGCACACGAAACAGACAGATTCACCACCTCCACCACTTTCTTATTCATAAATGCCAAGCCTGAACTTGGCACCTGATTGGTCCTTGCATGTCCCTCTTTTCCCGTTTGCTCTCTTCCGTTGGCTGCAAGCTCCTTGAGGTCACTGAATTTACTGCTAGCTTGGCTGTCGACATTATAGCTGATCAGGTTTTCGTGGTTTGGTTCATCTGTGATGTTCCCAAGTTCACCATCCTCAAGCTCACTTAGTTGAATGTCATGGAAACTAATGGCATCAGAAGTGTGACTATCTGGATTAGTATCAGTGATTGACCTCTTGTGTTTACAACATTCAGTGTCACAAAGTTCAGTGTTTTCTTTAAGCAGACTGGAATCTCCATCATTCAACACACCACTACAATCTTTTATATCCTCATAATCATTTGCTTCATCAGGTGTTTCTTTTACAAACTTGTGAAAAAAAGTCCCCATCTGTTTGCAGAGTACCTCCTCAAACATCTCCTGATTAGATATTTCCTGTCTGTCGACTAAATTGCCACATTCTATTTTCTTTCTCATCTGACTGGTAGTTTCCAGTACAACCTTCCCTTGATTGGTTGGGTCCTGGATAACATTGTCATTATTGTTGTCAGGGCTGTTGATCTGTGGAGCCGAAGCAGATTTGGTGAGTGTGTTGAGTTGCCTTTGTCGTTCTTCATCCTCATCTTCATAAGGCAGGGAGCTAATCGAGCTTAGCGAGGCTTGTGTAGCACTGGGCAGGCTTCCGTGGCTCTCAGTCTGAAGGCCTTCCAAAGAGTTCCGATGCACTCGTCGACGACAATGGTGCAAGGGGTCACGACTTCCAGCAACCCCAGCACGGACATCCAAAGGCCAGGCCACGGAGCTGGGTTCACTTTCGATACCAGAGTCAGAAATCACAGAGGAAGAACGCTTCATTATCTTCAACTTGCCCAGAAACCCAGCTCTTGGAGGTGTCTCAGACAAGGGGTGGTCCATCGGCATAATGTTGCTGTTGTGTGGAGGTGTCATTGGTCGGTCCGTTATAGAAGAATTAGTCAACAATGTATCAACACTTCCAGTGTTCTTTGCTTGGGCCAAAGCTGGTGATTCTGGGCAAGCATCCTTCAAAACTGTCTCTTCTTCCTTGCTGCTATGTTTCTCAGAGATTGCTTGCATCTCTGAATCACTGTATTGGTGATTTTCAGAAGAAATATCTGGGACAGTGAGATCAGTACATTTCATGTTTTTTGATTGAATGAGCAGCACTGCATCCCCCTTGTATTGGTCAGAGTCATTGTGTCTGACCTTCATGTGTTTCAAATCAGTTCTGTCAATATATCGTATCTCTTCTTCTATCGAGTTAGCTCTATCCAATTCTCTTCTCTCGCTATCCTGATGACGGTCAGCTATTGTTTCAACTTTGGATCCAAACTCAGTTTCAGTTGTGTCTATACATGTATTCTCATCTAAAGAGCCCACTGGACTTTCCAATTCATCCATAGCCTCCTCTCTGTCAATGGCAAAGTCTTTCTCCCTTCCAATTAGAGCCATGTAGGTGGGTAGGTCCATGAAATCTTCAGAGGCAGAATCCTTAGGGCTTATTGCTGGTGATCGAGGTCTCCTCTCTAATGGGGAGATAGAATGCTTCCCTGTATCATCTGAATCAGTAGATTTCTGAGTGTTTGAGTCTATATGGTTTGGCACATGTGGATTATAATCTAAAAATGGAGAAATACAAGAAAATCAAATGTTTAATTGGAGAAAATCTCTGTACAATTAAGTGGCTGAACAGGTTCTGATTTATTTATTTTTTTATTTTTTCAATTAGCCATGATTGTGGCAATTGTACACCTTGAAGTGATTTTAAACCAGATCTCAATAAATACTTTTGAATATAAAAATAAAGCAACACAAGGATCAAAGTGCTCAGAAGGTAGATGTGAAACAGGATAATGGGGTCAGAAACTAAAATAAGAAAATTAAGAATAAAATGCCACAAGGCAATCCAAAGGTGGTAAAACCAAATTAGTAACAACAAATATATGACGCAGACATCTTTCTAACAGGATGCACTTTCAGGTTTACCTAAACAGGGTGCAGCCACATATCTGTCCTCAAAGATAATTGGCAGGCTGTTCCAGTCACCATCAATGTCGAGGCACTCAATTGGGAGAGGGGGCATAAGACTGAGATACTCCGAATTCCTCAAGTCCACAGCCATCTGAGCATGCCTACTGATGCTGAAATGAGGGAAAGACAGGGAAGGTTCTATAAAACATTCAGAAATTCTACCGCAGCGCTGTGATATTGTTTTTGATACAGAAAAATAGTTTTCAGTTAAAATTTCTTATTATTCAGTGCATGGTCCTGTAGATGTGCATCACAGCAGTGGTCACACTTTCGGTTTTTAATTAAAAAAAAACATTCTCACACTGACAGAATTTTATCAGTGGCTTGGTCACAATAATCCTACTGTACCATCTACCACCAGTGACCATGCTCTAAGACCATCAATCTCAACTCACAACCAAAGAATTACGTTATGGTGTGCAATTCTAACTTGAAACGTACAGTATAAAGCTGGTTTCACAGACAAAAATCATACAATCAGCACTGGTGAGGTAACGTTTCTACATATTTATGATTGTATAGACATGAAAAAATTGAGAAAGTAAAAATAAATATTCTTGGTGCTCACAGATCCTCTTGAAAGGTGAGTGAAGACTCTTTGGGATGTTCAGTGAAGAAGTAGCCCTCAGAGAATCTCCTGACCTGCAGAGAATTGAATCCATATTTACAAACATACTGAAGACTCCACACGGGCATTGATCTTTTGGAGTTTACGTATAACTTTTTATGTCACTCTTGTGGATTTGAGAAGAAAACTAATTGGACATTTTTTATGTCTGACAGTTATTTGAAAAAGGGCTGGTAATAAAAAAAAAATCTGATAAAATCAGAAATGTATCGATTTAACACAACCAGAAGTGTGCTATAGTGGGAAACAGCCCATTAGGTAATCTAATACACAACCTCAAAGCAGATGCAACCATACTTTTGCTACTTTTCTCTATCCTCAGCCATAGGTTTTGCTACACTTGCTAATCCCTACACTTATCAGCACTGGAATAATTACTTCCGGTCCAGGTTTCTTGGCTTCTCTTCAAATACAGTCATAAAACTATTATACTGACTATTGATTTTCCCAGGATATTGTCTAAGGACCATTCCTAATTAAAATCTCTCTTTGCGCTTGCCTTTCACTTATAGCTGTACTTACTTTTATGGTCCATATAACATTTTTATAATAAAGGCTACGAAAAGCGATTCTCTCAGGACATTATAGCAGGAGGAGGAACCTAGCCAATAATGCAAATGAGTAGACGGTAGAACTGTAATACAAATCCTGATTAATTCTGCACTAAAACGTATCACTAATGTCTACTTGTTAGATAAGGTATAGACTGGAGTATAGTTTTAAGCGAAGCATAAACAATGAGTTTGTTCAGTGCCTTCATATCAATTTTATTGTAACCCTTTGGCACATCTGTGTATGCTATGTGTAATTAAGAGTAAGAAGAAGTAGTCGTTATTTGTCTCACATACATTACAGCACAGTGAAATTTTTTTTTTTTTTTTGCATATCCCAGCTTGTTAGGAAGCTGGAGTCAGAGCACAGGGACAGCCATGATACACAGTACACCTAAAGCAGATATGGTTAAAGGCCTTGCTCAACGCCCAATTGCAGCAGCTTGGCAGCGCAGACGCTTGAACCCCCGACCTTCCGGTTAACAACCAAGAGCCTTAACCGCTGAGCCACCAAAAAGAAGAGAAAAAAAAAAAACATTGTCTTGGTGGCATGTAGCGCTGGAAATTTACTTGTAGACCTACTTCATTCATTGGTCAGAGGAACAGCAACAGGAAAGACAAACAAAACATAAAGTGTGTGAAGGAATCACAGAAATCACCCAAGCATGATGAACATTAATATGTCTGTAAATAAATGACTAGACAATTATATGAATAACTAGGTTAAAACATTTTGTGCGTGACATCCACTGATTATTTTCTCTTGTAGTTCATTGGTCCAAATCTTCAGAATACATGGCATTTCTGCAGTGATAGAACTCTGCACATTGGCTCAATTTATCAGCTCACATCTACACAAAAAAAAAAGAAAACACACGGCAAAAACACAATGTTTGTATCAATTCCCGTAGTTGAGTTAATTCAGAGACGAATCACTCGCTCACTATAGTTCACTTGTAAACAGACCAGAATCACGTCACTCTCAGACCGGTTGTTTTGGTCGCACTGAGATTGAAAACGCACCATTCAAATGGACTAAACACTACATGTACACTAGCCGTCAAAACTTTAGACAAAATCATTCTTTATTTCTAGTTTTCCCCCCACATTTTAGAATAATAATAAAGTCATCAAAACTCAATATGGAACTATGGGAACTATGGGAAGTACGGGTGGTACGCAGGTGGTAGAGCGGGTTGTCCACTAATCGTAGGGTTGGCGGTTCGGTTCCCGGCCCGGGTGAATCCACATGCCGAAGTGTCCTTGGGCAAGACACTGAACTCCAAGTTGCTCCCGATGGCAAGTTAGCACCTTGCATGGCAGCTCTGCTACCATTGGAGTGTGAGTGTGTGTGTGTGAATGAGACAGTGTAAAGTGCTTTGGATAAAAGCGCTATATAGGTGTGCCATTTATCTCGTGATACAAAATCCCAAATAAATCAACATAATTTAGTATTTTAGCCTCTTCAGAGTGGACAGCCATTTTGCCTAGAATTTCCAGAAATCTTTCTTGGCATTTTCTCAGGCAATTTCTCAAGAAATCACCTTGATATGCATTTTAATCAGTATTAAAGGAGCTCACAACTACGCCGGACACTTATTGGCTGCTTTTTTTGAATATTCCGCTCCAGTTTATCCATTAAATGTTTTTTGTTTTTTTTTTGTAAATAATAATTGTTAGTTTTCTAATGAAAGAAATGAACATATTGGCACAATTGTATTTTTGCCTACCATACAGATTTCAAACATTTAATCATACACCTTCAGATCAAAATATTTCATCAGATCATTAAAAACATTTCAGTCAAGAGTCTCCAAACTGGAGATCAGTCTTTCACTTACTTCTAGGACTAGGACTTACTCCTATGCTTTGGATCATTGTCTTGCTGATGGACTGAAGAACAGACATTCTCCTTTATGATTGTCTAGTAGAGCAGAATTCATGTTTCTCTGAATTATTGCAAGTTGCCCAGCCCCTGAAGCAGTAAAACATCCCCGCACCATAACTTTTCCACCACCATGCTTCACTGTAGGTATGATGTTATTTTTGTAGAATTCTGTGTTTGGTTTATGCCAGATGTAATGGACCCCTGTCTTCCTAACAGTTCCCCATCAGTCCACAGAACATTCTCCCAAAATGTTTGAGGAGCATAAAGGTGTGTTTTGGATATTCTTCTGAGTTAGCAGTGATTTTCACCTTGCCACACTTCTATGGATGCCATTTTTGCCCAGTGTCTTTCTGATAATGGAGTCATGAACAGTGACCTTTATTGATGGAAGAGATGCCTGTAGGTCCTTTGATGTTGTCCTGGATTTTTTTGTAACTTGATGGATTGGAAGGTCAGCCACTTCTAGGCAGGTACCAAGTTTTACCATTTGGAGATAATGTTTCTCACTCTTTGGTTCTTTGGAGTTCCAGAGCCTTTGAAATAGTTTTGTAACCCTTCCCAGACTGATGTATTTCAATCACCTTCTTCCACATCATTTCTGATTTTTTTTTTTCTATTTTGGCATAGTGTGTTACTGGGTAAGACCTTTTAACCAACTTCATGCTGTTGAAAAAGGTCTATTTAAGTGTTGATGTGATTGAACTGGGTTTGCATCAGTAATCAGGCCTGGTCGCGTATAGTCCAGCTGAACCCCATTATGAATGCAGTTTCATAAATTTGGAGAATGAGTAACTATGGGGGCAAATAGATTTTCACACAGGCCCAGTTGGTATTGGATAACTTTTTTTTTTTTTTTCAATAAATAACTATATTTAAAAGCTGTATTTTGTGTTTACTCAGGTTGTCATTGTTTTATCTTAGATTTTGTTTAGATTTCTGAAACAATAGTATGAGTATGAGATAAACACAAAAACAGAAATCAGGATGGGAAATGGCAAACACTTTTTCACAGCACTGTAATGTGTTATATTATTGCGGCAGGGCAATGGGACCAACTGCCGTTCCATTTGTAGATGGTCATAGAGCAGTACATGGCTAAGAAACACCTTGTGGATTCTTAGTATAATGCTCAACAACTACTGCTAACAACTCCAAAGTTAGTATTTAAACCTTAACCCTAGTACAGAAGTTCAAGCCATGAGGTAGTATGAACACCTCAATAACACTCTTGGTGGCACACCTTGCTTACATTATTGGTTTGATAGTGAAAGAATTATAAGGTGTTACTAACAGGTTCACCTACCCTGAGCTTATGATGCTCCTGGGCGAGGTAGCTGCGGACCTGGGGATTTGGAACAGCTGCCTCCAGAAACTGAGCCCAAAGAGATGCAAGCCTGGCGCACAGCTGAGACAGATCACGAGAGATCTGCTCGGCAACCTTCTCATGACCACGCAGTAACTGCAGAGACAAAAAAAAAAGAATGCTAAATGATAGGCTAGAAAATTAAAGACTAATTTATATCATAAAGGCACTAATTATTTACACAGTTTTGCATTTTCTCACATTATACTTTAACAATGTGAACAAATATATACAATTTGAAAATATGAAGAGATTCATATCATAATAAACTCATTCATTATATTACTAGTCTTCTGATGCTGCCTTAATTACCAATGCTGTTCTTTCCTGCTCTGTCGATAATGGATTTGGTCTGATGACCACCCAGTGTTTTATGCCTCTTATAACACAGCAGTTTGCCAGTGCGAACAATCTGTATGTCATACTTTTTAATCCATTATAATAATATTAAATGTTGTGGAATCAACAAAAAAAAGTTCCTGTTCTCAATTACATCATAGCACCTATAAACTGCTATTCCCTCACAGCCTCCCCTTTTTTTCTCTCTTGCATGATGTAAGAGAAAAAAAAACCCCTCAACTTTTCATGTTAGCGAGAAACCTCAATGTGTAAACTCCTCTGTCCGGAAGATGTTTGAAAAACGTCTAACTTATGCATGTGACCCTGTTCCTTGAGAAGGGAATGAGACGTTGTATGAGCTTCATGCTGTGGGAATCACCCTCGTGCGTAAGCAGCACCTAAAGCTTATGTAAAATCATGCCTATATATAGGGTTGCTGTGATCGGGTGACGTGGCAATTAAGTGCGTTGCGATTCACGCGATGATGCAATTCGCAGGCACGCCCCAGTATGACAAAGCTACGCAACGTCTCAATCTTTTCCCAGGGAACAGGGTTACATGCATAACCCAGAGGTTTCCTTTCAAAAGGAACTCAACGTTGCGTGGGCTTCATGTTGTGGGAACGAGAATACCCACTCCGTCATACTGAGGGTATGGCCTGTTCAAAAGATCTGAGTCCAAGGGTTACATTTACATTTTAAGGTATATGGCAGACGCCCTTATCCAAAGCGACTTACATTCATCTCATTTATGCAACTGAGCAATTGAGTGTTAAGAGCCTTGCTCAAGGGTCCATACTTGGCTTCTGTGCCTCCCTCCCACTAACACTGGCCTGTGCTCCACTTGTGGATGCCTGGGTGAACTTGACACGACGGGAACGGAACTAGCTGAACGCCACCGTTTGCTGTTTCACCTCACAAAACCTGCCGTTGACGGCGTTAACCGCACCACCAAACAGGCCAGAATGTTCAACAGTGGCATCCAGCAGAGAGACCTTATCTTTATCCCCATCCCTGAGAATTTGAGCCATAGGTGCCACTCTGACACAATCATGCTACCCATTGAACGGCCAAAATGATGGGCTGTGTGCTTGGTAGCCTGGAGAGACAAATCCGTGGCGCTGTGAACCTATACCACTGCCTCGGGCCCAATTCCATCCCCATTGTCAAGCTCACTCAGCAGGTCTGCTTGGTAGGCCTGCAATTTTATGCAGTGACTCACAAGCAAGACCCGATGCTGCCTAGGCTTTACCAACCAACACCAAGGTGGCCTTATATAGCATGGATGGCAAAGCCAGACCACCCAAATTACCTGCCATCGATAGAAAATGTACTCACTTTAAGCAGCTCTTTATATGCTTGAGAGCTGTTCTCCATTTTTGGTGCAATGGATCCCCCTTCTGGCTCCTCAGAGTCAGAGAGGGTGTTTTGGCTTTCCATAACGGAAGGAGGAGTCGCAACACAAACTCCAAAATCTGGCAGAGAGCCAGACCCAGAAGACAGAGCAGCATTCGTCTCTGGCTCCTCTTTCAGATCCATACGAGATAACCAGGACCTGAGCCGGCTTTCTGTCTCGGCAGCGGCCGACCCAGATCCACGAGGCTTTGAAACCCAACTCCCTTCAGCCAAGAAGAGAGCGAGCTGCAAGCGGAGCTGCCTGATTGTAGCACAGTCAGCCTTCTCGAGGGCCGCTGTGTCATTCTCCACTCCCAGACATTTCACACAGAGAGTGTGTCCATTAGTCCCCCATGATGAAATGGGAGCGAGACGTGACACACTTCCTGAATTCTCTCTGACATGCAGTCTCACTGAAGATACGGTGTGGTTCACAGGTGCAATTTTATATCATGCGCTTAATTGCCATGTCACCTGATCACGGCAGGCCTATAAATAGGCATCATTTTACACAAGCTTCAGATGCTAGTCACGAGCGATGGCGCTCCTCACAGCATGAAGCTCGTGCATTCACAGCTGAAAGAGTTCTCTGAGGACCTGATCTAAGCTTACTACCACAATCTCTCTGTTTAAAATGGGACATTTGAAACAGGACTCTTGCGGCTCCAATCGGGTCTTTGAATAAAAGTGTTTTCCGAACCTGTAACTCGATGGTGAGTTTGTTCAGTGATTCCTCAAACAGCAGCTCCTCTGTGGGAAGCAAGACACAAACAATCTCAAAAGGTATAAAGCACCGATACACTCATCACATACAAATTCATATACAGTGCACTTAGAAGAAAAATAGATATCAAAAGAATCTACATACGTATATATGATTCTGAACAAGAATAACACATTTTCATGTACATTTAATTCTCAAACTTTGGGATGCACTGTGTGAATGTTGAGCATTATATGAATGTTGTGTGAATGTTGTGAGTGTACCTATCTCACAACACTGCATTTGAGGATTGTCCTTCATCAGCACTGTACAGAAGAAGCTCAGGCCTTTATAAGCAGCCAGCAGGAGGCGGCAGAGAGTCCTGTGCCACGTATGAGCTCTCTGTAAGCAGTTCTCTGATGCCACGTAAAAACTGCCCTGTATACACAGACACGCACACACACACACACACACACAGAGACTGAAGGTCAGGTTTTATTGTCTCCTGGTAAATTTCTGCCCTGTCATTTCCTCCAGGACACAACACAGCAGCTTTAATAAAATCTCAAACAAATATCTTCTGAGGAAGTGAAACACAACAAAAATGCACAGCCTTAGTGAGACTGATGATTGGCCAAACCATAGAGAGTTTTCCTGCTGGAAAGGATCATTTTCATAACAACAGATGCTATATTTGGGTACATTTACAAATAACATACATTAATAAATGTAAAACATACAACTTACATTAATAAATGTTAACATGTAGCCAGTTGAAAGTATTACGATTTCTGTGCGCTGTTTGCATGAGATAAACTAATGGTTATAATCCTAGATTAATACCTACACTGGTGCTTGAAAGTTTGTGAACCCTTTATACATTTCTTGTATTTCTGCATAAAGATGACTTAAAACATTGTCAAATTTTTACATAAGTCCTCAAAGATAAAGAGAATCCAGTTAAACCAATGAGACAAAAAATATATTTCATCATTTATTGATTGAACAATATTACATAACTGTGAGTGGCAAAAGTATCAGGACCTTTGCTTTCAGTATCTGGTGTGACCCGCTTGTGCAGTAATGACTGTAACTAAACGTGGTGATCAGTCCTGCACATCGGCTTGGAGGAATTTTATCCCGTTCCTCAGTACAGAACAACTTCAACTCTGGGATGTTGGTGGGTTTCCTCACATGAACTGCTTGCTTCAGGTTCTTCCACAACATTTCTACTGGATTAAGGTCAGGACTTTGACTTGGCCGTTCCAAAACATTACCTTTATTCTTCTTTAACCGTTCTTTGGTTTGGTTTCAACTATGATTTTAGATCACAGACAGATGTCCTGACATTTTATTTTAGAGTTCGCTGGTATAACTCAGAATTCATTGTTCCATCATTGATGGCAAGTCATCCTGACCCAGATGCAACAAAACAGGCCCAAACCATGACACTACCACCACCATGTTTCACAGATGGGATAAGGTTCTTATGCTGGAATGTAGTGTTTTCCTTTCTCCAAATATAACACTTCTCATTTAAACCAAAATGTTCTACTTTGGTTTCATCCTTACACAAAACATGTTTCCAATAGCCTTCTGACTTGTCCATGTAATCTTTAGCAAACTGCAGACAGGCAGCAACGTTCTTTTTGGAGAGCGGTGGATTTCTCCTTGCAACCCTACCATGCACTGTTGTTCAGTGTTCTCCTGATGGTGGCCTCATGAACTTTAACATTAGCCAATGTGAGAGAGACCTTTAATTGCTTAGAGGTTACCCTGGGCTCCTTTGTGACCCCGTGGACTATTACACGTCTTGCTCTTGGTGTGATCTTTGTTGGTCTCCACTCCTGGGTAGGGGAGCAATCGTTCTGAATTTCCTCAATGTATACCCAATATGTATGACTGTGCACTGGTGGAGTCCAAACTCTTTAGAGGTGGTTTTGTAACCTTTTCCAGCCTGATGAGCTTCAACAACTCCTTTTCTGAGGAAAAAGTGTAAAACTCTTTTCACACTTCAACATGTGTTGTGAAGATCAGACATTGATAGATTCCTGTTCTTTAAATAAAACTGGGAGCTCGCTCACACCTGATCATCGTCCCACTGATTTAAGACAACAGACTCTAATTTCATCTTCAAATTAACTGCTAATCCTAGAGGTTCACATACTTTCGCCACTCACAAATATGTCATATTTTATTATGTTCCTCAATAAATCAATGACCAAGTATACTATTATTGTCTCATTTGTTTAACTGGATCTCTTTGTGTACTTTTAGGACTTCTGATGATGTTTTAGGTCCTCGCACCTCTGAATCATCTGTCCAACATTTTTCTGGGTGGAAGCCCAGAGCAATCAGTGATGGTGAGTTAGACAACCCATACACACAAGAGATTCTCCACTCGTGTCTCGGTTTTAACTGGGTCCCAGGCTTATGTTCGTCTGTCTTCTTATTTGTTTGTGCACTATCAGTTACTCACTTATTTCTATCTTATTATATAAATTATTTTTTTTATGAGACTATAATCCTATGATTGATTGTCTTCTTTTTCATCATCTTAAGCTAATTTACTTTCACCATATTAAGAATTACAAGTCCCTTTGAATGACATTTCATATAGAAATGGACCAAGGATTCAACGGTGCATTGGAATAAAATCTAATCCATAATTCTACCTAGTCACTGCATATCATTCAATAATGTATTATTTAAAGCAGAGTGCATTTAAAGTGTGTGACGTGTAAAGTGTAATCGACGAAAATCCTGGTCATGCACCAATAGTTGTGATGCTACATACTTCATACTCATAATGGTGGTAATGTTCAGGGTTGTACACTTTAAGTGTTGTGAATTATCATCCTTTCCGCTTTCGGAAAACCGAAAAGATACTACTGTTTTGGACATTTAAGACATTTTGCTAACTGATAAAACAGGTTTCAACTGTACTTAATGCACTATGTAAAAAAATCACACTCATCAGTGCACAGCCACCTCTTCATAGAGTCATTAGTCAAATCAGTTTAGACATTTATAACTGCCTCTCGGGTCTCTCTGTCTCTCTCTCTATCGCTCTTTCTGTGCTGTTAGTCAAGCAGCTGTGAGCACATTCGGTCAAGCCTGAAGCTCAGTAATTACACGAAGATCAAACATAGAGGAGAGCACTAAACTCAGCAAGCTTACAGCAGTTAAACAAGGAACGTGTGTGTGCGTGAGTGTACGTGGCGCTCCCTTACAGTATGTCCTCCAGACATCCTGGTGACAGGAAAAACACACAAATGTACACACATACCTGTTATCACAGGGTAAACACTTTGGCACAAACAAATACAGTATCTAATGCCTAGAAGTGCACATGTGTTGATGAAACTTGGAAAATAGGGACGAGCGAAGAAGGGCCAGCTGAAATTACTGCACAGCGAAAACGTGGTAGGAGACAATGGGAGAGTAAATGAACTGCGTACGGGTCTTGTTTCTGGTTGTCCATAGTTCTGTATTAAAATTACATCGGGAATGTGGTAAAAAGAGCGTGTTAAACGAAGGCCAACTACACCGTGTTCTGCTGCTGATGGGTTGATATGTATCTGGTTAGGGCTAGATTTAAATAATCGTTGCTGGGATTATGGTTTAGGCTTCGGGTTGGGCTTTAGGGCTGAGGGTTTAAGGTAAGGTCTTCAATCTTGTCCACAAAGGGCAAGTGTGGCTGCAAGCTTTCATTCCAACCAAGCAGCCACGCCTGCCATCTATTCGGCTTAAATGAAGCCTGCAGCCACACCAGCCATTTGTGGATAAGACTGAAGACACCTGGGTTAACGGTTTTGTGGTGGGGTTGAGGGTTTTAGGCTTAGTGTGTCGGGTTGGGCTTTAGGGTTGAGGGTGTAGGGTTGCATGTTGGGGTTAATGGTTTAGAGTTGCAGTTGAGGGTTTAGGCTTAGGGTTTACTGAAGGGATGAAGAATGAAAGCTGAGGGTGTAGGGTTGCGTGTTTAGAGTTGGAGTCGAGGGTTTAGGGTGTAGGGTAGACGTTCGGGGATGACAGTTTAGGCATTAGGGTCGATATTGTACAATTAGGCTTAAAGTCTGAAGGTGTAAGATTGAGTTTGAGGATAGAGTTAGGATTATGGTTGTAATTTAGGGTTCAGAGCTGGGTTTAGGATCAAGGGTTGAAGGCCTAAGATTGGGTTTAGGTTTAATGTTAAGGTTGGGGGTGCATTTTTAGGACTGTGTTAGATTTAAGGGTTTGGAGTATTGGTTATGGATCTAGGGTTGATAAATTATGTTAAGAGTTTAGGGTTGGAGTTAAGTTTAAGGGCTAGGGTTATGAGTGGAAAGGTTTAAAGGTTTAGGGTTGGGTTTAAAGTCAAGGTTAAGCAATTTAGTGTTGACAGTTTACAGTTTATGGCTGGGTTTAAGGCTGGGGTCAGAATTAGGGTTGAAGGTTGAGGTGTGGGGTTGGGATTGAGTACTCAGAATTAGGATTTAGGGGTGAGGTGAGGTTAATGGGTTTAGCATAATTTTGTTCCCTTTCAAAGGGAACTTCGACGTTGCATTTAGCAGTATGGGAACGCCTTGCGCGCGTGACCGGTATCTGAAGCTTGTGTAAAATCATGCCTCTACTTGTAGGCCTGCCATGATCAGGTGACGTGCAATTAAGCCGCGTCATGATATATATATGGCACCTGTGAACCGCGGCCGGCGCCAGCCTTATTATCTTCAGCGAGACTGCATGTCTGTTGTTTGTGTGACAAAACGCTTCATTTCTACTCGATATTTTCTCAAAATCTCTTAACTTTTCTATCCTTTTAAAAAGAAAAAGAAGTAAGAGGTAAGTAATGAGAAGAGTAAGAAAGAAAACGTAGACGGTGTAACGTGCCCGTTTCATCCGGGGGAAAAGTGCACACCTTTGGTGATGTGTTAGTGGTGTGGTGTGCGATGGCAACCTCGAGAGGCTGCGCATGGTAACGCGCAATTAAGCAGCTCGACTCGCGCTTTTCTCAAAAAAAACGAAAGCCGAAGTGAGTCGGTCTCTAAAGCCCCTCGCGGATCTGGGCCGGCCGCTGCCGGGGCAGCCAACCGTCTCAGGTTCGGGGATTTTTTAAACCGGAAGAGGAGCCGGAGCACAGCGCTGCTCTACTCTCTCTGTCTTCGGTTCAGCTCTCCGCTGGATTTTGGAGTTCGCGGCACCTCCTCCCGCTATGGAAAGCCAAAGGGGTAATAACGCCCCCTCTCTGACTCCGAGGAGTTAGAGGATGTGTTGAAAACTGAGAGCAGCGTATAAAGAGCTGCTTGAGGTGATTACCCAGTGAAAGTAGATACTTCACACTGCAGAAACTCCCCTGTCTTCCAGAAGTTATGACAAAATCTCACTTCTGAGAAAACCATGTCTAAGCCATAGTCATAACTCCACGATGTTGGATTATTTGGCCATTGTGGAAATGAATGGCATGGCTTACGCTTATCGGCGCGCGGTGGTGTAGGCGGGCGGCTTGCTACTACTCTCCACACCGATGGCAGGTATATTACAGGGGCGGCTTGCATCCAAGGTGGGAAAGCCTATGCAGTAGTAGTCTTGCTTGTGGGTCACTGCAGACAATGACAGTGTTGCCTACCAAGCAGACCTGCTGAGTGAGCTCGACTTATGGCAAAAAGTTGTCTCAAGCTCATCCGGGTGTCCTGCGAGTGGAGCCTGGGCCAGCACTAGTATGGGGAAACCCAGGACGGGGCTATGGCGCCCGCCAACCCCGCAGACAGCCAGGGGAACCGGGCGGCCACAGTCGCGGTCTGCTGTTGGGCTGTGATCTGAGGATGGTCATAAAGGCCAAGCAGGCAAAGGCACGGTCCTGAGGGGCTGTGGAGGGATGTATCCGGGGGACATGAGGTTGTTAGGGCAGGTAGCCCCCAGTGCTACTGTAGGGCCTCTAGCCAAAGTGGTCCCCGAGTTTTCGTGTTCCCTGGTCAGCAAGCTGTCACAGGGCGACGGCAGGTCCGGATGCTTCTCTCAATATAATGTGGAATAGCTAACGTCACTAGAAGACCATCGGGCAGCGTGCAAGCATGTGTCTCCATGGGTTCTGTCTACCATAGAAAGGGTTACCGGGTCCAGTTATAGCTAGACCCCCGTCGGTCACAGGTGTGCTCACCACAGAAGTCAGCACAGACCAGAGCCCGACGTTAGCGCAGGAAGTAAGCTCCCCTTTTGGACAAGGGGTCCTGAAACATGTACCCCGTTCCCTCAGGGAGAGGTTTACAGCCTTTATTTCCTGTTCGCAAAAAGTGGGAATATGCGGCCAATTTTAGATCTGCATCATCTGAACCGTACTCTTCGGATATACAGGTTCAGAGGCTGATGTTCAACGTTCGTGCACAGATCCAGTTCGAGAACTGGTTTGGCGATAGGTCTAAAAGGGTGCATGTTTCCGCATGGGATTATTGCTAGCTTTATCCCTCCCCCCCCGCCACACCCGCAGTGCATGGATGTCACTCTGGCTCCATTGGGACTCCAGGGCATCTGTGTACCAAGCTACCTGGACGACTGGTTAATTCTAGCACGATCCAGGGAGCTGGCGGTTCAACATTAGATGTTGTTCTCGCCCGTGAAGAACTGGGGCTCAGGTTGAATCTCAGAAAAGTTGGTTTCTTCCCGGTGCAGTGGGGACTTTTCTAGGGTTATAGGATTCTACTACGATGTGGGCGTTTCTATCCCCAACAGGCGTAGTGTCAATCCTATCAACACTGAGCTAGATAAAGCTGTATCTTGGGAGCCTGGGGTGGAATCCACACGTGTGGCTGAGGTCACATCTGTAGCTGCCCCCATCACTGCTCCCACTAGCTCTAGCGAGAGTTCGCCAGATAGCCTAGCTAATAGCACCTTTTTGGCAGCTCGAACATGGTTCTGAGAGAAATATCTGCGAGATGGCACTCCTTGGGAGATTCCGTCCCCGAGGGATTCACTGTGGACCCAGTAACTGCGCAATAGCTACAGTCCTGGGGCTCTATACTATCATTCTCAGCGGGGTGAGCTCTTCCTACAATCAGGGTTATGTGGCCGCCGATTTCGGCCAGCCACGCCCTCTGTGAGGGAGCCCAACGTCCTCTAACCGAGGTTCGTGCGTTGTCTCAGATGGCTGAGGCTCATCTGCAGGCCGCGCATACCTTCCTGGGACCTTCTATGGCCCTGGAAGGTCTGTCGCCTGCCCCATTCGAGCCCCAAAGCGGATCTACTGTCTCAGGCCGGAGGGCTGATTTATCACTCGGCCAGAACTCCGCCAACTGTGGGTCTGGTCCTGAGGGGCACCAGCTCATAGATCGGTCTCACAACTGAGATTGTTGAAACCATGTTAAAAGCTAGAGCACCATCCACAAAAGCGTATGCACAATCGGTCAGCTTTTTATCATGAGGACGTCACCTAGACCCAGTGAACTGCGCAATTGCTACAGAGTCCTGGAGTTCTTACAGAACGCTTCTCAGCGGGCTGGGCTCCGTCTTCTATCAGGGTACTTGCGCCCGCTTTCGCCAGCCTTGACCCTGCTGGATGGAGCCTCGGTGGGGCAACATCCTCTACCTGTGAGGTTCATGCGTGGCGCTACAGCCGGCTGCGGCTCCATCTGCAGGCATGCATACCTTCCTGGGACCTTCTATGGTCCTGGAAGGTCTGTCGGCTGCCCCATTCGAGCCCCTGGAGTGGATCCCATCCAGAAGGAAATCAAATGCACTCAGGTGTCAGCTTTTTGTCTTGTGGCTTGAGGGACGTCACCTAGACCCAGAGAACTGCGCAATGTGCTACAGTCCTGGAGTTCTTACAGAACGTTTCTCAGCGGGCTGGGCTCCTTCTACAATCAGGGTTACTGGGCTGCTTCGGCCAGCCATGCCCCTGTTTATGGAGCCTCGTGGGCAACATCTTCTAACCTTAAGGTTCGTACCGTAGTGGTCAGGACGGCGGGCCGCATCTGCAGGCCGCAGCGCTTCCCTTCCTGGGACCTCCTGGGGTCCTGGAAGGTCTGTCAGGTGCCCCATTTGAGTCCTTAGGGACCTACCGCACCAAAAGCCGCAGGGTTGATTTATCATCCTTGGCAAGAACTATGAGGCTGTGGGTCTGGCCCTGAGGGGCGCCAGCCAATAGATTCTGATGCACGACTGAGGTGGTAGTGACCATGTTTCTACAATAACATTTTCTCAGCGGGTGGGCTCCTTCTACAATCAGGGGTTATGTGGCGCCATTTTCGGTGCCAGCGCACGCGCCTGTTGTGGGAGCCTCTTTGTAAGGCAGCATCCTTAATCTGCGCAGGTTCATGCGTGGTTGTCAGATGGCTGAGGCCTATCTGCAGGCTGTGCGTACCTTCCTGGGACATTCTGTGGTCCTGGAAGGTCTGTCAGCTGCCCCTTCGAGCCCCTAGAGTGGATCCCACCACAAGGAAATTGTATGCGGCTCAAGTGGCACCTTTTGTTGTCGTGGTGTGTGAGGAACGTCAGCTATACCCAGTGAACTGCGCACTCGCTACAGTCCTGGAGTTCTGACAAGAACGTTTCTCAGCAGGTTGGCTCCTTCTACTATCGGGGTTACGTGGCCGGCCGCCAGTTCCGTGCCCCCTGTCGATGGAGCCTCTGGGGCAACATCCGCTAACCCGGAGGTTCATGTGTGGTGTCAGACGGCTGAGGCCCATCTGCAGGCCATGCATACCTTCCTGGGACCTTGCTGTGGTCTTGGAAGGTCTGTCAGGGACCCCATTTGAGCCCTTAGAGTCAGCCTCTGAGAAGCTTTGACTCTAAAGGTAGCTCTTTACAGGCCCTGACATCTCTCAAGCGAGTGGGAGGTCTACAAGCTCTCCCTGTTGCCCCTCCTGCCTTGACTTTACCCCTAGATAAGCCAAGTCCTTCCTGTATCCTAGGCCGGATTTGTTACTCCTAAAGTGCCTACATTGGCTGCCCACCTTGTGGTGTTGCAGGCTTTCTCCCTCCTCTGTCCTCTGACCAGAACAAGAGAGGATGCACCTGCTGTGTCCAGTAAGCGCTCTCTGTACTTACGTCCACCGCTCCGGCCAGTGGCGGAAGTCAGAGCAGCTACTAGTCTGCTTTGGGCAGCGAGAGGAAAGGGATGCTGTGTCAAAGCAGTGCATCTCTACTGGGATTGTCGAGGCTTTGTCCAAAGGGGTTTCCTTGCAGGATGTGCGGCTGCAGGGTGGTTCTGCGCCTCACATGGGTCATTTTGTTATGACAGCCTGGATATTCATCCCTCCCAGGTTCGGAAGCCTGCACTGACCTCGGGTTTGGGTATTTTGCGAACAGGCCGTACTCCCGCGATTGGAGTGGGTATTCCCGTTCCCATACTGCTAAATGCAACGTCGAGTTCCCCTTGAAAGTGAACGCGGGGTGTACCATGATAACCCTGTTCCCTGAGAAGGAACCAGACGTTGCATAGCGCTCTGTCATACCGGGGCTGGCCTGTGAATTCGCGTCTTTGCTTCAGGATAATAGAGGCTGGCGGCGCGGTTCACAGGTGCGATATATATATCATGCGACGCCGCTAAATTGCCACGTCACCTGATCATGGCAGGCCTACAAGTAGAGGCATGATTTTACACAAGCTTAGAGCGCTCGCACGCACCGGTCGCCAGCAACAAGCGCGTGCGTCCCATACTGCGAAATGCAACGTCTCGCGTTCTTCAGGGAACAGGGGTTATGCGTAACCCCGACGTTTTCTTTGCATAAAAAGAAAAAAAAACTGAGAATATTTACTGCTGTTGCTCAATTTGTTTTTATTTTTGGGAAAGGGTGGACAGAACAGAAATGGCGATTTGGAAAGGCTTAGCAGAAATGTTCAACAGGAATGTTTAGCAGAAAGGTGCAGTAGAAATGTTTAGCAGAAATGTTCATTAGAAATGTTCAGCAGTTTATTAGAAATATTCAGCAGAAATGTTTAGCAGAAATGTTCAAAAAAATGAAACTTAAAATGGGTTTAGCATTAAAGCTGGGGTAAGGTTTAAAGATATAAAGGTTTTTTGTCATTGGTGGAAATCTGGGGGTATGGATAAAGACATAAAATGTAATAAAGGGTCAAGAAAACATTTTTTTTTCCCCACAATAAAGTGTGTATGTTTGGTTACTGTGATGGATTGGCACCCTGTCCAGGGCGTCCACTACCTTGTGCCATGAGTTCCATGGGATCGGCTCCAGACTCCCCCCAAACCCTGTGTAGGACAGGCAGTATGTAAAATAAATGGATGGATGGATGGATGGATGGATGGATGGTGTTTGGCTAGCATTCTCTTATTGCTCGTTTGTTATTTTACAATTTCTTATTTTTATTTTATTAGTTAAGAATTTATTGAAAAAAAAAATTACACTGTGTCTGTGTAGGAGTGTGCAACTGTAGCATAATAATTGCATCGTGTATAGTCCTTACAGCAGGCTTTATGCACATGACAATTGTACTTGAGACTTCAGAGTATTTAATAGTCTCTAATGAAACACAACCATTCATAGTTTCTTATATTTTTCTTTTATATTGATTCGTATTTTGTATTTTTAGGCATGCATCTTATGCTGTTTTCAGATTCTCTCATTTTATTATATACATTTAATATTTTATGAAACTATAGTCCTACGATTGATTCTTTCATAATTTCTTTTATTCATCTTTTGCATTGTGACAATTTTTGGTTTTGACTCCTTCTCCAGTAGAGGCCGTGTAATTCGAACATACTGGATCCCCTGGACTGAAGCTTATTATTCCTTTACATCCACAATTTACTCCACACTATGCCTGTGCTTAACACCATGGTTCTGGTTGCACTGTTCATTTGTAGTGTTTCAGGCTTTCAGCTTGTTTATATATATACAGTGCCTTCGAAAGTATTTGGCCCCCTTGAACTTTTCAACCTTTTGCCACATTTCAGGTTTCAAACATAAAGATATAAAAATTTTTATTTTTTTGAAGAATCACCAAGTGGGACACAATTGTAAAGTGGAACGAAATCTATTGGATTTTTAAACTTTTTATCAAATAAAAACTGAAAAGTGGACTGCAAAATTATTCGCCCCCTTTACTTTCAGTGCAGCAAACTCAGTCCAGAAGTTCAGCGAGGATCTCTGAATGATCCAATGTTGTCCTAAATGACTGATGGTGATAAATAGAATCCACCTGTGTAATCAAGTCTCTGTATAAATGCACCTGCTCTGTGATAGTCTCAGGGTTCTGTTGAAAGTAGAGAGCATCATGAAGACCAAGGAACACACCAGGCAGGTCCGTAATACTGTTGTGGAGAAGTTTAAAGCCGATTTGGATACAAAAAGATTTCCCAAGCTTTAAACATCCCAAGGAGCACTGTAAAAGCCATCATTTTGAAATGGAAGGAGTATCAGACCACTGCAACATCTACCAAGACCTGGCCGTCCCTTCTAAACTTTCAGCTCAGACAAGGAGAAGACTGATCAGAGATGCAGCCAAGAGGCCCATGATCCTCTGGATGAACTGCAGAGAACTACAGCTGAGGTGGGAGAGTCTGTCCATAGGACAACAATCAGTCGTGACACTGCACAAACTGGCCTTTATGGAAGAGTGGCAAGAAGAAAGCTTTTCAAAGATATCCATAAAAAGTCTCATCTAAAGTTTGCCAAAAGCCACCTGGAGACACACCAAACGCACACACCAAACGCTGAGAAATGGCTTTTCTGCCACTCTCCTTCTCCCTTGTCTGAGCTGAAAGTTTAGAGGGACTGCCAGGTCTTGGTAGATTTGCCGGTGGTCTGATACTCCTTCCATTTCAAAATGATCGCATGCACAGTGCTCCTTGGGATGTTTAAAGCTGGGGAAATCTTTTGTATCCAAACCGCTTTAAACTTCCCCACAACAGTATTACGGACCTGTCTGGTGTGTTCCTTGGTCTTCATTATGCCTCTGCGCTTCAACAGAACCCTGAGACTATCACAGAGCAGGTGCATTTATACAGAGACTTGATTACACACAGGTGGATTCTATTTATCACCATCAGTCATTTAGGACAACATTGGATCATTCAGAGATCCTCGCTGAACTTCTGGAGTGAGTTTGCTGCACTGAAAGTAAAGAGGCTGAATAATTTGCACGCACCACTTTTCAGTTTTTTATTTGATAAAAAGTTTAAAAAGCCAAAGATTTCGTTCCACTTCACAATTGTGTCCCACTTGTTGGTGATTCTCACAAAAAATAAAAAATTTTTATATCTTTATGTTTGAAGTCTGAAATGTGGCAAAAGGTTGAAAAGTTCAAGGGGGCCGAATACTTTCGCAAGGCACTGTATAAGTATGCATGTTTTCATAGACACAAAAATGCATGTACAGTTGCAATCAGAATGATTCAACCCCGATTGCAAATCAGGTTTATTGTCAAAATTCACAGACTTTCAACTGTTTGCAATGAACAAATCAAATAAAAGCAATTGAAATAGTTAAACACAATGAATGCTTCAAGTGGTTTCCCCAAATTCAACTGAAAAAACAACTTAAAATTACTTTTTCAGTTTTAAAATTATTCAAGATCCTGAATAGAATCCCTCATAAGAGCTCAAACATGCAAAACAGGTTGTCTCAAGCACACCTGATGCAACTAATCAGGGGCTTAATTAGTTGCACTAGGTGTGCTTGAGCTGGAACACATGAAATACCTGAACTGGCTAGGGGTAGAAAATACACTAAAAACCTGGACGGGGCAGAAAAAGGAAGCTATCAATGGCTGCAAGCAGATTTCTGAGAAGGCAGGTTGTGAAAAACTCTCGAGTGACTGCAAAAGACCTGCAGCAAAACCTGGTGTAACAGGCACTGAGGTTTCAGTGAGCACAGTAAGGCGTGTACTAAACACAGAAGGTCTCCATGCCAGAACTCCAAGATGTGCACTATTACTGACCCAAAAGCACTAGCTATAATCCACAGAAGTTTTGGGATTCTGTTCTGTGGAGCGATGAAACAAAACTGGAACTTTTCGGCATGATGGATCAGCGGTATGTCTGGAGGAAGAAGAATGAAGAAAGAACACTCTGTCCACAGTCGAGCATGGTGGTGGCTCGGTGATGTCTCTGCGTTGCTTTGCATCCTCTGGCACTGGAAACCTGCAGCGTGTGGAAGGTGAGAATGGATTCACTGGAAGTATCAGGAAATCCTAGGAGAAAAAAACATCATGCCATCTGTGAGGAAGCTGAAGCTTGGGCGTCATTGGAACTTTCAACAGGACAACGATCCCAAGCATACCTCAAATTCCACCAAGGCTTGGTTGCAGAAGAAGTCCTGGAAAATTCTACTAGCACCATCACGAGTCTACCCGACTTCAACACCATATAAAATCTCTGGTGGATTTGAAGAAGGCGGTCTGCTACGAAACCCAAGAATATTACTGACCTAGAGGCCATTGCTCATGAGGAACCAGATAGACCATCAG
>CM022764.1:26453882-26513920 GCA_012411365.1 Ameiurus melas | reverse complement strand
CTAGGCGGTGTCTAAAATTATTCATTGGCTGCCCACCCTGTGGTGTTGCAGGCTTTCTCCCCTCCCCTCTGTCCTCTGACCAGAACAAGAGAGGATGCACCTGCTGTGTCCAGTAAGCGCTCTCTGTACTTACGTCCACCGCTCCGGCCAGTGGCGTAAGTCAGAGCAGCAACTAGTCTGCTTTGGCAGCGACAGGAAAAGGGATGCTGTGTCAAAGCAGTGCATCTCTACAGGATTGTCAGGCTTTGTCAAAAGGGGTTTCCTTGCAGGATGTGTGCGGCTGCAGGGTGGTCTGTGCCTCACATGGTCATTTTGTTATGACAGCCTGGATATTCATCCCTCCCCAGGTTCGAGTGTCCTCGCACGGACCCTCGGGTTTGGGTATTTTGCGAACAGGCCGTACCCTCGGTATGGGAGTGGTGGTATTCCGTTCCCATACTGCTAAATGCAACGTCCAGGTTCCTTTGAAAGGGAACGTCGGGGTACGCATGTAACCCTGTTCCCTGAGAAGGGAACGAGGCGTTACATAGCGGCTGTCATACCGGGGCTGGCCTGGAATGCGTCTTCGCTTCAGATAATAGAGGCTGGCGGCGCGGTTCACAGGTGCCATATATATATCATGCGACGCGCTAAATTGCCACGTCACCTGATCATGGCAGGCCTACAAGTAGAGGCATGATTTTACACAAGCTTCAGATACCGGTCACGCGCGCAAGGCGTTCCCATACTGCTAAATGCAACGTCTCGTTCCCTTCTCAGGGAACAGGGTTACATGCGTAACCCCGACGTTTTCCTTTGTATAAAAAGAAAAAAAAACTGAGAATATTTACTGCTGTTGCTCAATTTGTTTTTATTTTTGGGAAAGGGTGGACAGAACAGAAATGGCGATTTGGAAAGGCTTAGCAGAAATGTTCAACAGGAATGTTTAGCAGAAAGGTGCAGTAGAAATGTTTAGCAGAAATGTTCATTAGAAATGTTCAGCAGTTTATTAGAAATATTCAGCAGAAATGTTTAGCAGAAATGTTCAAAAAAATGAAACTTAAAATGGGTTTAGCATTAAAGCTGGGGTAAGGTTTAAAGATATAAAGGTTTTTTGTCATTGGTGGAAATCTGGGGGTATGGATAAAGACATAAAATGTAATAAAGGGTCAAGAAAACATTTTTTTTTCCCCACAATAAAGTGTGTATGTTTGGTTACTGTGATGGATTGGCACCCTGTCCAGGGCGTCCACTACCTTGTGCCATGAGTTCCATGGGATCGGCTCCAGACTCCCCCCAAACCCTGTGTAGGACAGGCAGTACGGAAAATGGATGGATGGATGGTGTTTGGCTAGCATTCTCTTATTGCTCGTTTGTTATTTTACAATTTGTTATTTTTATTTTATTAGTAAAGAATTTATTGAAAAAAAAATGACCCTGTGTCTGTGTAGGAGCACGCTTTATGCACATAACAATTGTACTTGAGACTTCAGAGTATTTAATAGTCTCTAATGAAACACAACCATTTATAATTTCTTATATTTTTCTTTTATATTGATTCGTATTTTGTATTTTTATGGCATGCATCTTATGCTGTTTTCAGATTCTATTATTTTATTATATACATTTAATATTTTATGAAACTATAGTCCTACGATTGATTCTTTCATAATTTCTTTTATTCATCTTTTGCATTGTGACAATTTTGGTTTTGACTCCTTCTCCAGTAGAGGGCCATGTAATTCGACCACTGGATCCCTGGACTGAAGCTTATTATTCCTTTACATCCACAATTTACTCCACACTATGCCTGTTAACACCATGGTTCTGGTTGCACTGTTCATTTGTAGTGTTTCAGGCTTTCAGCTTGTTTATATATATACAGTGCCTTGGAAAGTATTTGGCCCCTTGAACTTTTCAACCTTTTGCCACATTTCAGGTTCAAACTAAGATATAAATATTTTTGTGAAGAATCACCAAAGTGGGAACAATTGTGAAAGGAGAAATATTAGTTTTAAATTTTTATCAATAAAAGAGGTCGTGAAAATTTCTACTTTCAGTAGCAAACGTAGAAGTTGCGAGGATCTCTGATGATCAATGTTGTCCTAATGGTGATAAATGTACCTGTGTGTAATGCTGTATAATGCACCTCTCTGTGATAGTCAGGGCGTTGAGAGGCATCATGGACAACAGCAGGTGTATACTGTTGTGGAAGTTTGCGGTTGGTACAAAAGATTTCCAAGTTATCCCAAGAACTGTCAAGCGTATTTTGAAATGAGGTATACACTGCAAATTACACCGCGCCTAAACTCAGCTCAGAAAGGAGAGACTGATCAGAGATGAGCCAAGAGGCCCATGTCACCTGGATGAACTGAGAACAGTGAGGTGGAAGTTGTAGGAAAAATCATACACTACAAAGGTTTATGGAAGGTGAGCCATTTCTCAAGTATCATAAAAAAAGTTGCCACAAGCACCTGGGGCACAAAGTCACACCACTGAGGTTGCCACCTCCTCCCTTGTCTAGCTGAAAGTTTAGAGGGGCCAGGTTTGGTAGATTTGAGTGGTGCCTTCATTTCAAAATGATCGCATGCATAGTGCCTTGGGATGTTTAAAGAGGAATTTTTGTATCAAATCCCTTTAAACTTCCCACAACAGGGCCTGCGTTTTGCTGTGGTTTCATTATGCTCGCTTTAACAACCCTAGACTATCCAGACAGGTGCATTTACAGAGACTGTTACACACAGGTGGATTTTTATCACATTATTTAGGACAACATTGGATATTCAGAGATCCGCTGAACTCGGGTGAGTTGTGCACTGAAGTAAATGTAATTTGCACCACTTTTCAGTTTTTTGTAAAAGTTAAAAACCAATAATTTCTTCCACTTACATTGTGTCCCACTGTGGTGATTTTCACAAAAATAAAAATATATATATATATATATATGTAGTATAAATGTGGTGAAAAGTCAAGGGGCGAATACTTTAGGCACTATATA
Source organism: Ameiurus melas (assembly GCA_012411365.1). NCBI lineage: Eukaryota > Metazoa > Chordata > Actinopteri > Siluriformes > Ictaluridae > Ameiurus > Ameiurus melas. The sequence goes on along the minus strand of CM022764.1, from coordinate 26,510,943 downwards.
AGTATGCATGTTTTCATAGACACAAAATGCATGTACAGTTGCAATCAGAATGATTCAACCCCATTGCCATCAGGTTTATTGTCAAAATTCACAGACTTTCAACTGTTTGCAATGAACAAATCAAATAAAAGCTGTATTACACAATCAGTGGTCCCCAAATTCACTGAAAAAACAACTTAAAATTACTTTTTCAGTTTTAAAATTATTCAAGATCCTGAATAGAATCCCTCATAAGAGCTCAAACATGCAAAACAGGTTGTCTCAAGCACACCTGATGCAACTAATCAGGGGCTTAATTAGTTGCACTAGGTGTGCTTGAGCTGGAACACATGAAATACCTGAACTGGCTAGGGGTAGAAAATACACTAAAAACCTGGACGGGGCAGAAAAAGGAAGCTATCAATGGCTGCAAGCAGATTGTCTGAAGGCAGGTTGTGAAAAACTCTCGAGTGACTGCAAAAGACCTGCAGCAAAACCTGGTGTAACAGGCACTGAGGTTTCAGTGAGCACAGTAAGGCGTGTACTAAACACAGAAGGTCTCCATGCCAGAACTCCAAGATGTGCACTATTACTGACCCAAAAGCACTAGCTATAATCCACAGAAGTTTTGGGATTCTGTTCTGTGGAGCGATGAAACAAAACTGGAACTTTTCGGCATGATGGATCAGCGGTATGTCTGGAGGAAGAAGAATGAAGAAAGAACACTCTGTCCACAGTCGAGCATGGTGGTGGCTCGGTGATGCTCTGCGGCTGCTTTGCATCCTCTGGCACTGGAAACCTGCAGCGTGTGGAAGGTGAGATGGATTCACTGAAGTATCAGGAAATCCTAGGAGAAAACATCATGCCATCTGTGAGGAAGCTGAAGCTTGGGCGTCATTGGAACTTTCAACAGGACAACGATCCCAAGCATACCTCAAATTCCACCAAGGCTTGGTTGCAGAAGAAGTCCTGGAAGAATTCTACAGTACCATCACAGTCACCTGACTTCAACACCATATAAAATCTCTGGTGGGATTTGAAGAAGGCGGCTGCTGCACGCAAACCCAAGAATATTACTGACCTAGAGGCCATTGCTCATGAGGAACCAGATAAGATTCATCAGGAATGCTGCCAGAAGCTGGTGTCTGGCTATGCATCTCATTTGCAGAAGGTCATAACAGCAAAACGAGTTCTACTAAGTACTAAAGTTGCTCGCCATGAAAGGGGTGAATAAACTGGAGAAGTCATTATAGTTGCATTTTCAGTTGAATTTGGGGAAACCACTTGAAGCATTCGCTGTGTTGAACTATTTCAATTGCTTTTATTTGATTTGTTCATTGCAAACAGCTGAAAGTCTGTACATCTTGCAATGGGGGTTGAATCATTTTGATTGCAGCTGTATGTCAGCATTTCTGTGTTTCAGAACATGTGTTTTTGAGTGAGTATTTTGTAATTGGCCTGTAAAGTGGTAAAAACTGCACAAAGCTCTCTCATCAAACCTGAGCTAGCGCAGTAATTGCACGGTGGGTTAAAACAGCCACCTGCTGAGAGACTGCCACAAAAGTCAATGCTTGGTGTGGCAATGCTTTGCTTTTAGGAATACATCTGTAATCTCAGGTGCACATTGTGTTCTCTTATAAGGATATTGGCTGAAGATTTTCTACGCATCTTGGCGAACCTGCCACAGTTTTTCTGGAGACTTTGATTGTGTGTTTCCGCAGGTAATCCCTGGTGGCAGATATTATTTTTATTCATCTGACACACAGATGTTCTGTAAAACGGACTTTTGTAAATCTAAAAATGTTTTTTTGTTTTTACTTATGCAACAATGTAAAGACATTAAATCAGCTCTATCTATCATATAGGTCACAATGTGTAGCCTGAGAATGACCACAAATAATATTTACTCACTGGTGGGCGTCTTGCTCCAAAACGCCAAATTTGACATGGCTTGAATGACAACATTTGAATAGCGTCTTCCTTTAAAGATGGACATAGAGTACAGTGTATGGCCAGATATTTGTGGACACCCATCACACCCATGTGTCCTTTTGAATATCCCAGTCCAGATTTATTCCCCATTTCCCCATTAATAAGATGCACTCTTCTGGGAAGGCTTTCCACTATATTTTGGAGCTATAGTGAGCTTTAGTGAGGTCAAGTACTGATGTTGGGTGAGGAGGCCTGGGGTGCAGTCAGCATTCCAGTTCATCCCAAAGGTGATCAGTGGGGTTGAGGTCAGGGCTCTGTGCAAAACACCATGTCTTCATGGAGCTTGCTTTGTGCACAGGGGCATCGTCATGCTGGAACATGTTTGGACCACTTAGTTCCATTGAAGGGAAATTGTAATGCTACAGTATAGAAAGACATTCTATACAATTAGGTGCTTCAAACATTTTGCGGAAGAACAACATATGGTTGTATGACCATACCCTGGTTACCATACCCTGGTTACTGTTTGTGCTGTATGTTCTCCCTGTGTCTGTATAGGTTTCCTCCTGGTTCTTCTGGATTCCTCCCACCTCCTGAAAACATGCCAGTAGGTGGTTTAGCTACAATAAATTGTCCCTAGGTGTAAATAAGTCTATCAATGTGTGTGTGTGTGTGTGTGCATGGTGCCCTGACATGGACTGGTGTCCAAACCAGGGTGTATTCCTGCCTCATGCCCAGTGTTCCCGAAATAGGCTCCAGATCCACCGCAACCTGACCAGGATACTGACGGTGAGTGAGTGAGTAAGAAATGAACCATCAGTAACTAATAAAAGAGCAGAAGTGGTGTCTTACTCATAGGTAGCAACTCTTACACACACTGGCACATACTTGCAACCTCTGTGTGGGTTATAAAGGGAAAGCGATGGAGAGAAAATAAGTTAGAGAGATGGATGGAGTAAGATACAGATGGAGAATTGGAAAGATGCTCGCTCTGTGGGTTTCTCCTGCAGCTGTGAGATCGTTAAAGCCATGCTCGTTACACTGATCAAACAGTGGTTATATACACACACACACACACACACACCATGCGAACCACTGTGCTTATTAAAGCACCCTGCAGGGGGGGTGTTAACAGGAACCACGCTGTGCCGTAACGGACCGCTTTAAACATTTACTGCCTAAATGGAACTTGCCTCAAGGAACCATAACCATCCATCAGCCAATCAAGGGTGGGCGGAGCCAGATGCTGTCCAATTAAACAGCACTACCATTTAATCAGAGGCTGATAAATGTGTGGGGGGAAATGAACTCGAGTTATTACATAGTGTTTCTTCGGTTTCCCGCATGCAGTGCAGAAAACCGAAGGGACAATTCTGACATTTGTACATGTTTAAAATTTAATTTAAGAAAGCTGTAGGTGTCCAGCCAAATGTGTAGGTAGTTTCACATCCTTTGGCATGTCTGGTAAAACCCTAAATAAGCTCCAACACATTGTTAATGCTTGCCAGAGAGACCATTTGACAAAAATTGTGAAAAATGTGTAACTACCTAGTTATAGAGCAATTCTCTGAATATTTTTTTTTTCACAAATACATCATGCTTGAACCTTAACTCTTTTGTCATGAACAATAACGTTAACTAAACAATAATGTTTTTAAATTCAGTCATAATTCAGTTATGAGCAACTCGGTCATTGATTAGTTTTCTGTTGCGTATCTGTAGGGCACTTGGGAATGCCACATGATTTATATTCTGAAGTGATACACATGTAGAGTATCTAATACTCTACAGTATGTAGCATTACTAAATACAGTAGTTACAAAGTGCTAGCAGGATACGAGCTAAACACCACATCTCTAACACACACACACACACACACAGTCAGGGTCAGGATTATTGAGTTGGGATATGCTGCAGCAGAAGGTTAATTGGACTTTAATAAGAGCTCAGTGTGAGAGCGCAACTCATTTCCCCAGCGGTAGCGCCGGCTTCATCTGCCCTTAATCTCCTGTTCCCTTCACTGTTTCTTTCTCTCACTAAAACCCCATACGCAGTTTGAGAAGTCTAATTGTCGATGCTACGCACAGTATATTGTTTTTATACTGTATATGCTAATTGTTCTCTGATAATTGCAATTAAATTATGACTACCTAACAACATTTAACAAAAAAAATATTATTAGAATGCTTTGTCTAAAAGCCATTCAAAAAACGTTGAACACTACGGAAGAATTCAGGGGCAAACTGAAGCTAAGAGTAGCACAAGTTAGCTTTTAGCAGCTTATTTTGACATTTCTAAGGGTTCATTTACAGGTGGTGTTGTGGGCGTCAACTATCTCGAACCACACAGAAAACACCTTTACAGAAGCAGAAAATGATGTATTAACCTGCATTCATATTTTTAACAGGATTAGGAAGTTACCTCAGTGAGTATGGGTCTACAGTATCCCGCCCCAAACATCAGGTTCTCTACTGACATCACAGGAGGCGGAGCCTCACTCTCTGGAGAGCCCTTTCCCAGCCACGCCCCTTTACTGCTGCGTGCAAAACTGGAGAAAGAGACAGTCGAGGAAGAAAAAGGTCAGTGCCTCCTTTCAAGGCTGATTGATTGTCCTGTGTAATCAGATAAATGGAAGATGTGAATGAAAGTGATAAGTTTACCGTGAACATGCTTCCTTCCCCTCTCGAACCCCCCGTCTCTGTTTCATGATTCCTGTGTTGGCACCTTCTCCTCTTTGTTTATTTGTTCACTCAGGTGAAGCCTCTCACCATTCGTGTATTCCTTTGTCCTCTCACCATTTACATACCTTCCTGTTTCATGCAAATATGCCCTTCCACCTAGCCAATCAATACTTAACCCACTGTCTCTGTTGTGTGTCAAGCATGATATGTACGCTGCCGTTCTTGGAATAAATGAGAGATCTTGCCATTTGAGCTTTCTGTGTCTGTGTGTCATTTGGCGAACTCTCCCAAGCGCTTGGTGTGGGAAGTGTGTAGCGAGGCGAGGGCGGCATCTTTCTTGTGTATTTTCACTTTCTCTCTTCTTAAGAATTGTAACCCAGAGAGTATCTAGTTTCAAATCCTTACAGTTTTCTGGGGGCTCGTCCCGGGATATCTACTGAGGTAAGAATAATTTTTATTTGTTTCCTCTGCCTTGAAGTAGAGATTTCATGTATCCCAGTTGTACTACATGCTCTGCATAAATATTCCATGGTGTTTTATTGAAACAATTGGAAGTAACTTTATTTTGACTCCAACCACTGAGTAGAGTTTCTCTCGGCATTATTGTATTACCCTATTTTCAAATCATTTTGAAATAGGAGGATAATCTGAGTCCGTCGCAGTCGCGCCCTATATTGTTTAGTTTTGTTTTCCTCTTGCTGTTTGAACATACTTTACCGCCAAGCTGCACCTCCCTGTTGTCTTTGTTGTATGTTGTCCTTGTTGTGCGTTATGTGTTGTGTATGTAAATCATTAGACATGGCTGGAAGTGGTCAGTCTAAATCAGTAACAATTATTCAGGATGTACAGCTGACTCCACTACCTTCACATCCTCTGACTCTTATAACTGCTCATGATGAGTCTCAATTATCTCCCTTTGAAATCATAAAGGACAAACCAGTTCTAACCCCGTGTACTAAAGCTTACCCTGGTGTTTCTTTTACAGGAGACCTGGACGTCATTTTCGGCGATTACACGCAAGTGTTAATTGAAAAATGTGCATGGTAATGTCTTTGCTTCTCTCCCTTTACCTGCAGAGACACCTACTCCCCTTTTCCCTAGGTGATACAGTACTAGAAAAGCCTAAACAATAGGAAGGATTGAAAAGCCGCCTTTGGATCTCACACAACGGTGATAGCCATTGCTCACATGGCCATACTGACTCTCAACCCCAGTGGGTTCACGCCAGTGGACGGAAACGGTGTCTGATCAGAACCAGCTCACTTGAGAAAGGAGAAAATTCACAATCAAGAAGCCCTTAGGGGGCCTCTTCTCGTCTCACCTTAACACATACACATATAGATTTTATTGTATTAGCCTTGATAGCACATACATGTATAAACAGCGACTCATGCCCTGTCTGGAGGGAGCATGTGAATGATGGGAGCTGTTGTAGGCTCATGGATAACTGGGCGTTCCTCGCCGCTAATGGGGAGAGTGTGTGCAGGTCTCATCGGTACCTAAGAGGGCATTGATAAGTTTACTGTGAACACTCTCCCCTCCCCATGAACACCACCCCTCTCTATGTTGCGACCTGTGTTGAGGCGAGGGCGCTGTCTTTCTTGTGTGTTCTCACTTATTCTCTTCTTAAGAATCGTAACCCGGAGATTCTCTAGTTTCAAATCCTAACAGAAAATGTCAGAGTTCAAGATTTTTGCTGCATTGCAGCATTCATTAACACAATCGTCTGTCTGGTATGAGACACCACTAAGCCACTTTGTTTTTAATTAGGCTTTCCCCTAATGGCCACATCCACTTTGGCTTGTCACGTTGAACTCCAATCACTTGAAAAAAAGCAACATTTTAAGGCACTAAGCCAGCTTTACAAAACACTTCTGTTTCTCCTGCAGGTTAAACAGATTTGTAAAGGTAAAGGTGGGCTTACTTGATCGTTATTGTGATTAGCTAGGAGTAGGTGAGGGCGGGGTTACCTGATCAGTGGTTGGTGTAGAGCCACTAAAGAGGCGTGGACGGTGACGGAGATGACAGACAGGTGGAAGTAGTCGAACATGACGGGAAGGTGGTGGTGCAGGCCGCTGCATGGGTGGAAATGGAGACCCAGAGACCTACTGCTGATCACAGGCACTGAGGAGATATCAGCCAACCTGAACACACACACCCACACACAAAAGGACACAAATCAGAGCTGAGTGACCATTTGTGTGGCATCTGTATGCCATTGCAACATTTCATATTCATACGCATAAGTGTACACACCCCTAAACTAATACTTTGATGAAGGACCTTTAGATTTTATTACACCACTCAGTCTTTTGGGGTAAGAGTGTAACAGCGTAGCACCTCATGTCTTGATATTTCCCCACGCTTTCTTACAAAAACACTCAAGATCTGTCAGATTGTTCGGCCGTTCCTTTGTCGATTTGGACGTACGTCCCCGTCCAAAACTATTGGAACAGCAAGGCCAATTCAATTCATGTCGCTGTAGAATGAAGACGTTTGGGTTTGAGATTTTTAAAAAGACACATATGAATAAGGAGCTTCGAATTTCAGCTTTTATTTGCTGGTATTTTATATGCAGACGTGTTAACCGATATAGAACATAGCACATTGTGTATCAGATCACACAAGTCTTTATATCCATTGTAAGTAATGTAACTAACAGTGCTGTGACCAAGCATATGTAGACCATATAAGACTATACATATCTGCTGACCTCATTTTTCCACTGTTTTAAAAACCACCAGCTGCCACTGGTGTACACCATTCCATCCTTTCATTTTATGCCCCATTAGTGTAAGCCGCCTCTATTTCCTGTTTTCTGTTGACTCTATAAGTCCTATATATATTCATATATACAGTATATTCAATTCGATATACTATAATATATCTATACGTCAGACATAACAATATAATACATATAACAGATATACGTTGTAAATACCACTAGCGTAGTATTCTCTGTATTTCCTATCATTATAAACAGGATTTTAAAAAAATCATATTAATAATCCAGGGTGTAAGAATACGTGCCAAAGTAGTTTGCGGTCAAACCGAACCAGGAATGGAACGAGAGATTTTATGTGCTGCCCGCTCTGCTTCACATCGCTGAATCGGTCTACTGATTACGTGATTCAATGTGTAATCGATAACGTATTCATCGCACTACACCGTCTCTGTAATGTTCTGAACGGTGTTTGGTTTGAATTAGGTTTTGCTTGCTGAGACAAACGCAGGCCTGCTTTTAGTACGTCGTTAGCAATAGATTAGATAGCAGAGTCTCTGCTAAAATATGCATGTTTACAGTGGTTTTGGAAGTAAACTCAGATGTAGCCGCGGGATAGCAGAGCTGCTGTTTCAGCGCTTCGTATACACACCGAAGTGTAAAACGATCTCAGCTGACATTTTATCCAACACGTGTCACAATTTGTGGTTCATCTGTCCTGTTAAAACTGTGTTACAACATTTAATAGGCACCCATCTGTGACTGTTAAAACCACGATGTATCAACTTTCATTCTGTGTGTGTGTGTGTGTGTGAGTGTGTTTGTGCCAGGGAGAGAGAGAGAGAGAGAGAGAGCGATAGAGAGATTAAATGAATTTTAGAAATGAATTTTAGAACAAAATTCAGCGACAATCATCAAAGGACACAAATCAGACATACTAATAACCAGCACATTTATAAGTGTGTGTGTGTGTGTGTGTGTGTGTGTGTGTGTGTGCGTGTGATACGGTTCATTATTCAGAAGTCACCCTGCCCCAAGCTCCCATAATCCCTCAACCCAGAACAAAACTTATTAGAGTAGCTGAGAGAAAGAAAATGAGTAAGAAGCAGGCTATGTGTGGCGTTACAGGAAGTTTGGCTCAAAATAATGTAGCTTCTATTGAAAGACAAGGTTGGGAGGGTTACTTTAAAAAAAGGTTTTCCTAAATGAATCACATGCATGAATATGAATCACATGAAAATGTATCATATGTAAATGAATCACATGAAAATTAATTACACGTAATTGAATCACATGCATGAATATGAATCACATGAAAATGAATCATATGTAAATGAATCACATGAAAATGAATTACATGTAAATGAATCACACGAAAATTAATTACATGTAAATGAATCACATGTAAATGAATCACATGCATGAATATGAATTACATGAAAATGAATCATATGTAAATGAATCACATGAAAATGAATTACATGTAAATGAATCACATGCATGAATATGAATCACATGAAAATGAATCATATGTAAATGAATCACATGAAAATTCATTACATGTAAATGAATCACATGAAAATGAATCACATGCATGAATATGAATCACATGAAAATGAATCATATGTAAATGAATCACATGTAAATAAATCATATGAAAATGAATAAATAAACAAAGGCAAAAAAAAAAAAAAAAAAAAAAAAGGTTTTCCCTTGCAGTTACAAATGTCATCGGTATCGTAATCCAAGTATCACAATATGAAAGTAATGTGATCGGATTACTTTTGGATTACTTCAAGGGCATGATTAAAAGCAGAATGGATCATTTATTCATTCGAGTTCTCCATTCCAGTAACATTCTAAATGCAATGTAAAATATATTAAAGTCTGGAGTGTGATGGATAAAATCTGCAGAGTATAGTAAAGGCGGCAGAACCTACTGTTGCTCCACATCAGTAAAGTGCAGGTCAAGTCGCAGGTGGAAGTCCACTTCATTCAGTGCTTCCTCCACCTGGAAAAAAAAAAAACACACACACACACAACAATCAGCTATCAATCAAACTCGTAGCTGTCCAGCTGTTTGGGATGTCCATACTTTAAACACCATTTCAATGTCACGATGTCAATACTTATCGCATGTTAGCCTATGATAGTTCACTAGTAAGAACTGTGCTAGATTAGCTATTAGGCTAGCATGAGGTGATGTGTGGTGTCAGGTTAGCATCAATAACTGTCATTGCCGCTATGCTAATGCAAACTTTACAGAACTTTTGCATGTGTAAAGGCTAAAAAGAATGGTGTGCCATCATCAGTAACTCATATTAGCCTGACACCAATCCATTTGGTTAGTTAGTTAGTTAGAACATTATATCTAGCCTGCACTTGCTTAATATTCACTTATTTATTTACATACTGCACATTTCCCCCATAACCATCAATACACTGCCCTAACACGCACCTCACCATCAAAAGATTTCGGTCACGTGCCTAGAACACTTGTCTAGAACGTCCCCTGGCTGTCAAACTCTAAATCACTGTAATTCCCCTCCGTGAATGTCAATAGGTCATTAAAGGATTGCCCATCATGCACCATTTCTACATCACTGAAATCTTCATCAACTCCATAATCAATATTATGCAATTAATTCAACTCTTACTCAACCATCCAATCCAATCCAATCCAATCCAAACTGACCAGATTAGTGCTGATGTTTAAAATGCAAGCTACAAGCCACTCATGTCATTTGTAATGTGTGTCTTATGGGAGTGTAGCAACTGCTAGTGTTGTCACTTGTGGGTGTGGCCTGTCCAGCGATTTTTTTTTTTCCAATGAGAAGCAGTAGTAGCAAAAATATCAATGTTTGCAAAGATAGATAGTCAAATACAAATTAAACAGCATACATATTGATGTGAAAATTGTTTGTATGATTTATGAGTAACATGCTCGACTTTGTACTAGCATCGGTGGCAGATTAGCAAAACAAGCTAAATGTACTATCTACGTACATTCACCTTCCAATTTTTTTTCCTTAGTAACATCTCGATACACGTTTACTGAGAGGTCGTATATGACTGGATAATATGAAACCATGGTTCTAAGCTATTCTACCATTTTTTGTGCATCAAAAGTAAATCTCATTTCAAATGTTGCTTGCTGCTGAAATTGCATCTCTGTGCTGCTCACATTCACTCCACAGTGAGATGCCAGATTGATCTAGTGTCAGATAGATCTAATATTTGATTGGTGGAAAGCGTCCAACGAAACATTTTTCTATCTAGATAAAATTGAATGGCAGATTTACAGTGATTTCAAATTTAACCTATTTAATAAACGCCGACCTTAGAAAGTTCTGAGAGCTCAGAAAAAAAAGGGAGTATGTTAATTTGAAGTCTCTGACCACACACACACATCTGATCCAACCTCACCACCGTGTTCCAATTACTGTCGCACACATATTGATTAAATAGACACTCTAGGAAAATGAGAAGTTATTTTTGGCAGCAAAAGAGAGAAAAAGTAACCGAGAGTGAGCTGAAGAGCGAGTGTGAAGGCTTATCTGATTTAAACAGTCACCTTTCTCATTAGTCCCGCTCTCTTTCCACCAGCTACACTCTCCCAGAGAATAGCTGACATGTCTAAAAATAGGAAAGGTGCCATAAGGTTCGTTCTTTCAGGTGTCTTCAGTTTTCTTACACTAATAAGATCTAAACTAAGCCAAGTGACGGGCTGCGCTCTGGGGCGCTGTTCTGATTTGGGTGGTGTGTGACGTACTGGGTGTCTAAACTGGACTTAAAACTTTGATAATAATAATAATTCCTTAGATTTATATAGCACTGTTCTAGACACTCAAAGAGCTTTACAGTGTAATGGGAGAGGGGGGGGTCTTCTCAACCACCACCAGTGTGGAGCATCCACCTGGGTGATACAACAACTGCCGTAGTGCACCAGAACGTCCAACCACACACCAGATATTGGTACAGACAGTGGAGAGTGATGTAGCCTATACAGTGATGGAGATTATTAGTGGGCCATGATGGATAAGGGCCAATACACCCTTACTCTTTTACAAGAGAAGTCCTGGGATATTTAAGGAGCACAGAGAGTCAGGACCTCAGTTTAACATGTCTTTAAATATAGATGATTTACTTAAAGGCACATATTCACATCACACTGACATCATTTATTTATATAAATTGGATTTCCTTCTGTCCATCTTTTATATCCTTGACTTATTAAGATCTGAGGTCTGTGAGGCTGATCCCAGGTCAGTAAGTCTAATGTTTGAGGTCAGCAAGACTGATCTAAGGTTATTGTGGCTGAACTTTGAGGTCAGTGAGGCTGATCCCAGGTCAGTGATGTTGATATCTTAAGGTCTGTGAGGCTGATCTCAGCTCGGTAAGGTTCATTCTTATCTTCAAGGTCAGTGAGGTTAATCTCAGGTTGGTAAAACTGTGAGGCCTGTTCAGCTGATATCAGGTCTGTGAAGCACATAAACATTTAGAGAGATTGATCTTTAAGGTCAGTGATGCTGGCCATAGGCCAGTTGGTAACTAACATTTAAAATCAGTGAGACTTATTTTTTGAGGTCAGCGAGGCTGGTCTCAGGTCGGTGAGGCAGATATATGTAATTCGGAATCTGATGTTTGAGGTTTATCTCAGGTCAGTGAGACTCATCGTTGGTTGGTTTTGGGTCACCAAGACTGATTAATGATGTCAGAGAGACATCATCAGCATCTCTGAGATCTATGAGGCTGATCTCAGGTCAGTGAGACAGGATAATGAGCAGTCTGTGACACTGATCCCAAGTTACTGAGACCGATCTCAACTCAGTGGCACTGATCTTTGTGGGCAGTGGGATTAATCTCAAGTCAGACAGATCTGAGGTCTGTGAGATTGATTAACCCCAGTAGATCTGGTTTAGTGAGAATATCACTAAGGGTCATGAGGTAAGAGGTCACTGAGGCTGATATAAGGTCATTGAGACTGGTCTTTGATTCCATTGAGGCTGATCTGAGGTTGCTGTAACTGATCTATTAGGTATTATACTGGTCATTAATCCCATTGAGGCTGATCTGAGATCAGTGAGACTGATATGAAATCAGCGAGACTGACCCTCTCCCCATCCAGTAGCAGGTGGACTCGAAAGATGGCACGGTCTTCCAGCGAAACCTCCTCGTTCCTGTAAAGGATCTGAAATATTCGACTGAACACAACCCCATCGTGGACTCCAGGCTTTGTGAAACTGCACTCGCCTGCAGAAAGAGAGATAAAGAGAAAAATTCAGTGTGTATAAATATGAGATATGGAAAAATATATATATATATTTTTTACCCTTTATTCCATTTAGATTTCTATTTGAGAGACTCTTAAAGAGTCAAGTTGTGTCATTACGTGTACAGATTTAGTGCTGTAGTTGAGGATAAGTGGAGGTGTAGATGTTGGAGAGAACTTTGATTCATAGTACATCTATTTCACTGGAAAAACCTCTAATACCTATCTAAAGCTATGTTAGCTAACTAACTTCAACTGAAAGAGTTCCAGGAATCATCATGGCAAAATTGTTAAAGTGAAAAAGAGTAGATGAGGGAATAATGTAGTACTCTATGTCTATGTCGTATAAAGGTAGTGTGGTCCACCTTTGCAAAATGGTGAGCCTGATCCCTTCTTTACCTTTTATGTTGTGTGTGAGTGATTGGTTAATTGGTGAGTGATGGTGTGTGTTCTCCATGTCAGAATATATAAGGAAGATCCTCTGCTTACTTCATCAATTGGGAAATCAGGTCATGCAGAAAACAGGCTTGCATAAACACCTTCAGTCAATAATTTTTCTGTCCATTACTATGCTTTGTTTACATTTCTCCATTGCCACTAGCATATTTGTAGCTGTCCTGCCAGTTTGGCATCATCCTATACCATCGTCCTATTGGTGGATATTAGGTGAGTGTATAAGCAGCACTCAGACTGCCAGAACTTTCTCACACTGCCAGAGCGTTCTCACACTGCCAGAGCGTTCTCACACTGCCAGAGCGTTCTCACACTGCCATAACTTTCTCACACTGCCAGAGCTCTCACACTGCCAGAGCGTTCTCACACTGCCAGAGCGTTCTCACACTGCCAGAACTTTCTCACACTGCCAGAGCGTTCTCACACTGCCAGAACTTTCTCACACTGCCAGAGCGTTCTCACACTGCCAGAGCGTTCTCACACTGCCAGAACTTTCTCACACTGCCAGAACTTTCTCACACTGCCAGAACGTTCTCACACTGCCAGAGCGTTCTCACACTGCCAGAACGTTCTCACACTGCCAGAACTTTCTCACACTGCCAGAACTTTCTAACACTGCCAGAACTTTCTCACACTGCCAGAGCGTTCTCACACTGCCAGAACGTTCTCACACTGCCAGAACTTTCTCACACTGCCAGAACTTTCTAACACTGCCAGAACTTTCTAACACTGCCAGAGCGTTCTCACACTGCCAGAACGTTCTCACACTGCCAGAACTTTCAAACACTGCCAGAGTGTTCTCACACTGCCAGAACTTTCTCACACTGCCAGAACGTTCTCACACTGCCAGAACTTTCAAACACTGCCAGAGTGTTCTCACACTGCCAGAACTTTCTCACACTGCCAGAGTATTCTCACACTGCCAGAACTTTCTCACACTGCCAGAGTATTCTCACACTGCCAGAACTTTCTCACACTGCCAGAGTATTCTCACACTGCCAGAACTTTCTCACACTGCCAGAGCGTTCTCACACTGCCAGAACGTTCTCACACTGCCAGAACTTTCAAACACTGCCAGAACGTTCTCACACTGCCAGAACTTTCAAACACTGCCAGAGCGTTCTCACACTGCCAGAACTTTCTCACACTGCCAGAGCGTTCTCACACTGCCAGAACGTTCTCACACTGCCAGAACTTTCAAACACTGCCAGAGTGTTCTCACACTGCCAGAACTTTCTCACACTGCCAGAGTATTCTCACACTGCCAGAACTTTCTCATACTGCCAGAGTATTCTCACACTAACAGAACTCTCACACTGCCATCTTCTACAGATGAAAATCACTGTTACTTGACAGACTTTAATGAAAAGCAGCACTGTTTGTGCTATTGTGTTAGATTAAGCTGCCGAAGAGAGAGAGAGAGAGAGAGAGAGAGAAGAGAAGAGAAAGAAAGGCATGGAGGACGAGTTCTGGTCTCAGCATGTGGTGGAAAGAACAGAATGGTTCACTGCTGATTTTATACCTTTGGAGAGACAGGAGATAAAAACACAATGTGCTGAGATTCTCTCCCTCACTCTATCTCTCTCCCTTTCTCTCTCTCTCTCTCTCTCGCTGTATCTCATCTAAACTACAAAATAAAAGCTGATTGCTCAGAAGGAGTTGAATCTTTTTCTATAATATATAATAATAGTTCTGACCACTTTATATTGATGCACTCATTCTAATACGTTATTGTTTCTATAGTAACAGCACAATCACAGAGCCAGCTCAGTCCAGTGTGTAACAGTCAGAGGTAAAGCTGTGAGTTAGCTTACGCTTTGTGGTTTCTCAGTAACATGACAAGCTGCATTTTTTTTTGTCTTATTAACTTCCGGAGAGAGGGAAAAGAGAGGCAGGTGAGGGAACGTCTGTTTATACCTGATTAACATAGACAGAGTTTTTAGAGGAGTCTGAATATTTCAGATCTGTTCCTACAGCGTTGTTAGTGATGAAAGAAGTTCCTGTTCAGACTCTCTGACTTTCACGCTCCTTCCTCAGATATTCTCATGATATGGATAGGATACTTATTTTATCCTAGTTGTCCTGAAACACATATACAACCATACTTGTGATATAAATAGCTAAGACCTCACACTGAGATGCAAAGTCTCATATTATTCAGAATTAAACTGAATATTTAGGAAGATAATGCGAGTAGTAACTTCTCTGCTGTACTAACCACACTTCCTGATTCTGAAAGACAGGTCTGATCTGTGTGAGACAGCAAGGATCAGATTTTATTCAAACACACGTACACACTCAGTGGAGACCAGACGCTCGTTTATAGCGGACTCCTGTTTTCACTCAAGGTGAACATCTCGAGACAAAAAGGAAAGTGTGCACTTTCCCTGGAAAAAAAAATCTTTACAAACAGCAAACAGAGCGCATGCTGTTTTACAGCCCTGTTCACTTCAGCCTTATTAAGTGCATATGTGCTGATTGGATCTGCAGGAGAGCTAACGGCTTAAAGATTACAACAGGCCGAGATGCATGCTAGCACGGAGCAGGAAAGCACATTTACATTCCAAACAGAGAGACAGAATAAAACTAGAGACAGCCAGAGAGAAATGGACAGATTGGGAGAGAGAGAGAGAGAGAGAGAGAGAGAGAGAGAGAGATGCTGAATGATGACTGAGATCAGAGGCTGACCTTGAGTTTTTGAGATTAGAGAGAAAGGACAAATGGGGGAACGCAGATCAAGGATTAGTGAAAGAGGTTATGTTCTGTCATTAAGCCTGCATCTTTCTCCTCCTGAGATGATACAAGTGATAAATGTATGCATGGTGTTGGTCTACTGCTCAGAAGGTCATGAGTTCAAACCCCAGCACTGCCAAGCTGCCACCGATGGGCCCTTGAGCAAGGCCCTTAACCCTGAACTGCTCAGATGTATAAATGAGATAAACTGAGGTCGCTCTGGATGAGGTCGTCTGCTAAATTCTGTAAATGTACTCTGAAGGTTTAACAGGAGACAATGTAAAGCTGGTTCAATAAGATATGACAGAGGCCACACCTCCTTCACTGAGACTGACGGATACAGATGCCACGCCTCCTGCACTGAGACTGACGGATACAGATGCCACGCCTCCTGCACTGAGACTGACAGGTACAGTGTACATGTGTTGCTGAATTCCTAAGTGTGTGTCTCAGACATGCTCATTTTTGTCCCCTAAACACACACCTTCACAGGTGTAATAACACACTGGAGAGTGCAAATAATATACAGTACCAGCTCAGTGTGTGTGTGTGTGTGTGTGTGTGTGAGAGATATGTTCTGTGAGGTGACAATCTTTCATTCTCTCTCTCTCTTCTCCCTCTCTCTCACACACACACACACACACACACACACACACACACACACACACACACACACACACACACACACACACACACACACACCGTTAGGTCTACTCACGCCATGAACTCCATTTCGAAGCTCCACTGTGGCCTACAAACATGGCCATCATGGCCTGTAATTCCCAGAACACTTACACATTGATGCGTTCACTCTCACCTTCATTTGAATCATTCTTCATTCCTTGTGTTTGTGATGATACCAAGCCTGTTTATTTCTCTGCTCATGTTTATGTTACTCACCTCCTTTTGCCTAGTGTTTTCTGAGATTGTCCTGCCTTTGATGTGCTGTTTGTTGATCGCCCGACCTTGCCTGTTTCTTGGTTCTGATTTTTGCCTGGATCTTAATAAACATCTCTACCTGCATCTGCGTCTGTCTGCCTGTTCCCTCATGTGACGGAAAACTTTGCCGCTTCAATGGCTGCAGCAGGAGAGCCGAGCTGGCGGCAGGTGATCATGGATCATGGCCAGATAATGAGAGAACTGAGGTGGAGCTCGATACCAAGGTAAATGTACTCTCCCAAGCTGTTTCCAACAGTGCACCAGCCCAGGCCTACAGTGCATCCGGAAAGTATTCACAGCGCGTCACTTTTCCCACATGTTGTTATGTTCCAGCCTTGTTCCAAAATGGATTAAATTCATTCTTTTCCTCAAAATTCTACAAACAATACCCCATAATGACAACAGGAAAGAAGTTTGTTTGAAATCTATCTAAGTATGCACAGCCTTTGCTCAATACTTTGTTGAAGCACCTTTGGCACCAATTACAGCCTCAAGTCTTTTTGAGAATGATGCTACAAGCTTGGCACACCTATTTTTGGGCAGTTTCTCCCATTCTTCTTTGCAGGACCTCTCGAGCTCCATCAGGTTGGATGGGGAGCGTCGGTGCACAGCCATTTTCAGATCTCTCCAGAGATGTTCAATCAGGTTCAAGTCTGGGTTCTGGCTAGGCCACTCACGGACATTCACAGAGTTGTCCTGTAGCCACTCCTTTGTTATCTTGGCTGTGTGCTTAGGGTCGTTGTCCTGTAGGAAGATGAACCTTCACCCCAGTCTGAGGTCCAGAGCGCTCTGGAGCAGGTTTATCAAGGATGTCTCTGTACATTGCTGCATTCAACTTTTCATCAATCCTGACTAGTCTCCAGTTCCTGCAGTTGAAAAACATCCCCACAGCATGATTCTGCCACCACCATGCTTCACTGTAGGGATGGTATTGACCAGGTGATGAGTGGTGTCTGGTTTCCTCCAGACATGATGCTTGCCATTCAGGCCAAAGAGTTCAATCTTTGTTCAATCTTTGGTCTGAGAGTCGTTCAGGTGCCTTTTGGCAAACTCCAGGCAGGCTGTCATGTGCCATTTACTGAGGAGTGGCTTCAGTCTGGCCACTATACCATACAGGCCTGATTAATGGAGTTCTGCAGAGATGGTTGTTCTTCTGGAAGGTTCTCCTCTGTAAACAGAGACACGCTGGAGCTCTGTCAGAGTGACCGTCAGGTTTTTTGTCACCTCCCTGACTAAGGCCCTTCTCCCCCGATCGCTCAGTTTGGCCGGTGGCCAGCTCTAGGAAGAGTCCTGCTGGTTCCAGACTTCTTGCATTTACGGATGATGGAGGCCACTGTGCTCACTGGGACCTTCACTGCTGTAGAAATGTTTCTGTACCCTTCCCCAGATCTGTGCCTTGGTTCAATCCTGTCTCTGAGGTCTCTAGACAATTCCTTGGACTTAATGACTTGGTTTGTGCTCGGACATGCATTGTTAACTGTGGGACCTTATATAGACAGGTGTGTGCCTTTCCAAATCATGTCCAATCAACTGAGTTTACCACAGGTGGGCTCCAATCAAGTTGTAGAAACATCTCAAGGATGATGAGTGGAAACAGGATGCACCTGAGCTCAATTTTGAGTGTCATGACAAAGGCTGTGAATACTTATGTACATGTGCTTTTTTTGTTATTTTAATTTTAATAAATTTGCAAAGATTTAGAAAAATCAACTTCATGTTCTCATTATGGGGTATTGTTTGTAGAATTTTGAGGAAAATAATTAATTTAATCCATTTTGGAATAAGTCTGTAACATAACAAAATGTTGAAAAGGTGAAGCGCTGTGAATACTTTCCGGTTGCATTGTATTTTGCTAGCTTTGAGGGACTGACTGAGTCACAGAAAGTGTCCAGTTTTATTAATCTGCTTACAGGGAAGGCTTCAACGTGGGCATCTGCTGTTTGTCGGCAAGGAAGCAAACCAGTGTCTTCCCTTCCAATGTCTTCGTTTTCAGCGCGTATGCACCCGCTCTCCCGATGGCAAGCAGGCAGGTGAAAAACTGTTAACCTAAACTCAGTGGAACCAGTGTGTCTCCGAATATCCACTCAAATTCCGGACCATAGCAGCCAGATGTGGCTGGAATGACACCACTGAAAACAGCATTTCATCGAGAACTTAATGTCAGTGTACTTACTGAACTAGCTAGCAGAGATGAGCAGCTCTCCGAGAAAAGTGCTGCTTCTATTGTGGACAGCCTGATCACGTCATTCAACAGTGCTCTCTACGTGCCCTGAACCACCCAACCTCAAGTGGGAACCTCAGTCCCTGCTCATCTCTGGTGAGTCCATTTCAGCCTCCTCCTAGCTCAGCATTCACACTACCATTGATGTTACATTACTCAGGCCTGTCCTCTGTTCTCACAGCCATGATAGATTCTGGAGCAGCTGGAAACTTGATCAATCAGAACATTGTCAAGCAGCTCAACATCCCCACACAACTGCTACCACAACATCAAAAGATCCAAGCCATTGATGGAGAAGCCATTGGAGAGGGCACCATAACTCACAGCATTCAGCCCATTCTCCTTCAAGTCAGTGCTCTTCACCAAGAGTACATTACACTCCTCATCACAAGATTACCTGAACATCCTATCATTCTAGGTCGCACATGGATGGAGCAGCATAACCCCTCCATTTCATGGCCTGACAAGGAAATCACCAAGTGGTCACCATATTGCAAATCTCACTGCATTCTTCAACCAGAGTTCCTCATCACCACTACTTCCATTGAAAGCCCAGAAAATCAAGTCTCATTCATCATTCCTCTTGAGTACAAGGATCTAAGCACAGTTTTCAGCAAGACCATAGCTAGCAGGTTACCTCTCCACAGACCCTACGATTGCGCCATTGAGCTGCTCCCAGGATCCATGCCTCCTCACAGTCACATGTACCCCCTTTTCCTCACAGAACAACAGGTCATGGAAGCGATTTCTTGGCCTTGCAAACTTCTACTGATGCTTCAACAGAGGCTTCAGCTCCATAGTGCACCCCCTGATGTCATTGCTAAAAGGAGGCTCTAAGAGACTGGCATGGAACTCAACTGCAAACCAGGTCCTCACCCAGGTCAAGAACGATTTTACTTCAGCTCCCATCTTAAAGCACTCTGATCCTCCCAAGCCATTCATAGTAGTGGTGGATGCCTCCAAAACAGGAGTGGGCACCATCCTCTCCCAGAGATTTGGAGAAAGACCCAAGATGCATCTGGTGGCATTCTACTTGAAAAAACTATCCACAGCAAAAAGGAACCTATAGTATTGGTGACAAACTACTGGTTGTAAAACTAGCACTAGAGGAGTGCCACCATTGGCTTGAGTGGGCACAATATCCATTCACCATCCAGACAGATCACAAGAACCTAGAGTATCTTCATTCCACCAACCTTCAACAAACATGCTGGTTGCTATCCTTTCACCAGTTTCAGTTCACACTATCATATTGCCCAGGTTCCAAAAATGTCAAAGCTGATGCATTATCACATATGCACGTATCAGAGCCCAGTCATCATCTTGTGGAAACCATCCTCCCTCTTGAATGTGTAGTTGAATGGGAACTGGATAAATCCATCAGCAACACCCCCAGACACCAGATACCTCAATCATGCCCTCCAAACAAACTCTTCGTACTGACCCAATTTAGGAACAAACTCATAACTTGGGAATCTGCACACACTTCGGTAGCTAGCAGCCACCCAGGAATCCACAGAACATATCACTTACTGACAGAAAAGTACTGGTGGCCAAACATGATCAAAGACATACAACGGGCCATCACCTCACACAGTATTTGTACCCAAACCAAGGTACACAGAACACTCTCTGTTGGCAAGTTCTTACCACTACCCACACCCCGACGCCCCTGATCTCATCCGGCCATGGACTTTCTCATTGATCTCCACTAGAATGGTCAAACAATCATTCTAGTACTCACAGATAGATTCTCCAAGTCTCTGTACCTCATATCTCTTCCAGGTCTGCCTTCAGACTTTGCCACCGAAGAATTGCTCTTTAATCATGTATTCAAATATTTTGTGAATCGAGATGATACAGTGAGTGATCGAGGCCCTCAGTTTCATGCAACCCTGAGAATTGGGCCCAGTTCATACCCTGGGCCGAATATGCCCAAGACTGTATACCCTCTCAGTCTGTACTGTCCCTGGGAGAACATGAGAACAAGCTGGAACGGTGGATGGATGGATGGATGGATGGATGGATGGATGGATAGATAGATAGATAGATAGATAGATAGATAGATAGATAGATAGATAGATAGATAGATAGATAGATAGATAGATAGATAGATAGATAGATAGATAGATAGATAGATAGATAGATAG
The DNA here is from genome assembly GCA_012411365.1 of Ameiurus melas. NCBI lineage: Eukaryota > Metazoa > Chordata > Actinopteri > Siluriformes > Ictaluridae > Ameiurus > Ameiurus melas. Next base: position 26,489,861 of record CM022764.1, on the reverse strand, counting down.
ATAGATAGATAGATAGATAGATAGATAGATAGATAGATAGATAGATAGATAGATAGATAGATAGATAGATAGATAGATAGATAGATAGATAGATAGATAGATAGATCTTACCTGTGTGTCCAGGTGTTGTGGTTATAAACCTGTGTGGAATATGTGGCGACACTCTTAGCCCCGCCCTCACCTGATAGAACCTGCAGCCAGTCAGAGAAAGAGGAAGTTATTACATCATCACCTTACTCACTATTAATATGGTGGCTCAGTGCTACAATGCAACAGTGTACTTTAACTGTATATCTAACAGACTGACAATTTAGGATTTTTTCTTCTCTGAATTATACAGTGATTAATATTACCTTGCTAACTCATGAGCAGAATAAAGTAACAGTTAATAACCTCGTATGATATCAATCTTTCCAGTTTCTGAATAAGTTCTACATTAATTCACCTCATCAGTTTTTGAAGGCTGCTACATTAAAAGCATAAATGCAAGTCTGATAACTGGTTAAAGATTCATTCTCAGCGTATGAAATAAAAAACAGAAACATAAGCAGTAAATGAAAGCCGTGTTCATTTTTTTTATCATACAAAATAAGACAAAAATACATAACGAAACTAAAAGCACCATTTAGTTAAACAGTTAAACACAACAGACTCTTCATGGTTATAGTTACTGCCATGAACTGTTTACTTCCTGTTTTTGTACCACCTTTTGTAATCGTTATCTAGAGTACATTAACAAGATTCACAATCTAATGATTAAAATATATAGCTTAGTAGTTTTCAAAAAGTCCTTGAGTAATAGAAGGCCACACCCCCTTGTTAGGACTGATTGGTGAAGGAAATAGAAGATCACACCTTCAGTAAGACTGATAGGTACAGAAGACACACCTCCTTCACTGAGACTGACAGGTACAGAGGCCACAACTTCACTGAGACTGAGAAGTACAGAGGCCACATCTCCTTTACTGAGACTGACAGGTACAGAGGCCACACCTTCTTTATAGAGAGTGATGGGTACAGAGGCCACGACTCCTTCACTGAGACTGAAAGGTTCAGAAGCCACACCTCCTTCACCGAGAGTGACAGGTACAGAGGCCACACCTCCTTCACCGAGAGTGACAGGTACAGAGGCCATGTCTCCTTTACTGAGTCTGACATTAAACTCAGTGATCTGTACTCGACTCTCCCTGGGAACACAGTTGTGATTCTCCTCTAACCTCTTTGCTCTTGCGTGCTGAAGCAATGCTAATACCCCCCTGGGGCAGTCTGGGTAGGTCCCGAGTCCAGCCACCCTGAGAGAACCAGGAATGCGTTTCAGCAAGGCAGGTCACCTTCATCCCTGAGTTATGAGCAGGTTTGAATGTGATAAGTGTGCAGAAACTTAGATACTTAGACAACTCAGATAGTTGTCAGGCCATTAGTACATCTTATACATTTATACCTCACACAGTTCATTCATCAGCTCTGTGTCTGTGTGTAATATAGCACTAAGTATTGTATTGAGTCACGTCTCTTCTTAGGACTAGTTGGAACTGCATTCCTGAATGGACGGGAATTATTTATAGCCTACAGGTATTAATAATTTATTCACATGTTGTACAGTGCTTTGCGTGGTTGAAAAGCACATGCAGAAGTTCAATGTCACTGGGTTGAAAAATCAAACGTGGTCATATGAGCAGGTACGTGGGGGCAACAAGTCTAGCGTACCCATGGTTTCACAAAATGGGTTTGTTCTTGCAGGTCAGGTTTCAGGAAGTGAAATCACATAAGTAGAGTTCAGTTTCACAAACAGCATTATGTTATCTCTTATCCCACAGCGGTGTTGAATTCTGGATTGTGATTGGTCAGAAGGTGGCGATTAATTCTCTATAACGGCAGCTCTGACAGTAGCGCAGCTGAAACTCAGAGGTTTATATGAATGTGCTCGTTCTAATACTTTACTGTTCCTATAGTGACAAACTCAATGTCATATAAGTGGAATAAAACAAAATAATCAACTCCGCTTCATCTCACCACACCATAACTCATTTTTTTTTACGATAATAGTACCACACAGCAGATTTAATTCCTCCTTTATTTACTGTCTAGATTACTGTTATTATTTCAGAACTCTCCTTGAACCAATTATCACACGTGTGTTTGTTTATTACACACTTCACACACCAGAGTGCAGTTGATAATGAGCGAATTCTGTGTGTTAAAGGAGGAACGAGCACCAACCCGTGCTCAGTGCTGGAGCTCATCATGCGTCACTAACTGCCATTTTATATGAAGTTAATGACTATTCCCCATTTCAGTGCACAGCCTGAGATTAAAAAGATGTCACTGAAAGAACTCTCTCTCTCTCTCTTCTTTCTCTCACATTCCACTAAAGGGTTTCCGGAAGCTGTGGTTACAAAGGACGCGGTGGCCAGCATGAAATACCTGCATTGATTTTCTTCTATCCTGTATCTGTGTTTCCTTAGCTGGTGCTTCCTCTGTTAACCAGAACCCCAGAGCAACCAAAAACCACTGAGAAACCACACAACACTGATACACTGATTTACCACGTGTGGCCATAATTACACTGGAGATGGTTGCAATATTTGGTCATGGTATCGATGTCTGAAGGTTGTGAGTTTAAACTGCAAGGCTCTTGAGTAGAGCTGTGGAACTCGAGTCCAGTCTCAAGACAGTATTAACTTGAATCTGTGTCGGATTTGTTAGTGGTTGTACTTGGACTTTTCTTGGTCTTGGGCACTGGTCTTGCTTTCAAGCGAGAGTTTGTGAAGATAATGTTTCTTGTCTTTTCTTTTCACGTTCACAAACTTCGACAAGATGTAATTCCTTCTTGGGGGCACGGTGGCTTAGTGGTTAGCATGTTTGCCTCGCACCTCCAGGGTTGGGGGTTGAGGTCCATGGAGTCCACATGTTCTCCCCTTTGGGGGTTTCCTCCAGGTACTCCGGTTTCCTCCCCAGTCCAAAGATATGTGCTGTAGGCTTGTGAGCATTTCCAAATTGTCTGTAGTGTGTAAATGGGTATCTGATTGTGCCCTGCAATGGATTGGCACCCGTCCAGTGTATCCCCTGCCTGGTGTCTTGAGTTCCTTGGGATAGTTTCCAGGCTCCCCATGACCCCGAGTAGGACAAGCGGTACAGAAAATGGATGGATAATTCCTTCTTCTTGAAAACAGCCGAATCACTGTCTCAATGCACAAATGAAGCCAAGCAGTAAAGTAAAGCCTTGGCCTCAAAAAGGATTGACCTCAATCTTTACTTTACTCTGCATCACTTTTATTTAGACGCAATCTTGGCTACTCTCGGTCTTGGACTTGACAGTTGCGGTCTTGACTACAGCCCAACCATTGAGGCCTTTAACACTGTATTTAGTCTTTTTTTCCTGTAAATATACAGTATAGTATGTTTACATTACTTCTTCTGACTTCATTTCCAAAACATAACATTTTGGACATCAGATACATTAGTAAATTGCCCTAGAGTGTTTCACAGAACACTAACGTATGGTATAAGAGGAATAAAACACTTCAAGGTCATGCTGTTCTTAGGAAACACATCAACTTTATCGTGGTCGCAGTAACTCTGCTTCAGCACACCATACCGTCAGTCATTAATTTACTGTAACAGCAGTGCTTTAGTCCTTAATGAAGCGTTTACAAGCACTCAGTAAGAGTATATACTGTACATCAGACGATGGAGAAGAAGCTGATATTTACATTCTTCTCGTTCTGTAAGGAAAACATGATGCACAGTCGAGTAGGGAATGAAAACGCTGTTAAGCATGAAACCTGTTGAAACCTGCTGTTTAGCAGAAATGTTTAGCAGAAATTTTCAGCAGAAATGTTCAATAAAAATGAAACTGGGGGGGGAAAAAAGGCATGAAAACTGAGAGCGTGAAATCCAAATGTTTGAGCTGGGATTGAGCCAGATGTCATTTTATTTTTAATTCGCTGAACACACACACAGCATTATGGGTGACCTTTACTTTTCATCAGCCATGTTATACTCAGCTGTGCACAAACAGGAACAGGAAGAACAAGAGGAGGCAAAAGTGCTACATTTCTAAAAACAGTGTAAAAATCCTGCCACTTTAGCTCATGGTAGCTAGCAGGTAAATGTTAGCATTAGCTCATGCCTATATAGTACATAGTGTTAGCTCATTGCTAGCTAGCAAAACATTAGCAGTGAAGGTTATAAAGATTTATTGATATGACTTCAAATATTCTTCATAGAAATCCTGCCAGGCTAGATCATCTTTAGTCCATGTTAGCTAGCTAAAATAAGCTATAATTAGCTCAAATTAGTGCCTTGCGATGGACTGGCACCCTGTCCAGGGTGTACCCCGCCTCGTGCCCGAGCCTCTTGGGAAAGGCTCCAGGTTCCCCATGACCCTGAAGAAGGAATAAGCGGTAGAAGATGGATAGATGTATGGATGGATAGCTAAAATTACCTAGCGCGTTTAAATAGAATTAGCTAGAATCTCAGGAAATCCTTCCAGGTTAGCTAACAACGGACAAACATTAGTTCAATAAAGAGTCTGAAGATTCATTAACCTGAAATGAATTATGACTAATATGAAATGGTATGAAATCTGCCCAGGTTCATGTTGGCTTTTGTAGATAAATCTCTCAGAAATCCTGTCTCCAGTTAGCTAGAAACTGTGTGAATTTCCCTCTGGGATTAATGAAGTCATCCATCCATCCATCCATCCATCCATCCATCCATCTGTCTATCGATATGGTTAAATGGAACGTTACGTCATGTTTGATAGCTGGACAATAAACTCATGACTAAATAAATAAACAATGACTTCCTTCTTCCTCTGGCACCCTATCCAGGGTGTACCCCGCCTTGTGCCCGATGCTTCCTGGGATAGGCTCCAGGTTCCCCGCGACCCTGAAGCTGGAATAAGCGGTCGAAGATGGATGGATGGATTCCTTCTTCCTACTTAAAGATGGCCATTTTTAGAGATAATAAGTTAAACGTTTAAAGCACACACGGTCTCCAGTTTATTCGCTTTATAAATTCTATTCTATTTATTCTATCCTCAAGTCTAAGTGCAGTGTGTCCTGCAATAACTCGATATAACGACAGACCTCTGCTTACAATTATCGGACACAATAGATTGGATGTCGACATGTTCCTCATTGGTGACCTGAATGGGACTGGACGTGACTAAATGGTGTGAAAAAACAGGACGGACATTCTGCAGTCAGGCAGGAGAACAATATGCAGACCTGTGAGCACCAAGAGCACACCACAGACACGCTACTGCTGACTGAAACAGGACGGTGATCGGGCATTTGCTGTCTCTGCACTGAGGCTCTGGAACAGTCTACTGGTAGACATCAGACATGCTTCTTCCCTGACCACTTTGAAATCAACGCTCAAAGCGTATTTTTATTCCATAGGATTTGAGAATGGTTAAATCCATATTATACGTATGTGTATGAATCGTGTGTTTATGTAAAGCTGTCGAGAGCGGTGACTGGTGGAAAAATACTTTATACAGATCTCTACAGATCAAATTGATTTACTTACTTAATCACATGGTGAGCATGGACTTGCACATGGACTTACCCTCTCTGGAAGAGATCCACATTGTGAAATTTGTGCAGCTCCACAGAAAACTCCACAGTGCCCTGTACTTCAGACATCACCTATTCCATCACCTACAGGGAGACACAGAGAGGACGAATAACATCAATATGGCACTCAGTAAGAGCAGAGCAGAGGTTCAATCTGACGAGAGGACACTTAATCCTGAATATGTGATCAAAAGTAAAAGTGAGACAGACGGGCGTGCCTTTGAGAAAGATTAGGGGGATGTCTTTGAGTGTGGAAGACGGGCGTGTGGTGAATGGGAAAGGTGGGCATGTCTTTAAACGAGACAGATGGGTGTGTCCTTGATTGAGACAGATGGGTGTGTCTGAGTGTGATTTATGGGCGTATCTGTGAGTAAGATGGGTGTGCATTTGTGGGTGACAGATGGGTGTGTCTGAGGGAGACAGATGGGTGTGTCAGAGTGTGTATATGGGCATGTCTGAGTAACACAGATGGGTGTGTTTGAGTGAAACAGATGGGTGTGTCTGAGTGAAACAGATGGGTGTGTCTGAGTGAAACAGATGGGTGTGTTTGAGTGAGACAGATGGGCGTGTCTTAGTGATACTGATGGGCATGTCTGAGTATGACAAATGGGTGTGTTTGAGTGAAACAGATGGGCGTGTCTGAGTGAAACAGATGGGTGTGTTTGAGTGAAACAGATGGGTGTGTTTGAGTGAAACAGATGGGCGTGTCTGAGTGAAACAGATGGGCGTGTCTGAGTGAAACAGATGGGTGTGTTTGAGTGAAACAGATGGGTGTGTTTGAGTGAGACAGATGGGCGTGTCTTAGTGATACTGATGGGCATGTCTGAGTATGACAAATGGGTGTGTTTGAGTGAAACAGATGGGCGTGTCTGAGTGAAACAGATGGGCGTGTCTGAGTGAAACAGATGGGTGTGTTTGAGTGAGACAGATAGGCGTGTCTTAGTGATACTGATGAGCATGTCTCAGTAAGACAGATGGGTGTGTTTGAGTGAGACGGATGGGTGTGTTTGAGTGAGACAGATGTGTGTGTCTGAGTGTGATAGATGGGTGTGTCTGAGTGAGACTGATGGGTGTGTAGGAGTTAGACAGATGGGCGTGTCTGAATGAGACTGATGGGTGTGTTTAAGTGAGAATGGTTGGGCGTGTCAGAGTGTGCTCGATGGGCTTGTCAGAGTCAGACAGATTGGCGTGTATGAATAAGACTGATGGGTGTGTCTAAGTGAGACTGATGGGCGTGTCTGAGTGTGCTCGATGGGCATGTCTGAGTGTGCTCGATGGGCGTGTCAGAGTGTGCTCGATGGGCGTGTCTGAGTCAGGCAGATTGGCGTGTATGAATAAGACTGATGGGTGTGTCTAAGTGAGACTGATGGGTGTGTCTGAGTGTGCTCGGTGGGCGTGTCTGAGTCAGACAGATTGACGTGTATGAATAAGACTGATGGGTGTGTCTAAGTGAGACTGATGGGTGTGTCTGAGTGTGCTCGATGGGCGTGTCTGAGTCAGACAGATTGGCATGTGTGAGTGAGACAACCTTCAACCTTTCATTGAAATCTATATGAAGCGAAAGCAAAGTAGAGGTATACTTTTGAGAACTGTCCTGGTGGGCGTGGCGTAATATTCTAATGAGCATGTTGCATTAGTCCCACACGGGGGAGAGCTTTTAAATTCACCTGTAAAAACATATATCCTATTTTCAAAAATATATAAAATATACATTTTAATTCCAACTTTATTTTTCAAAACTCATAATCTGTCTTTCTGAAGCGATTCAGAGTGACATCATTTAGCGAGTGCGTCATTTCATTATCCCGAGAGAGAAAATCAGTGAAATGAGAAAGTCACGAGTGACGTTAGGTAAAAGCTATGAGACAGGCCGTGTGACTCTCACAGCTCTCTGCGCCTGTTGTGCTGCATTCATCATCACTGTTTGCTGATCGTTACAGGCGATGTTTACCTTAGCAACCCATTGTTAGCATCATGGAAGTAACAATGGCCTGTATGAGGGCAATAGCAGGAGACGAGTCTCTGATTACTCGAACACTGAGTCATCCATGGTGATGTTTGTCCTGATCGACATGGTGGTGTCAGAGGAACTCTGCTTCATAGCAACAGGGAGTGAGGAACACACTAATCATGGAGTGTACAGATGGACAAACAGGGTTCGAAACTGTTCTGCGCTTGAAGATCCAGAACATTCGAGTCTGCCTATCAGTTTATTCCGTTTTCACTTTTTCTCAATAACTTTTTAAAAATAATGTTTGTGCAAATCTACAAAAGGAGATCAGATTTCGCAGTGAAGACACAAGATACAACAGAATTAGTATATTATTCACCTGAGCTTCACATCTCATTCCCCTGAACATCCACAGCATTAAGTAATGTGGGAACACATGAGTCAGTATTTCTTTCACCAATACTGCATTCTCAGGAGATATTACAGAAACTCACGCATCTCACACAGGCTGTCACGTGCACTGAACACCGAAGTGCAGGGAATACTGAAGTGTACGGAATACTAAACTGTACGGAATACTGACATGTGCAAAATACTGAAGTATAGAGAATACTAAAGTGTATGGAATACTGAAATATGGAGAATACTGAAGTGTACTGATTACTGTAGTGTACAGAATACTGAAGTATAGAGAATACTGAAATGTACTGATTACTGTAGTGTACAGAATACTGAAGTATAGAGAATACTGAAATGTACTGAATACTAAAGTGTATGGAATACTGAAATATGGAGAATACTGAAATGTACTGAATACTAAAGTGTATGGAATACTGAAATATGGTGAATACCGAAGTGTACTGAATACTGTAGTGCACAGAATACTGAAGTATAGAGAATACTGAAATGTACTGATTACTAAAGTGTATGGAATACTGAAATATGGAGAATACTGAAGTGTACTGAATACTAAAGTATATGGAATACTGAAATATGGAGAATACTGAAGTGTACTGAATACTAAAGTGTATGGAATACTGAAATATGGTGAATACCGAAGTGTACTGAATACTAAAGTATATGGAATACTGAAATATGGAGAATACTGAAATGTACTGAATACTAAAGTGTATGGAATACTGAAATATGGTGAATACCGAAGTGTACTGAATACTAAAGTATATGGAATACTGAAATATGGAGAATACTGAAGTGTACTGAATAATAAAGTATATGGAATAATGAAATATGGAGAATACTGAAGTGTACTGAATACTAAAGTGTATGGAATACTGAAATATGGTGAATACCGAAGTGTACTGAATACTAAAGTGTATGGAATACTGAAATATGGAGATTACTGAAATGTACTGATTACTGAAGTATAGAGAATACTAAAGTGTACTGAATACTGAAGTATATGGAATACTGAAATGTACAGAAATCCTGAAGCATGTGGAATATTGAAGTGTACAGATTACTGAGGTGTAGAGAACACTGACATGGACAGGATACTGTAGAGTATAGAATAAACACAACCTTTATTTTTTTTTTTTTTAGACTATGATATCTAATCTTCTCATCGATGGTTTTCGGAGGTGGCTCCTCAGTGTTGAATTTCAATATGTATGGATATATTTGATCATCCAGATCAACCTGATCTAACCACCACAGTCCCACACACTCTCACTCATAACACTGTCTTCAGTACTGTCTTAAGACGTCCGTCACTGTGGGGTTTTCCGTTACGCAAGCCTATAGACCTTTGTCTCTCGTGTTAAATAATGTAACTAAAAGAAGAAGTAGAACAGGACACCTGATACACTGCACACTTCTCACAGATTGCAACGTAAGCATAAGTGCGATACGGCAATTAATGCGCATCTGTTGCGCTTTCCTAACAAGGCAGAAGATTTAGCCTACAGCCATGCTTATACTGTCCAAGTCTGAGCTCCCAGCAGGCCTTTAGCATTATACTCTTTTAAGTTACAGTATGAAACAGACGACAGAGCTTCACAACGTTCTCCGTGCAGTCTAGATATATCCAAGCAAGGTTTTCTTTCAGGCTCTCTCTCTCTCTCTCTCTCTCTCACACACACAGGAAACACAGAGTCGATCCTGATCCCGTAAAGGTCACTGCCGTTTGTGATGATGATACTGCTGGGGTGGCGATGATCCGGCCCGGGACATGGCAGCAGTGCAGCGACATTTAGACCTCGCACCGTTTGCCAAGGAAGCAGCATTTAGCCTGAGTGAGCTGGCATGTCATTTTGTCCTCTGACGATAGAAGAAGGAGATGGAGAAAGTCCAACCTGATCTCCTACGTGCGCAGTGATTTTAAACAGTTGTAAATGACGTGGTGATTAAAGCTGTAAACCTTCGCCAACCTTAACTAGGTCTATACGTACATGCTAGCTGGACCGTGTCCTGTCCGTGTCTTCTAAATGCATTTGTGAGATCTTTACTGGAAACCATGGCGATCTGCATGGACTCAGATTGTCTATCTGTGTAATTGACCCTGACATTTTCTGTCTCTTCTCTCTATTCGACTCTCAGTTGCGCACCCTATCTGTTTCCTCATCTCTTCGTCCGTCCCAGATCTCACATCCATCCATCTTCATCTCCTTACTCTACCTCTTCCAACAAACAAACAAGCACTAAGATGGACTCAAGGCCTGAAGACTCGTGATCCGTTATACATTTCCACAACCACTGCTCTGCCATTTACTACAGCGGCTCAAAATACCAGAACAGACCATCACCGATAATTCCACCGTAGATAGATTCTAAGTGAAGAATTATGGAAAATATAGTTTGACAAAAACTCTATTAGGTTTTCCTGCGTGAAGATGATTAACGATCTCCGTGGCGATCCTTAGCGCCGGTGTGGCGTTGCCTGTCCCCATTACATCCCCGACTGTGACAACTCAGAAAGATTACGCGTCCAGAAAACCTCGCTTCTACATCTTCGTATTTAATATTCACTCTGGCACCGCCACCATTCATCACCGTGTTCAAATATTCATGAGCCGGAGAGTGCAACCGCGCAGTGGCTGTGTTTCCGTGACCAGCCGCGATGAAAGATCGAGAAAAACCGCCAGTGTCCGTCCCGATGAGGCTCAAAGAGCCGTACTGGGAAACGCAAGACACAGTGAATCGAAGCCGAGCGTGGGAGCAGAAATGAAAAGCCCGTCTGCTTTTAGCAGTGATCAAACTTTTATGAGAGCACTCCTCAAGCCAGTTTTAAACGGCATGCACGATATAACGTGGTCTTTGTAGTGCTTTTATTCCGTGCCGCTGGGTTTAAATACAGCCCGTGTGAGTTCTGACAGCAAATGAAAAATACGTTTGGTATGAACTAGGAGTGTAACACGGTGCCACTGTCCGCATCTGTGCAGTGCTCCAAATATCCGTATCTGTGTCCAAATTAGAACCTGAAGTGCGTCTAGACCGGAAGGTTTTTGTTTGTTTGAACCCTACCGCGACGTCCCGAGAAACATCGGAAAACCCCGAAAAACAACCCCCACCCTTGGTTTTAACATAACTTTATTCAATTCCTGAACTTCTACCGTTCCTCAACCTCAGCTACATCACTCAAGTCTCAACCAGATTGTGATTAGATTCTGATTAGATTTCAATCTAATAGAAAGCTTGGAAACCACTGCAAGCTAATAATATTGGATCAGATTTTCCTCGGTGTTTGGGTTTGTGTAAGATCAGACATGTTCGCTGGACACAACATCAGAATCTACTATGTAGCTGGGACTAGCGATGTGGCGTCCACGAACGAGTCGTTCGTTTTGAACGAATCTTTAATATGACTCGGGAACAGCGAGTGATTCGTTCGTTTTTGAGTGCGCGTGCGCTGCAACACCCCCTGTAGGTTCTGTCCAGGAAACAGAAACGATTACATCACGTCTCGTGTCTTCGGGTTCGAGTCGTTCGTTCGTCACGTCACAGCCCCATCGCATTCAGCCTATGGGGCGGTCACGGGATGAACGAACGACTCGGACCCGAAGACTCGAGAGGTGAACTGATCGTTTCTGTTTCTGGGGAACAGACGTGTCAAATGTGACGTGACAAAAGAAGGGACGAGTCGGATCGGGAGATGAGGTGAACTAACAGACTGCGTAGCCTAAAGACCCAGCTATTTAACCCTAAACAGCTATCTAACCCTAACCCTAGCTATTAATCAATCAATTCTGTTTCTCATCATTCAGCCTTGGCTGCATTAGCCTATAGTTTTCTTTTTTTTTTTTTTTCCCAAATGTGATCAACGTCTGCGTAAGTACTAGACGTGTTGGGGTAACATTGTAATCACGTTCTGCTGAAATGAACGAAATGACTCGAAAAAAAAAAAAAAGATTCGTTCATTCTGCTGAACGAGATTCAACGACCCGAGTCGGTAAAATGATCCGAGCTTCCCATCACTAACTGGGACCCAGTGCTGCTGTCCAAATGCTATAAATGGAAATAAATGTAAATGTGTACAAGTGAATATCATAATAGAATCCATCCGGATGCACACACTTTCCAGGTTGTGTCCACGATCAATAATGTGCTCTGCGGCTTCGCGACGAGCGATCGATGGTTTAATTCTACTGAGAGTGTCTTATATTCCCATAGGCTGTGTCAATCTGTGTGTGTGTGTGTGTGTGAGACTCTTTGCGTTGATCCTCAAGCGAGTATTTTATTAGTACTATCTGTCACTTCATGGTGCACATGCTATCATGCTATCATCAGCTCTACGAAGTTCAGCCTGACGTTTCGAACACAAGGGCCCTATTTATAAGTTATAAATGCCGACAAATTTATCAACACCTGTATAAATTGTGTATGAATGCGTGTGTGAGTGTATCTGTGTTACCTTCACATTCTGTGTTACCCAGATGAGGATGGGTTTCCCTTCTGAGTCGGGTTCCTCTCAAGGTTTCTTCCTCAAAAAAACATCTTAGGGAGTTTTTCCTTGCCACCGTCGCCACTCAGTGGCTTGCTCAGTTGGGATAAATTCCATTTGTTTTATACCTGTTTGTTTCTGTTTATCTGTTTCTGACTGTTTATACCTGTTTTTTATTTCTGTAAAGCTGCTTTGAGACAATGACTATTGTAAAAAGCGCTATACAAATAAAATTGAATTGAATTGAATTGAGTGTGTGTGTGAGTGTGTCTGTGATGGACTGGCACCCTGTCCAGGGTGTACCCCGCCTTGTGCCCCATGCTCCCTGGGATAGACTCCAGGTTCCCCGTGACCCTGAAAAGGATGAAGCGGTAGAAGATGGATGGATGGATGGATGGATGGATGGATTAGTTGTTGACTGTCTGAATGTTAATAATAAATATATTCAAATAATCATTTTCCTAAACTAGGATGTCCCCGAATGTTTTATTCATCTTATACCACGGCGATGTGTTTTATTTATCACAGCACAATGTATTAAAATGCATTTTATCCTTGAATTACACTCAATGTTGTGGAATGTCCACAGAAAAGGCCTCTTTAATTCTCTTTAAGGCTGCAGCTCTGATATCTTATTTAAGCCTTTCACTTTTGTTCAGATCAGCGTGACTCATTTTCTTTTCCTTTTCATTTCTTTTGCTAAAAGCAAAACAGTGTTCGTTTTGTTCACGTATTTAAGCTTTTACTTCCCCTGAAGAACTCTAACAATCAACATTATATTTTTCATTACAGATTCAGATTTAGATCATTTCGTTTGTTTCGATATCTGGTGACTAACAGCTCTTTTTTGAGTAAATCCTAAAGGTGAAAGGTGAAGTTTCCGCCACCTCATTTACTCTCTCGCTTATTTTTTCCTGTCCAATTGACCCACTCTAGTTTCCTTATAAGGTCAACGTATCCTTGTTATGGTAGTTACAGCGATTATTCCCACTTTTGAGTTATTTCTCTTCATTAGGCTTGAATGTCAATTTAAAAAATGTAAACTATTTGTGTATTTGTGAAGAATGATGTGTGTTTATTTATTTATTTATTTATTTATTTTACTGCAATTCAATGTAATGGTAAGCTGTGTTATTCTAGCCTTGGCCCTTCTCAAGATTAGATTAAAGCAATGTATTTATGGATTTATTTTATAAACAATTCTTCCAGTTATGTTGAGCTCGACACTGCAGAACACTACTGTGAAGAGAGCAGGGCGGTTAGAAGCATGCTGAGGTCAAGAGCCTGTGATTAATGAACGCCAGCGAATGGATACTTAACCACAGTACACTGCGAGGCCATTTTTATCTTCGGAGTATGGCGATAGAGGAGGATGTGAGTCAGCGATGGCCGGTGCAGCCTCGCATCAGCTGCAGAGGAATTCACTACATCACGGAACCTTAAAGGTTTAAACGGTGTTTCAGAATACTCAATGACTCTACAGCGTACCAGCCAACTATTGCGATGTCGAGCGTGGAAATTCTGGTGTATTGTCGTAAACACTTACATATGGTTAAAATGAAAGAGGACGCTTAGAGAGCTACTGGGAAATATGAACAACAAGCCTTAGCTAGCTAGTGATTATGGTGTCATTCTAGAAAGTTCACTATGACTGTAGAACACAACAGCCCACTACTACGACATCTCGCACGGAAGTCCTGGCGCGTTCCAGTAGAACCCGTGAACGTTTTCGTCAAAGGGGTTACAATTATATAGGACACTGTTGCTAAGCAACAGGGAAATATGGACACCAGGCATAAGGCATAGCTAATGAGAATGCAGAATGCATCCATCCATCCATCCATCCATCCATCTTCTACCGCTTACTCCTTGTTCAGGGTCATGGGGGAACCTGGAGCCTATCCCACGGAGCATGGGGCACAAGGCGGGGTACACCCTGGACCATCGCAATCCATCCAGTCCATCACATACACACTCACACACCCATTCATACACTACGGACACTTTAGACACGCCCATCAGACTACCATGCATGTGTTTGGACTGGGGAGGAAACCGGAGTATGTAGAATGTAATTACCCATAATTGTGACATCACACAACGAACCAGTGGCATATTCCTGTGTGAATGTTTTCGTGTTGTTACCTGTGCAATTAAAGAAAACACTGTTGTTAGGCAACTGGACACCGAGCATAAGCTAGCCAATGATCATGTTGTGATTCTAGAATGTTCATTATAACATAATAGCTCAGTATGGTGACATCATCATCATCATCTACTTCTCTTCCATATTTCAGTGGAACTCGACTTCTTTCATGTGTTTACAATTTAAAAGAACACCAAATGCGGAGAAAAATCTCGTTTCCTTCACTGTCGCAGCGTGCTCTACTTCCTGCAGAGCAGGTCTATGAGGCAAAGAGCGTTTACTGCGCAAACTGATACGAGTGTAAGCATTGAGGAACATTAAGTGGTGCCTGGGGTGTGTTGGTGTACAGTATGTCGTGTGTAGGGACTAGAGCCGTGTGAAGTGCAAAGAAGTGACTGGTGTCCCTCAGCAGTCTATCTTAGCACACTATTCACACATATGAGCAATCGTAGCCAATCTTAGCCAAGCCACCTACTGGCATGTTTGAAGATGTGGGAGGAAACTGGAGAACCTGGAGGAAATCCATACGGATATGGCGAGAGCATGAGAAACTCCACACGAGCTCTGAACTAAACTCAGGAACAAAGGAACGGTGAGGCGGAAATGCTAATGCGCTAAATTACAAGACGAGCATGCTAAATATTCGGCAAAACTATAAATAAATAATACGTTCATCATTAATTCCAGGACGCTAACAGACATCGCAGGTGTACGCTTCCTGCTAAAACCCACCCGCCTTACTTGGGAAGTGTTTATAGACGAGTCAGGGAGCATCCACAGGCTGCTGTGTACATGGAAACACAAGTCCATGTGTGCAAGCCTGCATTTACATTTGACTTTCCATAAAGCCTGGACAGGGATAGTGATGAGCTTCATAAGCAGCCTTCTGTAACACCGACAACACCGGTGACCTTTTGTGTTGATACACAATATACAAAAAAAGTGATGCATAAACAGCAAACAAATGAGTGTAGCTGCAGGACTGCTTCAGTCCCCGAGCTCATTGTGTCTTCTGCTAAAAATAGCTTCAATCGACAAAGCAACAACTCATTCGGTTTAGCATTTGGAGGACTGTCTCTGGAGAGGTTTAACTCTCTCTCTCTCTCTCTCTCACACACACAAACACACACATAAAGTTCAATCCACTTTATATATGATCAACCCTTTTCATTCCTATATATATATATATATATATATATATAAAATCAAATATAATATAACCTACCTAACGTAAGAGAAGTGCAGTGTCATATTCCACCAGACTACAGACACTGTTCAGAGATTCCTGCATCGTGCTCTTGATCCGATGATCCAGCGTGCCAGTGAAGGCAGAATTACATAAATCACATGAGAGCAAGGATCATGGGACTTTGCTGCAATGAACCAACTCATTCATTCAAACGCCCGAGTGCTTAAAAGTTTTACACACCTGCCCTGACTCACAAGCAAGTATACAATGGATGTACAACAGGAAGTAGTGCTCTAAATACACTCAGCTTATTTTTAACCTGTTGGTGACTTGGTACCTGTTCTGTTTTTTTTGGGGGGGAGGGGGGTTTGTTCTCAAAACAAAGGTCTGGCTAATTTTTTGTCCTAATCTTGCAATAAACAATACACATTACCTGTCATAACCCCAGGCATTTCTGCCATATCTACAGACAGATTCTCTTCTCATCATAGTCAGTCATTAACACTTCTTACCCTACCACAGGTCTTGGACTGACCACACAATTTTAACATAACCCCTGACAGGTTTTACGTCTTAAAAACAATCCCGTTTTATTACTACACCCGTTTTATGTCCGTCTCACTAGTCTACATGGAAATTTCTGAGTCGGGCATTTTCCGTGTCCTGATTGAACTATTCAGGGTCGGTAATTCGATGAAGCGCATGACATCCGCTCTGCTATCTGACTCTTCTATAGCCGCATAACCGTAATGCGATTTTCTGAGATTACTCGTAACACAAACAGTGTACAGTCATACAGTAGGTGTGGTGATGTTCAGTATTTTCCTCGAATACCCATTCTACAATCCTTTGACCTTCTGCAGCGGCGTTTCCCAAGCCACTCCTCATGGACTTTAGACAGTTCACATTTTTGCCGGCTCTCAGCTCTCAGAGGACCTCACCCAAGCCACACAGAAAACTGAATACTTGGTACAGGTGACTTGGGAGCTGAGAGAGTGAAAATCTGGAATCCCTGGGGACTGAAATTTTATTTTTTTTTAAAAGCTGTGGAACTGGAGCTATAGGGCCCCCGTTTGCCAATCCCATTACACTGTGTAGACGTGTGTTTTCATCATGTAGACGTAGCTCAAGTTAGCTCAGCTGGTTTAAATTACAGACTCAAAACTGTACCTGCAAAGTGGTACAACGGTAACAGATTGTAATGCCACTAATAAAAGCTGATAGCATGCATTTGCTTATGCACATCAGGACAAATCTAGTTAAACTTGCACACAGCTCCCAAATCACCTGTACCAAGTATTCAGTGTTCTGTGTAGCCTGTTTTAGGTGGAGAAACTGTCAGTGGTTATGGTAACTAACAGAGGTTACGGTAAGGGTAAAAATTGTATGTGATTACTGTAAAAAAATACAAATAAAAATAAATAAATAAAACGAAGGAAAAAAAAACTGGTATATTCATGGATAAATGTGTCTGTGTTTATGGTCAAAAATGTCTGTGTTTACGGCTAGAAATGTCTGTGTTTATGGTTAAAAGTGTCTGTGTTTATGATTAATAGTGTCTGTGTTTATTGTTAAAAATGTGTCTGTGTTTATGGTTAAAAGTGTCTGTGGTTGTGGTTAAAAGTGTCTGTGTTTATGGTTAAAAGTGTCTGTGTTTATGGTTAAAAGTGTCTGTGGTTATTATTAATAGTGTCTGTGGTTATTGTTAAAAGTGTCTGTGGTTATTGTTAAAAGTGTCTGTGGTTATTGTTAAAAGTGTCTGTGGTTGTGGTTAAAAGTGTCTGTGTTTATGGTTAAAAGTGTCTGTGGTTGTTGTTAAAAATGTGTCTGTGGTTATTGTTAAAAATGTGTCTGTGTTTATGGTTAAAAGTGTCTGTGGTTATGGTTAAAAGTGTCTGTGGTTATGATTAATAGTGTCTGTGGTTATTGTTAAAAGTGTATGTGGTTATTGTTAAAAGTGTCTGTGGTTGTTGTTAGAAATGTGTCTGTGGTTATTGTTAAACATGTGTCTGTGTTTATGGTTAAAAGTGTCTGTGGTTATTGTTAAAAGTGTCTGTGTTTATGGTTAAAAGTGTCTGTGGTTATGGTTAAAAGTGTCTGTGTTTATGGTTAAAAGTGTCTGTGGTTATTGTTAAAAGTGTCTGTGTTTATGGTTAAAAGTGTCTGTGGTTATGGTTAAAAGTGTTTGTGGTTATTGTTAAAAGTGTCTGTGTTTATGGTTAAAAGTGTTTGTGGTTATGGTTAAAAGTGTCTGTGGTTATGGTTAAAAGTGTTTGTGGTTATGGTTAAAAGTGTCTGTGGTTATGGTTAAAAGTGTTTGTGGTTATTGTTAAAAGTGTCTGTGTTTATTGTTAAAAGTGTGTCTGTGTTTATGGTTAAAAGTGTCTGTGGTTATGGTTAAACGTGTCTGTGGTTATTGTTAAAAGTGTGTCTGTGTTTATGGTTAAAAGTGTCTGTGTTTATGGTTAAAAGTGTTTGTGGTTATGGTTAAAAGTGTCTGTGTTTATGGCAAAAAATCTGTCTGTGGTTATGGTTAAAAGTGTCTGTGGTTATGATTAAAAGTGTCTGTGGTTATGATTAAAAGTGTCTGTGGTTATGGTTGAAAATGTGTCTGTGTTTATGGTTAAAAGTGTCTGTGGTTATTGTTAAAAGTGTGTCTGTGGTTATTGTTAAAAATGTGTCTGTGTTTATGGTTAAAAGTGTCTGTGGTTATTGTTAAAAATGTGTCTGTGTTTATTGTTAAAAATGTGTCTGTGTTTATGGTTAAAAGTTTCTGTGGTTATTGTTAAAAGTGTCTGTGTTTATGGTTAAAAGTGTTTGTGGTTATGGTTAAAAGTGTCTGTGTTTATGGCAAAAAATCTGTCTGTGGTTATGATTAAAAGTGTCTGTGTTTATGGTTGAAAATGTGTCTGTGGTTATGATTAAAAGTGTCTGTGTTTATGGTTGAAAATGTGTCTGTGGTTATTGTTAAAAATGTGTCTGTGTTTATTGTTAAAAATGTGTCTGTGGTTATGATTAAAAGTGTCTGTGTTTATGGTTGAAAATGTGTCTGTGGTTATTGTTAAAAGTGTCTGTGGTTATTGTTAAAAATGTGTCTGTGTTTATTGTTAAAAATGTGTCTGTGTTTATGGTTAAAAGTGTCTGTGTTTATGGTTAAAATGTCTGTGTTTATAGTTTAAAAAAAAGGTGTCTATAGCTGTGGTATAAAGTTAATAACGAATTGTAGCTGAATCAAAAATGTATTTCCGTCCGAATATGAAACAAGCGGCACACCGGAGCCGCTTCACACTCCTGAATGTTTCTTTCCTGTTCAGTACGTCAGTGCTCTTCAAAAATCAAGCTACTTAACTGGTGTTCTAAGCTACACGTTTGTCACTAGAGTGATACACTCATCCTGTGTAGCTTAAATTACGAGGAACATAGCCGTGCAGGAAGTCATTAAGGTACACAATTGGACGCCAAGGACCACCGGTATACCTTCGAGGGCACGTTTGTATCATTCATACTTTGGGGAACAAAAATGACGCCTGTGCAGTGCGTTTATATTCTGAGCTGATTTCAGCTCTGCAGAGACAAAGCTCCACAAGTAAAGGGTGTAAAATGTAATAAAGCTGCTGCTTCGACTCCGTAAGCAGGAATTTTATGAAACGTTTGGCTAATCGTTGTGTGATGTATTGTACAACTGAAACACTAAACCGTTCAGGAATGGAAAGCTGAACGCCGGTCTACAAATTGAGACTGTACATGTCAGAATCGGCTTGCTAGCATCAGCAGTCTCGGCGTTTCGCTCTCCTGGGACACCGAATGTTTAATGGACATGTCAGTAGAAATTCAGCACAACCTGCATTATTCAAAACGGTTGTTTAGATTTCTGACTGTTTCAGATCTTTTTTTTTTTTTTTTTTTTTCGTCCGGATGTAAATGCCAATGACACGGAGTAAAATGCCACCAGACTTTCCTCTGGTGATCCTTTGGTTCTCTGCAAGACATGACCTGAAAGTATATCGAGTGCGTGTGGTGTGTGTGCGTGTGTGTGTGTGTGTGTGTGTGTGTGTGTGTGTGTGTTTGGGGGGTTTATGTTTTCACACATATGTTTGCATTTATTAGCCTACATGACGCAGCAGGATGTGGGTCCAGACCCGAAAGAAGGAAGCTTGGACGTGAACATATTAGAATGCATTTGACATGCCAGAGCATGCATGCTCATTTACAGACATGTCCCGGTTGACATGTGTGAGTGAATGAAAGACTGTGTTCCCAGACAGTGCTGTCTGTCAATACTGTAATCCTGCAGCTATTAGAGTCATCTAATCATGCACAGGCACAGACACTCACTCACTCACGCAGTCTTTACCATAACCACAGACTTGTTGGGGTTTTTTTTTTACCACAACTAAAAGTAGATTCTACCCTATACACATTTTTACTCTAACAGTATTTTTCTTCATCAGTTTGCTATAACGACAGACAGTCTGTATCCCAAACACAGTTTCCCCCAATCCACAGACAGTCCATATTCTAAACACCATAACTACAGACAATGTAACAATAACCACAGACATTTTACTTTCAACACAGACAGTTTCATCATCGCTACAGACAGTTTTTACTCCAACCACATACAATAAATACAGACTTTTTTTATCACCACAGACTATAACTACAGACCGCAGAGATTTTGACTCTTACCACACAGACCATAGACACAGACAGTTACCATAACCATAGACAATTTTTACCTTTAACACAGACCATCAATACCGACAAATAGCTACAGACAGTTTCTCCTCCAAGCACAGACCATAACTATAGACAGCTTTACCATTTTACTGGTTTTCCATTAACACATTACTTTTACTCTACCTGTAGACCGTAACTACAGATAGTTGTACCATGATCACAGACAGTTGTTCCTCTAACCACACACCATAACCACAGACAGCTTTTATTCTAATAATGACCATAACCACAGACAGCTTTTATTCTAATAATGACCATAACCACAGACAGTTTTTCCTCTAACCACACACCATAACCACAGACAGATTTTATTCTAATAATGACCATAACCACAGACAGTTTTTATTCTAATAATGACCATAACCACAGACAGTTTTTATTCTAATAATGACCATAACCACAGACAGCTTTTATTCTAATAATGACCATAACCACAGACAGTTTTTCCTCTAACCACACACCATAACCACAGACAGATTTTATTCTAATAATGACCATAACCACAGACAGTTTTTATTCTAATAATGACCATAACCACAGACAGTTTTTATTCTAATAATGACCATAACCACAGACAGATTTTATTCTAATAATGACCATAACCACAGACAGTTTTTCCTCTAACCACACACCATAACCACAGACAGATTTTATTCTAATCATGGCCATAACTACATTTAAATAAAACCTATTAATATTTGTACAAATATATTTATCATAACCAGAGACAGCTTTAATGACAGACAGAATTTAAGACAGCCACAGACCTTTTTTTAGCCTAACTCCAGAAAGCTGTGTTGGTTAAGAGCAGCTGAATATGACTTGAACAACTGACCAGTAAATCTCAGATTTGGGATCTACAGACAGGGTTCATTCTAACCACAGAAGTGATTTTAGCGTGTGTGTGTGTGTGTGTGTGTGTGTGTGTGTGTGTGGTTCCTCTCAATACTTTCTAATTCACTGGTTTCTAATCAGCTACATTGTGTTCTCTGGTGGCTTTCCATAATACGTTGCGAGGAAAGTCATTGTAACTGGAAAATGGTCTTATTGAATTAAGCAGCGGAGAAGCAGATGCTCTGGGCTACTTATTACACGATACATATTAAAATGACTCTTCTCTCCTTGCGAGGGGAACTTCATCTCATCCACAGTGAACAGTTAAAAGGACTAGGATATCTTTACTAGCACTGCTGGTGTGCTCACAGGCTAAAACCGATGTCAGGCTACTTTAGTGTTTGGATCACACGGCAATTCCCACAACGTCAAACAAGATCTGCATAGTCTTTTGTTTTGTTTTTTGTTCATGCTAAATTACACCTGCCTGAATTTCTTACTGTTTAGAAGATGTCGAAGTATGCTTCAACTACACAACAATGTTTAGAAAATCACAACACAAGATCAGACTGTACAAGTAGGGCATTGCGTCTGTGCATAGATTCAGATAACTTTGTTGCTTTTTGAACAATAAAACTGGATTTTTGCTTCTCTCATCCGACGTGTTCTAGATTTTTTTAATCCCCGTTGTGCTTTTGAGTGTGATTACTTAGCACGACTGGTCGTTTTTTTTTGACATGACAACAGCAACCATGATTCGTGTATTAGCATTCGACCATAACGCAACAGTGTTAGCATTCAACCTTAACAAAATATGAGATCATTACATCGATACATCAATAACGGACAACATGATAGTACGGGCATGTGACCACAACACAACTGCATTAGAATGATATCACAACATAACATGGCAGCATCACCATTAGCCCACAAAACAACACAGGGGTCTTAGCTGGAAATATTTCACCGTTATTTTTGCAGGAACGTCTGAGCTTTGCTCATGTTTCGTGTGAGGCTTTCATTGTTTGCTAACACTGCTGTACTCCTTATCTCTAGGTCACGGTACAGCATTAGCAATGACATATTTCCATGAAATGGAAAACAAAATCAAACGATAGCCGACCACGAATAAACCGAAGGTGGAAAGGCATGCAGGAACACAAAAAGGAATGCGCTTCTAAAAGACGTAGCATGAAACAGTAGGAAATAAAAGGTTGCGACGGGGTAACAACGGAACAACTGTTAAAATAACAAAGTAGCTAGCTAATGTTAGCCGTATTTTTCCCCCTCACATCATCCTGAGAAAGCACGACCCATAATCCCCCGATTTTTGCTGTATGCCACAAAATTGGACAGGAACAATAAAAATAAATAAATAAATAAATAATTAAGAGAAGCGCAGTAGCAGTTATTCTAGCGTTTAGCAAGCTTGAATTGTTTTCCGAGTGTAGATCGCCGCTGAAGCTAGCTAGCTAGCTAACATGACCCGGGTAAAAATTACACCAGGACAGAGCATTATTGCTCGATTTGTTTTCTCCAAAATAAAGTGTTACTTCAGCGGCCAAAGAATTAGCGTCCGTTATCAGCTAATATAACGCTGGGCTCATTTGACTAATGCTAGGAATTAGCAAACCTGAGACAATGAAAACAAGACGGCTGCAGCAGTTGGAAGAAGAAGAAAAACGCGGGGGGCGGGATTAGCGTCCATTAGTGGTTTGAGTTTATGCTGTGTTCAGTTAGGAACATTTTAATGCTAAATATTAGCCAACCTTGGAATCCTGAGCCGACAAAAAACAAACAAGATAAATGTCTTGTTCTCATGGACACGTCCTGTGAGTGTAAAGCTGTGTAAACTGATCGCTAAACCCTCAGTGTCACAGATGGTTCATCTTCCCGTCCTCGATTATAAATCAATATTTACTATACTGTAAATCCCTGGATACACACCCGGGTGTGAGCCACGACACTGTGTTGAGTGTGTGTTATATGTTATTGCTCCCTACAGTCCTGCCTCTTTTATTCATCATCAAGCTGCTTGTGTGTGTGTGTGTGTGTGTGTGTGTGTGTGTGTGTGTGTGTGTGTGTGTGTGTGTGTGTGACAGACAGATCTACACAGTGTCCCATACGCTCATAACAGGTATACACTCCTGTTCTGCGTCACACCACATATATAACGTGGGTCATGACCCACAAGTCACATAATATATGAGGTGTGACACATGAGGTATTTATATCAGTTAATATGTGTACACACTTGCATAAAATCACATACATTACACACGGGATTAACGTGAATCCCATGTGACCGCATGTCAAATGGCATTTCGGCATGTTGCGTGAACTCGAATAAACGCGTGTGAAAAACGTGTCATGAATATTCTTCGCTCAAATAAAACAACAAGTAAATAAATGCGCAATTAAATAAATAACCTACGTGAAATGTCACGCGTTTTGTAGAAAGAACGTGTAAAGAATCACGTGACATAAATAGGAATCATGCGTAAAAACAATATATGTGAAAGTACATACATCATGTGATCACGTTAAAATATGAATATGTCAATTTCGCATTTAATAGAGTTCGTATAACGACGTGTATGACGTCTGAACCGTGAGTAAAATACATGCGGCACCTCATGTTTACACATATAGTAGAGTGGATGATATTTAAGGTAAGGATGTGAACTCTAATAGTTGTATATTTGCATAATATGTACAATATGCATTATGTAAGCTGTGTGATTTAATGTAGGTATAATGATATAATGTATATATATATAAATAATGTATGTAAATTATTTCAAACGAAATGATATGAAAATGTATGTTAAAATTTTATTTAAAATATTTTTTAAGGTAAATCAAATAGTATGCACAATAGGAGTAAGTATGGTGTGTATGTTTAACAGTTCTATATATATTACACAGATGGTCAGGATGTAAACCAAGATGTTTATGTAATCTGCTCTTCTATATATATATATATGTATGTGTGTGTGTGTGTGTGTGTGTGTGTGTGTGTGTGTTATTAGAGAGAGAGAGAGAGATAGATGGATAGATAGACAGTTGGAGATATAGATGGAGATATTTCTATACATGTGGTGTGTGTGCGCGGGTATCTGAGATATCTATATGTGTGACAGTTTGATATTTATATGTAAATTATTCCGATCCGGTTTCTAGGATAAACAGGGTGTGATATAACGCATGATATATATGTGTGTGATTCGTATGTAAGATATCAGAACATATGGATGTGATGAGTAAGTCATGATATGCATGTTTAAATTCTTCTATATGTACTATTACACACATGATAAGCATGTCAACTGAGATATACATATCTAGAGTTGCAATCAAAAGTATTCGACCCCCAGTGCAAATCAGGTTCATTGTCAAACTTGATAGATTTTCAGCTGTTTGCGATGAACACATCAAATAAAAACAGTTGAAATAGTTCAACACGACGAATGCTTCAAGCGGTTTCACCAAATTCAACTGAAAATGAAACTTAGAATGATTTCTCCAGTCTCACAATTATTCACCCCCTGAATAGAGTCCCTCACAAAACACAAACATGCAGAACAGGTGTTGTTTCAAGCACACCTGATATAAACTAATCAAGGGCTTCATTAGGTGCAGCAGGTGTGTGTGAGCTGGAACACGTGAAATACGTGAACTGGCTCGGGGTAGAAAGTGTATGAAATACCTGGACGGGGCAGAAAAAGGAAGCTATTAACGGCTGCAAGCAGATTTGTGAGAAGGCAGGTTGTGAAAAACCCTCGAGTGACTGCAAAAGACCTGCAGAAAGACCTGGTGTAACAGACTCTGAGGTTTCAGTGAGCACAGTAAGGTGTGTACTAAATACAGAAGGTGTTTACCTGCTGACGTTCACCACTACTGACCCCAAAGCACAAGAAAAGTCGTCTCAAAAATCATATAAATAATCCACAGAAGTTTTGGGATTCTGTTCTGTGGAGCGATGATACAAAACTGGAACTTTTCAGCACGATGGATCGGCGGTCTGTCTGGAGGAAGAAGAATGAAGAAAGAACACTCTGTCCACAGTCGAGCATGGTGGTGGCTCGGTGATGTTCTGCGGCTGCTTTGCATCTTCATGCACTGGAAACCTGCAGCGTGTAGAAGGTGTGATGGATTCATTGAAGTATCAGGAAATCCTAGGAGAAAACATCATGCCGTCTGTGAGGAAGCTGAAGCTTGGGCGTCATTTGACCTTCCATCAGGACAATGATCTCAAGCATACCTCAAATTCCACCAAGGCTTGAGTGTAGAAGAAGTCCTGGAAGATTCTACAGTACCATCGCAGTCACCTGACTCGAACCTCACAGAAGATCTCTGGTGGGATTTGAAGAAGGCGACTGCAGCACGCAAACCCAAGAATATTACTGACATTGCTCATGAAAAACGGGAGAAGATTCCTCAGGAACGCTGCCAGAAGCTCTGCATCTCGTTTGCAGCAGGTCATAGCAGTAAAAGGAGCTCTACTAAGTACTAAAGACCATCGCCATGAAGGGGGTGAATAATTTTTAAACTGGAGAAATCATTCTAAGTTGCCTTTTCAGTTGAATTTATGGAAACCGCTTGAAGCATTCGCTGTGTTGAACTATTCCGATCGCTTTGGTTTGATTTGTCCATCGTAGACAGCTGAAAGTCTGTACATTTCGACAACAAACCCGATTTACACTGGGGGTCGAATCATTTTGATCGCACCTGTATGTATGATGTTAATGTGTATATACTGTATAGTGTATATGATCTGCACATAATATGAGCATAAGCCATAGCAATGTAATAAAAAGCAATTCAGAGGTACTCAGGTGAAATATGTAAGTTTATATAAGTTCAATAGAAATGGACACGTTACAGATAAACGACTCCGCTGTAACGTGCATGGAGAAATCGGCTGGAACTCGAATACAGATGACAGATGGGAGGTATGTGTGCGTTGAGCACGAGCTACGATACGCGCCATGCGACACACGGCGCGCACAACGCACGCGGCTAAACAGACGTCGCGCGCTCCCCTTCTCCGTAATGATCTCATTAATGTCGGTGTAATGTCTCACCTGTGCCGCGAGACCCCCGCTCCGGTCCACACCTTCCCCGCTTTATCCCGGTTCTCTCCCGGTTTCTGTCCGCGCCTAGGGCATTAAGATGGAGTGTGTGTGTGTGTGTGTGTGTGTGTGTGTGTGTGTGTGTGTGTGTGCTCAGATTTCCGTGCATGGGAGGAATACAATGCGCGCTTCTTCACCGCGCTACTGCCGCTGCTGCTGTCGCTGTTGTCATGGTTACGCACCATTCCAGTCGCAGCACGGGACTGCGGCGCGCGCTGACCGCCTGCGGGAACGCGCTTCAGCTGCCGACGCGAGCGCGCTTTATGCTATGAGAGAGCGAGAGAATTAAGAATAAGCGCTCCTGTCTCTCTCTCTCTCTCTCTCTCTCTCTCTCTCTACTTATGTCTCTCTATCCTTGCGTGCGCGCGCGCGCGCGTGTGTGTGTGTGTGTGTGTGTGTCCTTGAGAGCTCGAGGTGAATGTTAATTTCTGGCAGAGACGGATTTTAGCTCACGTAATTAATAATAATAATAATAATAATAATAATAATAATAATAATAATAATAATGATAATTGTATTCACTTTTTATTATCATCACTACTACTTTAATAAAACATGCAGCAAACCACTCGTTTCAATAAAACACTCAATACACCGTAAGTGTGTGTGTTTACAATTTGCATACTATTTTCTACATCATAATATGTAAATGTTTATTCAAACATATTGTAATGACATTCTGCAGATCTGTGGAGATTGTCGGGTCTTTCTGTCTATTCTTCAGCCTTTACTCCATGCAAACTCGACATGCAAATGACAGTCCCGTACTGTATTTCTGGACCATATGTAGGAACTGTGTTTGTTAGAAGTCGTGGTGTGTCGTTGTAAGATTCCACAGTGAGTTTGGAACAAGTGGAGGAACTGTGACTTGTTGACGCGATGGAGACCTTTCCTATGAGATGTCCTGTAAGAGTTTGATTAGAAACATGTTCCAGGATTAAAGCTGAAGTCTCAGCACGGGATCATCTGTACACAGGGCCACTGGATCAGGACGCCAATGTAAATGTAGTGTAGAATACTGCACTATGCGCAGTGCGTCTCTCTCTCTCTCTCTCTCTCTCTCTCTCTCTCTCTCTCTGTCTCCAGGTCACTGTGTCCTCTCTCTGTTTAATATCAAGACAGATCTAATGCAGGCAAAACAAACCCAGCTGTACATCTCACATGTCCTCCTGTTCCTGTTGTCACACACCCAGTGTAGACTCATTGTCTTGATGAAGCAATCGGGTGCTTACACACATCACATGTGGTATCTGTATAATATGTATGTTATAGTTAGGTGCTAGAAAGGTCATATGTTCACTAAAGTATCCATATTCCATATATTTCCATGTACGATAACATCAACATATACCCTGAATTTCCCCTTGGGGATCAATAAAGTATCTATCTATCTATCTATCTATCTATCTATCTATCTATCTATCTATCTATCTATCTATCTATCTATCTATCTATCTATCTATCTATCTATCAATGACACACCCATGTTTCCATATATATATATATATATATATATTATAATATCAATGACATGCCCATGTTTCCATATACTGTAACATCAAAGACACGCCCATGTTCCATATACTGTAACATCAATGACACGCCCATGTTTCCATATACTATAACATCAATGACACGCCCATTTTTCCATATACTGTAACATCAAAGACACGCCCATGTTCCATATACTGTAACATCAATGACACGCCCATGTTCCATATACTGTAACATCAATGACACGCCCATGTTTCCATATACTATAACATCAATGACACGCCCATGTTTCCATATACTGTAACATCAATGACACGCCCATGTTCCATATACTGTAACATCAAAGACACGCCCATTTTTCCATATACTGTAACATCAATGACACGCCCATGTTCCATATACTGTAACATCAATGACACGCCCATGTTTCCATATACTATAACATCAATGACACGCCCATGTTTCCATATACTGTAACATCAATGACACGCCCATGTTTCCATATACTGTAACATCAATGACACGCCCATGTTTCCATATACTGTAACATCAATGACACGCCCATGTTTCCATATACTATAACATCAATGACACGCCCATGTTTCCATATACTGTAACATCAATGACACGCCCATGTTTCCATATACTGTAACATCAATGACACGCCCATAACTCCATATACTCTAAGATCAATGACACGCCCATAACTCCATGTACCATAAGATCTCGATTAACCTGTTCCCTGAGAAGGGAACGAGGTGTTGCGTGAGCTTCACACTGTGGAAAGTGCCCTCGTGCAACTGCTATATGACGTCTGTGTAAAATCACACCTATTTTTAGTCCTGACGTGGCATTTCGTGCGTCGCATGACTATAAAATGGCGCCTATAAACCACGTCCTCAGCTTCTCTTTGTCTGAGACAATAGGCATACCCCAGTATGACAAAGCTGTGCAATGTCTCGTTTACTTCTTAGGGAACAGGGTTACATGCGTAACCCAGACTTTCTCTTTCAAAGGGAACTAAACATTGTGTGAACTTCACACTGTGGGAACAAGTATAGCCACTCCTTCATACTAAAGTTATGGCCTGCCATAGAGGCACCATCAACTGGAACATGACAACCACATAGACCCTAACTGTAGAAGGAGCCAACTTTGCAGAGAACCATTCCTGTAAGAACTCCAGGAATGTAGCCATTGTGCACTTTGCTGAGTCTCACTGATGTACCTAGTGTTTAAAATGATCTCTACAACCGTGGTTGAGAGACCGGAATCTATGAGCTGGTGCCCCTCAGAGGCCAGACTCATAGTTTCCATAATTCAACCCTCTGGCTTGAGACAATAGATCTCTGTGAACGGGAATCTACCAGGAAGTGCTGTCCATAGAGATATTAATAGAGATATCCGTGAACCAAATTCGAGCTGGCCAATACAATGCTACTAGCAGCAGACGTAGACGGTCTTGACGAACTCTTGCTAGACCCTGTGCGAGCGATCGTGGGAAACATGTACAGACGTGACCTCAACACACCCACGTGTGGATGGAGCCTCCAATTCTCGGGCCTCAGCCCCTGCCTCAACAGGATGTCTGCCCCGACATTCCTGTTGCCCAGAATGTACATTGGACTCACTGACAAAACTTTTCCTCCGCCAGTGTAGAATTAGCTGAGACAGCCTCAACAAGCGGTGCGAATGTAATCCTCTCTGGTGGTTGATATATGAGACCACTACTGTTTTATCTAACCCATGGTGACCTCTCAACTGAGGAGAAGAATTTCAGTGCCAGGAGCTCTGCCCACAGTTCTAGGTGATTTATATGCCACACTAGATGTGGGCCACTCCAGAAACCTTGAGGGAGGTGTCTGACATTACTGTCTTGTGATAAGAGATTCCCCTAGAGCAGGGCAAGGGCCCCCAAATGATCCATATTTACATCAGTGGTTGTCTGAGAGTGAGAAAGAGAAAACCTACTAGTGGGAGGGATGGGCTTGGTGGCACCCCCTGGTGGCCCGCACTTTGAAACCCACTGCCCTAGAGTATGTCGCAAGACTAGAAACCAGGAACACCTCCAAGTTCTCGAGCACATAGGGATCGCCACGTGACACTGATTATATTCAACCACCATGAATGGTCTCATGTGCAATGGGCCCAATGGTATGATGTTGGCTACTGCGGCCATAAGTTCCAACAGTCTGTAGAGACTGGAGACTGGAGGTTGCCCAGACCCCCTGATTTTGCTGACGTCAATGTAGAGAGGTGGCTCACAAACACCTTCTCCACTTTCGGCATAGCAAAATAGCCATGCTGTTTATCCTCTATGATGGCCAAATAATCCGACATGGAGGGGTTATAAATATGGCTTTCCACGGATGTGTGACACTTCATGGTGCACTTTCAGGAAAAAGCTGAGTTTTCTGCCATGTTATGGAGCGCTCTCCATCACTGGCTCCCACCTCTGGCTCCCCGGAGTCAGAGACGGTGGGTTGACTCTCCATACCAGCTGGAGAAGTCGCTCTTCGGCTGAGAAGTGAGACAGCAGAGAGCGGAGCTGCCTCATTGTGCCTTGCACATGCACCACTATACAATGTGTCTCTCTTTCACATATTATCTCTTACAGCCTTTGTCACCCTTCCCCCCTATCTTCCCTTGTCTCTCTCTCTCTCCTTCTCTCTCTCTCCCTCCCCTTGTCTCTCCCTCTCTCTCTCCCTTCCCTTGTCTCTCTCTCTCCTTCTCTCTCTCTCTCTTCCCATGTCTTTCTTTCTCTCCCCTTCTCTCTCTCTCTCTCTCTCTCTCTCTTTCCCCATGTCTCTCTCTCTCTCTCTCTCTCTCCCCTTGTCTCTCTCTCTCTCTCTCTCTCTCTCCCCCTCTCTCTCTCTCTCTCTCTCTCTCTCCCTCTCTCTCTCTCTCTCTCTCTCTCTCTCTCTCTTTCTTTTACTTTTTCTTTTGGGGTCATTTGCAATGACTATGTGGGACTGAAATAGGTCGATGTAGCTTTTTTAAAAACTTGTAAATAAAATGCTTTTGAAATTCAAATTCTCTCTGTCTCTCTCTCTCT
The DNA here is from genome assembly GCA_012411365.1 of Ameiurus melas. Taxonomy (NCBI): domain Eukaryota; kingdom Metazoa; phylum Chordata; class Actinopteri; order Siluriformes; family Ictaluridae; genus Ameiurus; species Ameiurus melas. The sequence continues at coordinate 26,458,832 of CM022764.1, read as the reverse complement.
CACCTTGTCTCTCTCTTTGTCATATCTTGTCTCTCTTTAATGTGTACTCTTTTAATTCAAATTCAAATACCGCTTAATTGGCATGGATTGTAGTTATGCCAATATAATCTTAATAATAAGTTTATACCTATAATGACAAACCATTATGGGGTAAAAAAAAAAAGATATTCAATGATAATTGTGGTATTTTTCTTTTTCTTTCTTTCTTTCTTTCTTTCTTTCTTTCTTTCTTTCTTTCTTTCTTTCTTTCTTTCTTTCTTTCTTTTTAAAGGCAGTTATGTAGACAAACAAACAAACAAACTAACAAACATTCCTATATAGGTATAAAGTACACACATACAGCATGTGAGTTATTTCCACATACATTAAAAACATTGGCTGATACAGATAGCGTTACTCTGTCGCGTGTTGTCACATGGGTATTTTTGATTTGTGTGATTTGTCAGTCTTTTCAAAGTTCCCACACAGCGTTACGGCGTGCCCCCTGTGCGCCCCTGAGATCCTATCCCGGTGATTCTATCCCGGTGAGTTTCCTAATGACTTGGATTTAGATTCGAATTTCCTCATAAAGCTCTACAGAGTACGTTCTCCAAGTTTTCCCACCATTTTAATTGGCATCGACCATGAATCTGTCTTCGCAGAAGTCTCAGCGTCTCTTCACCTCTCCTCCGCAACCCTTTAAAGTTCCACTCGCCTTTAGCATGTGAATCATTTGCACTTCCTGTGTGGCGTGTTTGATCCGTCCTCGCACCGACAGCAGGGAGACGGCTCTCCGCGTCTCCCGCTCTGTGATTGTCGGAATGATAGACGAGTCTGTCAGAAGATCGTCCTGGGATTAAAGATCTCTAATTGCAGACGTGTGAAGATGGGAACGTAGAAACATGCTAGGCTTTCAAACAGGTGTGTCTAAGATCTTCTCATAAGCTATCAATTACAACGCAGTTTATGTGAGAAGAGACTGCATGACGCGCCTCCGGGAGATTCAGGACTGCAGGGAGCATTTCAGCAGAAATGTATTACTTACACACTCTCGCTCACATGCAGATGAGAGAACACACACACACACACACACACACACACTGACTGTGACTTCTCAAGTAATAATTTAATACCCACAGGAAATGCACATAAACGCTGTTGCCAATTTTAAAATAAATAAATAAACCAATCAATAAAGCAATTCAGCTTTGCAATATAGGTTCCTGTTGTTTTTGTAGCTTTAGAGTTTTGTAGGTTTTTTCTCTTTGTAGTTTCCTCATTCAGCTAGCTTGGTTAGATTTCCGACCTCTTTTGGAAATCTCACTTTAGATGCTCTATCTTGTTCTTAAAATGTTCCTGTTTACCGACGTTGACTAATAAACCTTCTCCGTGTACTGAACTGTTTACTTACCTTTTTAAGTTCAAACACATTTTTACATCCTCGTAGTGAAGATTTAAACCTGAACCTGAGTGTAAAATAGATTATGGCCGACATTCATGACGTTCACCATGATGTTTAGACTTCTTTTCCAAAAGGATCTTGAATAAAATGAGTATTTTTTTTTTTTATATTGGAAGTAATGTTTATGTAACGATCATTGTAGATTTTTTGCTCCACTGAGAATAATACAATCTGCTCAGATCTGCTCCTGTGGTGGTCCAGTTCCACTTTTGTGTAGTAAATAAATTTTGAAATCTACTACTCTCAGTTTGAACAGTTTTTTTTTTTTTTTTTTTTTTATTTTTTTTTTTTTTTTTTTTTTTTTTTTTTTTTTTTGAATTCGGAGACCGTTTTGACCATCGTGCATCAGAGAGCGACACAGAGAACAGCTACTAACAAGGCAAACAACCGGCAGCCGATTAGGTCGTGAATTTCCATACGTCCGTCGCTGAAAGTCGATGGTGTGACGCCATGTTGAAAACCATGTTTCACTGATCTAGCATGCAAAGAGGCTCTCGCTCAACAAGTTTATCTGGCTAGTCATCTGCACTTCTCCATGCCATAGAAGCCATACTTAAACGCAGTCCTCTCACTTGATGAGAAAGATGAACAGGAAAGCATGGCCATGCCAAGCACTCTGAGAAAGTATTGGAGAAGGGAAGGTCATTGTTTGTGTAGTGTGGAAAAAGCACATTTTTTGATTATATAGTGAGACCGTTCTTCTTCACAACGCTATAGGTGGACACCACAATTACACTTGAAACATGCAAATGCGTATTGCCTGTATATCTCGAATGGTGCTCACAGTGGCAGTATTATCAGTAGCAGCACTGACCTTCCTTGACAAGGAAATAGCTAAGCTTCTAAAGAACATAAAGTCCTGTTTAGCATCCATGCTGTAGATGGAGGTCTATTAGGGAGTGGTAGTATTCACACAACCATTATTCCTCGAGCAGTGTCTTCACACTGCTCCATTCGGAATCACTCTTGTTTATGGTAATAAAATGTCCTCATTATCCCACTTTACTCGTTTATCCCTTGCTGGCCCCCATAATCCCACTTTTTCCTACGCTGTGCAGTGAAGACACTATGAATACCTGGTAATGCCCTGTGGTCTAGCTAATGCTCCTTTAGTGTTCCAGACCTTTGTCGCCAAGGTACTGAGAGAAATGCTGAATCGATTTGACATCATATACTGTATATATTGATGACTTGTATATTTCTCTTCATAGACTGAGCATGTGGAGCATGATTATCAAGTACTAGATACACTCGCGGATACACTCGATCACCTGAATGTGAAACCTGAAGTGTGAATTTCATCAACCGTCCATTCCTTTCTTAGGCTATGTTCAAAACTGATAAGGTGTCAAGAGGGATGAGAAGAAATTGTTGAAGAAATTTCTTCTTGGCCTCAAGTCAAAACCAAAATAAATAAGGTTCTGCAGCAGTTCTCGGGTTTTGCGAACGTTTATTGAAGGTTCATTCAGCCCCATTGCTACACTTTTTACTGAGCCACCATTGGCTGCAGCATGAGTTCTAGCACAACCTCGGCCACTCTCATCCACCTTCTGACCAATTCTTAGTCCTGCACCATATAAGAAGAAGCCTTATATGGCTTTTTTTTTTTCGTACATCCCAGCTTGTTAGGACGTTGGCATCAGGGCACAGTGTCAGCCATGTTTCTGTAGTAGAGGGGGTTAAGTGCACTACTCATGGGCTGAACAGTGGCAGGTTGGTGGTGCTTGAACCCCAGAGCCTTAACCATTGGACCACCACTGCTCTGGGACATAAACTGCTCATGGACATTCAGCATTCTTTCAGTATGAAGGCTGGCCATTGCCTTGTGCCTTGTGTCATGGATGACCCTTGATCTGCTTCTTTGACATTATTATTATTATTATTTTATTATTATTATTATTATTATTATTGCACTGGTATTTTGACCTGAGACTGTTCTTAGAGCTCTATTTGGATTGTGGACATGGGGTTATTTGGATGCCTTCTCCTCATACTTTGACTCCATTGTTACACACATGTGATTTGTTTTTTTGTTTGTTTTTTTGTATACAATATAAACATGCAGGTTCCACGATGTTAAGCCTGTAGCTATAAACGTTCATTATTTGTTAGTGGCATTAGACGCTTAGCTCCAGTGCAAAACTGGACAACAAGAGACATTCGAGGCGAAATGCTACATCATGTACATTTCTGTACAAACGGTGTCTCGGTGGTACACCTTAAGAATCCCCAATTGACATTCATTGAACGTGGGGTTAATCAGACTCGTTGTGCTTACTCAACAAACCGCGGCGTGTTTAACAGGGGAATTTGTGGCGCACTAACTCTCCCACATCTCTGTCTCTCTGGGCCTCCCTGCAGCGCAGCTACCCATTAGTAGAATTACTGCCATGGGATGGGGTGTTATTAGCAGACGCAGGGGCACAAGCCAGTGCCTGAGGGCCTACCTGGCTTTGAGTACAACTCAAAACGCGTGCATCCACCCCTCGGCGTCCTCGCAGCCAATGGTGGCTCAGGAAAGGCAGCCGGAGGAGACACTTTAACATGGGTCGCAAGTTTCTGAGTCTTATGCACAGGCTGTCTGAGCCAGTGTGTGGGTGTGTGTGTGATAAGAGCGGTGTGTGGTGGAGGAAGTCGCACGTCTAGTGGTTTCTCGGTAGTGCAGAACGAGTAGAGTAGAGTGACGTTTTTGGGCCGGACCGGACCGGACGTGCTACGGACATGCGCAGCTTTAGCGCTACACGGTAAGATCCTGTTCTGCTCAGAGCATCTTCCATCCTGTTCGGTTCTCTACATTTCACTACAACTCAGTGATACAATTGATTCAAAATGTCAATATTCATGGGACTGGAGCTCGAGAAACACATCCTTTCACTCGGCACAGGTGGAGAGAAGAAAAGCACCGATGCGATGTCACTTTTATGCAATTTTACGACCATTCTTCATAACATCAGGGCATCTGAAATACTAAACAAATGCACGTTTCATTAAGGCAAAAATAAAGGAATGAGTAGCTGAGTGGATATGAGCTACTGCTCCAGATACTCCGATTATTCAGAAAGGAAACTCTGACTTCAGAACTCACGTGTATAGACTTTAAAACGGTCTAAAAGACTCAGAACGTCTTTCTAAAATGGATATGAAATATGTTGTTTAGAATACAAACATAACATGAATAAATAAATAAATAAAACTTTCCACGTCAACATTTTCACATCATTTTTGTTTCCTTTTTTTTTTAAATATGTAAATTCCAGCGAAGGTGAACGTGGTATGTGTGTAAAATCTCTGCGATAGCATTGATTCGTCATTACACAGAGGGGTCAAAACAGGTTACAATCGTAGGGTCGGGTTTAAACCACGTGAACAACTGAAGGATTTAAATGAAATGAAATAAACAGCTGAATAAATAAACCCTAATCAGTTGGAATGTTCTGCAGATTTTGGCGTAAAGTCTGTGAGTCACATTGTTAATATTGTGACGATATCGATATCATAGCGTTAAATCT
>CM022764.1:26443882-26446382 GCA_012411365.1 Ameiurus melas | reverse complement strand
TCCTCTGACAGTATTTGAAGCACGTTTTTATAGATTCATTTATAGTTTTCATTGAATAGAAAGACACTGGGAACCATGGCATGGCAGTAGAAACAAAGATTTTAAACAAAGCACGCAGTATAGTCCTGCTAGCTTGATACGTTTTGCCAGATCTTCTGCCCAACATCTTCTGTGATTGGTCAGGAGGTGTTGATTAATCCTCTACAACAGCGGCTCTGACAGTAGCACAGCTGCTAATCACAGGTTTATATGAATGCACTCGTTTTACTATGTTATCGTTGCTATAGTAACAGCTCATTTGCCTCAAACCATTTAAGACTAATAATAAACAGATTTTTTTTTTTTAATGAATAATAATTGTAATTGTTGATACAGTGAAGATTTCTGTTAAGAGACATTTATATACATTTAACACGTACGGAAGGAGTCTCCAGTGTCGGCGCTTTGTAACGGTCTGAAGTAAAGCTGTAGCTTTACGCTTTTGACATCTTCAGGACTCTCTCTCTCTCTGCATTTTAACTGGCCTAATGGTTTCCATCAGAATTGTAAAGGTTTCCATTAAGGGTTTTCCAGCGACTATTAAGCACCACCAGAACGCAATACTGAATAAAATCCATTAGGAATCATTACGAACAGGAGCAACGCGTTCCATTACAGACCACTAGAAACACATGAACACCCATTAGGAACCACTACAAATACCGAACGGTTGGTTTTTGTTGTTAGCTTCAACCCCTACAGAGGGACGCTTTAAACCATTTAAGAACGAAGAGCGGTTTTTATTGGTCGGCCGTTTCCTTTCTCTTATCGAAGCCGCTCGCTAAATGTCATAACATTTACTGCCGTTTATTCAGAAGCCACAAACCACATAGGGTCTGTCTGGTCACGTAATTCAAACCAGTTTCTTCCCTTGAAGTGTTTTGCGGTGTGAGGGAAGTGGCCATGCCGCAGACAACCTGACTGGAATTCTCACGTAATTTCAGAGGCACAGACGCCGCAAACGCGCCACAGTATGGCTACCGCATCTGCGTCACGTCTGTGAAATCTCTGATGGCAGAAAAGAGCCACAGTTTGATCGATAGACGTTTTTCTACACAGATGGATTTATTTATTTATGTATATTTATATTCCTCCACCGAGCAGGCAGATCAATAAAGACGAACGGTTGCTACGCTGTCCGCCAGGCTCCGAGATTTCTCTCAAATCTCAGTGTTTCATAACTAATCAGTGCCCAGGATTGTAATCACGGAGATGTTATGACACAAGGCTGTAGAGCTGAGATTAACAGTCTGGAATAACATCTGGCGTTGAGTAATATCCTAACGTAGAAGCTCTGACTGTAGTGCAGCTTTATATTATGACAGGTTTATATCAATGCACTTGTTCGAATACGTTATTGTTTCTATAGTAACAGCTCCTTCACAGGGACTCGAACAAAAGATGTGGAAAACAAAGATACCAACTCATAAACACACAGAGACTGGTTTACATAACTGGACAACGTGACCAGATAGGATAGCACGGTGTTTATAATCACTTCTTTCTCCTTTCCAGAGCTGGATTTAAACAGACTCGATGGCGACACTGTGTGCCCGCCACTGAGGAATGGACAAGATGACCTTCCAGGTAAAATCCAACATGGAAAGCACAGCTGGATCCGCTAAAAATAACTTTTGGTCTTTCAGCAAGCTCAAACTTCTTCAGGTTCTTTCTCAAACTTTTCTCCATTTTTAAATCCTCATCCAGCATCTTCCAGTAACCTTTCTGGAGCTTCTGCATCTGGATCTTCAACTAATTCTAGTTGACTGTTCACTCCACTTCAACTTCTTATAGATTGTATCTTCTCAGCCTTCTTTTACCACTTGTGCTTCTGGATCTTCTCAATCGTCTTCAATGCCATCTTAATTTTGAATTATACGCAATATGGTCAAAAGTTTGTAAACACCTGACCATCACACCCATATGTGGTTGTTGAACATCTTGTTGCCGATTTATTCCCCCTTTACTGTTATAATGTGCTCCACACTTCTGGGAAGTCTTTCCACTAGATTTTGAGGCATGGCTGTGGGGATTTGTGATCATTCAGCTACAAGAGCGTTAGTGAGGATGAGATCAGGCGCTGATGTTGGGATGTCGAGGAGGCTCCAGTTCCAGTTCATCCCAAAGGTGTTCAGTGGGGTTGAGGTCAGGGATCTGTGCAGGATCTCCAATCTTCATAAACCATGTCTTCATGGACCTCGCGTTGTGCACAGGAGCATTGTAATGCTGGAACAGGTTTGGGCCTCTTAGTTCCAGTGAAGGGAAACTGCAATGCTCCAACACACAAAAACATTCTATACAGTTGTGTGCTTCCAACTTTGTGGCAACAGTTTGGGGAAGAACCACATACAGTCAGGGGTGCAAATACTTTTGTCCATACAGTGTATCATCTTTCATCTGGATTTGTCTGGATCTTTTCCTTGTGGATTGTCGCACATTTATTCAATCCCATTCAGATCTT
>CM022764.1:26421382-26438882 GCA_012411365.1 Ameiurus melas | reverse complement strand
GTCAATGAGATTTGCTTGTCTCATGTTCACTAAGTCAATGTTTGAGTCAATGAGTCAATGACCCTCTGGTTCAGCTATCAGTATTTGACTCGGGGAATAATTTTGGTCAAGACCAAGATCAACGAATCAGTTGAATCAGTGGGTTCAATTATTCTCCTTTAAGCTCAGTCTGAGATTTCTAGCAATTCAGTGTATGGGAATCATTTAACTCAACAGATTCAAATGAGTCACTGAAAAGACTCAACATTTTCATCTTTATTACTGACTCTGAGTAGGACCAAATCTAGGACCAGATTACGAACAACCTTGTGCAACCTTCTGTTTGAGATCCTTTCCTCCTTGACGACGATGTGATATTGCATGACATAGGCTGTGGTGCAGTTGGTAGAGTGGGTTGTCCACTAATCGTAGTGTTGGTGGTTCGATTCCTGGCCTGGGTGGCCCATATGCTGAAGTGTATGCCGAACTGAACCCCAAGTTGTTCCCGATGGCAAGTTAGCACCTTGCATGGCAGCTCTGCTACCATTGGTGTGTGTGTGAATGGGTGAATGAGACACAGTGTAAAGCGCTTTGGATAAAAGCGCTATATAAGTGCACATTTACCATTTACATTTGTGTATGTGTTTCTTTGTCGTGTTCTAGTTTGAGGTGCAGTGGATGCTGATTCACTGTGACCCAAAGAGAGCTCAGAGAGAGAGCTGCACCGAACTTCCTGTAGCTGAGGTAATCATCACGTCACCCGTCTCTCCCTGTCTACTTCTGTAGCCAGTCGCTAACCGACACTGAGCACCATTTATTAATCAACGCAGGGATGCTAAACACATTCAAGTATTTCTTTTCAACACAGGATCATGCTAATGCTAATTTGTAGACCCCTTGGCCACTAAAAACACTTGATAATAACGACTTTCGAAACGTTTTACTAGAATGAACTTCTTGAGTTTGAGACTCCAGGATGACACTACAGCCTCCATGAGAGTGTTTATTTTTGTATTTGCTATATATTGTCACTATTTGTTTCAATTCAATTGCTCGACCTCTCCCGCGTGACTTAGCTCATTAAAACGTGGATAATGAGGAATGACTACAAATTCAGGCATTTCTCGGGCAACATGGGCGGAGCTTAGGTTCCGTTTTTTAATTGAAACCACATGACATCACGACAACCATTCCTTTTCATGTCTTTTACTCCTATAAAATAGTCACTAGATCGCTAGCAAAATTATTGTAGGTATTGTTACCTAACGGGACATTCCAAAATGTAGCTACCTCGCTCGGCAGCTGCAGGTTTAAATCACACAATAAAATACTAAAATGTCCTAATGTTAGAAGGCTAGTTAACACAATAAATTAGTTTACCTATTGTTACCTAGATACACGTTACAAATTTGTTTAAATGACACAATAAGTTATTCTTAATGTTAGCATGCTTGCTAGCCAAGTGAGGTATTCGTAGACATCTAAACTAACTATGGCGACTTAGCTATCTACCTAAGCTAACATTGCTAGACTATTATATCGTGTAATTAAGATTGTTTTAAGCTGAGCAGTATACGTTGCTGAAGAGGCTAAGGAAAAAGCTAGCTGTGATTATCATGATACCAAGCTCCACCCACACTGACTCGGGAACATTACCAAATTTTTATATTTAACATAATATTTAAGTATTTTTGTAATTGCGACTCACATGCAAGCTTTATGCAAATACGTAGCTATTGCTAGCTGTGCTAGTTCCTTAAAGGCTGTGCTAGTTTTAGTATATTAGCAGCGGAGTTCATGTTCTTGCTTTTGCTGTTGTTTTGTTTTGTTGTTTGTTTATTTTATTTATTTTTCTGGTTCTGCTGGTGAGGTGTGGGGTGGCAGTTCTCACTAACTCTATAGTAATTCTCTCCTTTTTGCTTCTTCAGATGTATGCCAATGCTGAGGTACTTCATTTTTTCACTTTATATATTTTTTTTAAGCCAATAATCTACTCCAATGCTTTGTTGCTTAATCGACCTCAATGCTTTCTGCTATACTTACTGGGTGCTCCAATCACCCCAATGTGACAGGTAAAGAAGAAAAGAGCATTAGCCGTAGTTCTTGACTTAAAATAATGTTAATAATGCTAAATATTTCCACACAAGTCCAGACTGGTCATTGCTTCATTACACTTCTCTAGCAAGGATTGCTTTGGCTCGCTTTCAGCCCAGGTGAATAAATCAGAGCTAGAGGGAACACTTTCCAGGTGAAAGCTTGGGTTTTACTCGTCGTTATGTCACAGGTGTTTCTGTTCAGAAATCCCCTCAGGATGTTATGAGGAAGAGATTTCATTATATTACTGTAGCTATTGATTTAAGTCCACTTTGAAGGAGCACGAGTCCAGCCAGGTGAAATAAAAATTAGTGAAATGGAAAGCGCTGGAAAGCTTTAAAAGAAAATGACTGGATGAGATTATTAAAAATCAGTCAATAAAAACACTCAAGACTACGGCCTCATTGTTTGCACCTAGCATAAAGGTTTTGTTCATTTTCTAAGAGAACAGGAGAGCCGAATTTAGGTTAAAGTAAATGGAAATGCAAATTCCGTCATTGGTTACCTTCTAATGAGGTTAGCGTTACAGACTGAAGTGGGCGGGGCTAATATTGGGCAACGTTTACGTGAACTTTAAACTCGCCAGTCACATGGTTGATGCTCCTCCCACACAACTTATCAGTTCGACAATGAGTTCACGCTAAAATAGTCTGAACAACATAGTGAGTAAAGGTGAACGCTATCTTAGTGAGGGATAGCTAGCGGGTGTGTCTGTACTGTTATATGTTCAGTGTATATACAGCGTATAGAGATGCTCTCTTCTCATTTAGGAAATAAATTCATGAAAGTGACGTTAAGCGTCCGTGGTTGTAGTTGTGATTGAAAACGAATGTAAAACTTCTGTATTTATTAGATCAGGTGTTATGTAGAGAAAAGAACATTGCACTTTTTAGAACTGCTTCATGTTGATTTTATTGTCGTATTTCTCGTTCCGTCCAGCCCGACCCCAAACCGATCCCTGGGCCTGTTGGACCACAGGGTCCTGCAGGACCTCGGGGAAATCCCGGAGAAGACGGCCGTGATGGAAGAGATGTAAGTGCTACTTTCTCGGATGTTAAGGTCTATTCGAAATTACATTATTTCATTACCAGTTACCAAAAACCAATTTGACTGTTTGGAACATCAGTTGCTCCTATATGCACATATGTTGTCATAGTAACAGCGCATTTACTTATGCATCTACATTTATTGTCATAGTAACAGCGCATTTGCTCATATATCCAGATTAGTTGTCATAGTAATAGATCATTTACTCATGTAGCTACATTGGTTGTTATTGAATCAGTGTTTGTCCAATTAGTGTTACCATAGCAATGTTTACTGCTGAAAAACAACATAATTTGCTTTATAAGAGTTTTTTTATTTGTCCAGTCACTCATGCTACAACAATGATTATCTTAGTGTAGCTATATATATATATATATATATATATCTGAACGCACGATGTCCACTTAAACACGTAGACCACGTCCAATAGTTTATCATGCATTATACTACGTATTATTTGTCTTATTTATTTTCACTTACTGATTGTGGCTTTTAATTAATTAACTGCCAGTTTTGTTGTCGGAGTTCTGTAACTTCAGAATTCCACTCAATTGTTTATTCGTTTCTTTATTCTGAGAATTTTTCTTTTCCATCCAACTCCAATATATAAAATGCAAAATAATGATTTAATAAAACTGTCACGGAACGGAGGCTGAGACGGAAGCAAGTGCAGGTAAGGAAGTGTAATGAGAAGACAAATCCACAGGGTTAGGTAGAAATCAGTAACCATAGACCGGCAAGGGTCAAACGATCATGCAAACAATCCATACTAGGCAAGGCAGAGAATCAAAGTCGAGGGAATAACAAGATAACATAAAAAATAAAGAACAGTGCAGCAACACGAGGTAAACGACAGGGACAAGTCAACTGAGCGTAATACTTCATGTAATACTTCACAGGAGTGTGGGATTAGTCCTCAGGAGAAGGTGCCATGTCTGTATCTTCCATTGGAAATTGTAGTCGTCGGCCATGTTTGTAGTCCGTGGTGTATTCTGGGAAATGGAGTCGCTGGTTTGGCGTGACATGACAAAAACAAATGATTATTAATAAGTATATATGTGTGTGTGTGTGTTATTTATGAAGCAACACAAAAAGCTTGATGTAATTACTTGATTAATATACTGTATATAATAACTATAGTGCTGGGCAAATAATCGTATGACATTTAGTCTAATATAAATAGCATTTTATAATCCAGAAAAAAAAAAAATACATAATTGACATGTAAGGAAATGACTCTTACAACCCAGTTGAATTAATTAACACCATATAAGTATATATAGAAATAAAGATGTTCACCGCATACATTACTGTAGCTATGATCAGAGCTGTGACTCATCTGAGCAGGTGTTTATTTTCTTTACTTATTTCTTTTTCACTCGATCATTTCCACCGCCCATTTGCGTATTCGTCTGTGACGCTCCGTTCTCTCTGTTAATTATCACCCTGCAGCTCCGCCGTCTCCTCACCTCATACGTCACGTTCACTTCGCTTCCCTTCAGAAAAGGCCGTTTTTGGGATTATTTTATTTCAGCTCTGTTATGCCAGCTTTGTCCCTGACCTCATTATCTTGATCACTGACGAGGGTTTAACGAGACAGAGGAAGTGACTTTCTGTCCTCCGCTCTTTTTTCCAGCAGCTCATTATAGACGTACGCTTCTGTGCGTGTAGGCACTAGAGTCTGGTCGTTAGAAACGTAGACCTATATCCAACCTCTATGAGTCACTCTGATTGAGTTTTACATCCGTTTTTTTTTTTTCCTTTCCAGGGTATTCCAGGAACCCCGGGCACTCCTGGTGCATCTGTGAGTATAACACCTTCACACGTGACCATAAATCAATGAGACGTCTTAGCAGCAGAAGCTTCTTATTCTTACACAAATTAATACGTGAATAATGCAGATTTCAATATCTTATCCAGGGCTCTCAAGTTTTATCAAAAGTTTGGAGTGAGATTACCTTTTAGGGGAGGAGCCACTCAAATATTTTGCGGCAGCGGCCCCTTGGCCCGCCCAGTTCTCTCAAGTTTTTGCTAGCAGTTCAGTTGTAGCTATTGTTCATAATTAACCAGCACAAATAGAAATGAAAACTATTAGTAAATCTGATAAAAGACATATAAATTCATTCAAATAAAATAACTTGTTTTGATATATTTCAGAAATGAAAAGAAATTTGGCCCCAAACGAGCCAACTGAACGGCAGTGCTCAATATACATACTGTACACATACAGTAGGATTACAGAACTTGCCATGAGCATGTGTGTGTTTGTGTGCGAGTATTGCACCTTATCAATGGTGTTTTGTGTTGTAAGTGTTTGTTACACATTTTAATGATAATGATAATTATGATAATGAGTCTAGAAAAAAATTACCGCAGTAAACAAATCATCTTTGTTATCAGAACATGCTTGTAATTTTTATAGATTAGATTTTTTTTATTTGTATTTTTGCTAACATATTGGGTTTTATACTTTTTGATGCTAGCTGAGATAGAGTGCACCTCATCAGGTTACCTCAAGAAGTTATCGCTAACTAGGAAAAGCCTCGTTGCTAGCCATAATCTTTCAGTTTCTTTTAGCGTTGAGTTACCAGAGTAAAATTGGTGGGAGGTTCTGCATAACTTACCTACCCATAGCCTGACAAAAGTCTGAACAATATCACATTTTTCTACTGCACATTTTGCACATTTGGCTAGAAATGCTAATATATAACGGACTAATAGTGCTGATTAGCTGACGGTGTCTTCAGATCAGTTGTTAGCATGCTTGTGCATAAGCGGTGGTGTAAATTAAGCAATGTGTAGGGAATAAAATAAATGTGTGTCCAATCCCAAGCACAAATTGTCAGGACGTAGTTGCTAGGTGTGTGTCTGTAACAGAACTTTAATTTGTGACATTTTTTATTTACAATCGGTTGTTTATTAGCTAAACTGATAAACACATTTAGCACAGTGTTTACTTTATAACATAGCCGGTTACAGTAGCTAAAACAAATTGGGCTAACTAGCAAGTTAGCTGCGTAAGGAGACCATTTTAAGCACTATTATATAAAAGTTCTGGTCCATTAATCTGATTGGTCGAGCAGCGTTACGAACAAGAGTGTGTACGTTTCCTATAACGGGGACATGGCAAACAATACTTTTCAGGAATATTACTTTTGACGTAAAATATGAAAGCTCGTCAGATGAAGATGAAAATGAAGAAAGGAAGGCTATTTTACCAGTAGTACAGTACCTTAAACGAGAGTGTACAAATCAATGTGTGCTAGCTAGCCAGCTAGCCGATGTGCTACAACGTGAGTGCGGCTTCTTCGTGAAGAGGCAAAAAAGAAGCTGTTTGTCACATATACATTACCATATGTGTCTTTTCTTCACATATGCCAGCTTGTTAGGAAGTATGGGGTCAGAGCGCAGGCTCAGAGAGGCCATGATACAGTGCCCCTGGACCAGAGAGGATTATGGGGCCAAGAGTGGCAGATGCTGGGGCTTGAACCCCCAACCTTCTTGTTGGAGGGCCACCACTGCCCTCTTCAGGATCTATTTCATAGCAGAGAAAAAATAAACAGAACATTTGACCATACTGTGTCCGAAATGTCACTTTGTCTACATTAAGAACTGTGATCTTAAACTTGGCCAAAATAAGGACCATAACCAACACTTGACTTTGTCTCTGGATATATGCTGCCTATCTGGGAACCTTTCAGATCGGACCACGTTGAATTTAATGCCAGGATTTGCTGATCTTTAGGCTGGCGTTGATTGGAGAGATGCAGTATTGAATATAAAACATGGCGTTCATCCTGACTAATGAATACTGAATATATATCAGTATTGAATAAATGTTGGCCTCAATAGAAGATCTGTGCTTGGATCGGATTTTGTATTAAATGTCCTCCAGAGTAATCAATGGAACATTACTTGCAGTCGTTCCTCATAACTCACGTCACCTTTAGACTCACGGCAGCTCCTACACTTCATTTATTTAATTTATTTCAGTCAGAATTCAGCTGAAGCTATTGATGCGGTTATTCATAATGCATTCATAAGCATTTCCTAAATGTGCACTACAAAAGGTGTGAAGTAATGGACTCTACACCCTATATAGTGCACACTTTAACTTATTAATAGTCATTTAGTGCTTCAGCTCCATAATCTAGATCTGAAGTGCACACAACATAGGACTTAACATAATGCCTACATTCCTAATTATGAGCCACGTAGTGCTTCAGATGCATGTTTCATGAAGAAGTGCACTACATAGGGCAGGTAATGTTCTCTACACTCTATATACAATTGCATTTAAAATTATTCAACCCCCATTGCAAATCTGGTTTATTGTCGAAATTCTGCCCCAACCAGATATTTCATACATTTTCTACCCCTAGCCAGTTCAGGTGTGCTTGAGACAACACCTGATTTGCATATCTGTGTGTTGTGAGGGATTCTGTTCAGGGGGGGTGAATAATTGTGAGACTGGAGAAATCATTGTAAGTTGCATTTTCTGTTGAATTTGGGGAAACCGCTTGAAGCATTCGTCGTATTGAACTATTTCAATCGCTTTGATTTGATTTGTTCATCGACAATAAACCTGATCTGCAATGGGGGTTGAATACTTTTGATTTCAGCTGTAGTGATGGTCCCAAAAGTGAGGTATGTACTATTACACCCCTAATCCAGGCCGTTACCTGCACATCGGTTTCATTAACTGCAAAGAAAACAACTTCCATATCGTCAGAATTAACATGGGGGCGGAGCTTTATCACAGTGCAGAAGGGAGATGAGGGCATAGATAATTGATTTAGCATCAAGAGGCCATGCTGTGGCGTATCTAAGCAACAGCAGTGGCTAATGCTGCACTCTGATAAAGCTGTTTCTATTCCGGTGTGTGTGTGTGTGTGTGTGTGTGTGTGTGTGTTTGTGTGTGTGTGTGTGTGTGTGTGTGTGTGTGTGTGTGTGTGTGTGTGTGTGTTTCAGGGCACTAAAGGGGAAAAGGGTGAGATTGGTCTGCCAGGACAGAGAGGACTACAAGGACTTCCAGGACCTAGTGTGAGTACCAAGATACTATCACTACCCACACAGTATGTGTGTGTGTGTGTATGTCTGGAGCTTTTACCAAATATTCCAACAGCTCTGAAGGTGGAGCCTTATTCTGATCATCTTGTTTGTTAAGGCAGAGCTTTTGTTGAAAATTATTTGTGCTACGAGGGCGGAGCCTATTTCAGTTATATGCGCTGTGCATGTGGAGCATAGAGCTTTTTCTGATAAGTGAGGGCGGAGCTTTTCATTCATTATGTGTGACCCAAAGGTGGAGCTTATTTATTTAATTTGCTTTGAGGGCAGTGCTTTTTCTATTTATGTTTGCTCTGGGGGTGGAGCTTTTTCTAATTATATGTGCTGTGAGGTGTGAAATTGTTCTAGTTATGTGTGCTGTGAGGGCGGAGATTTTTCAATTATGTGTGTATACCCACAGGGGCCGATGGGGCCGATGGGGCCGATGGGACCGAGAGGCCCGGTGGGAGAAAGAGTAAGTGCGCCTCTAAACTTCTAAAATGTAAAAACCTGTCTTCACACACTATTTACTCAGCATGTGCAGAGCGAGAGTGTTCATTTCTCTAACATGACTTCTGTATTTAGGGTCTTCAAGGGTTCCCAGGTCCATCTGGACCCCCTGTAAGTGCTCTACGATCTTTTTTTCTACACACTCACATTACATGAAAGAGAATCTTTAATAAGTATTGCTGCTTTAAATATTGTGTTGTGAAGTGTCACAGTTTCACAGTGCTTCTGATGCGTCATGAGTTTGTTTATCTGTGTGTCTTCTGTGTAGGGACCCGAGACCACTGGACCACCTGTATGTACATGAGCTGGTCTCCTTAATTCCTCTGTTTTAACATACAGTATCTTTAAATAATATATTTTTTTAAATAAAATTCATTATTTATATGTCTTACCACGTGTCCTCTCGCTGTTTTTGCCATTCTTTTTTTTCCTCAGGGACCTCCAGGCAAACCTGGTATCCCAGGAAACGAGGGCAACATTGGACCGGAGGTCAGCATCTGTCCCCTGTGTTTAAATCAAACATCAGTTGTTAATAATAAATGAATTTATTTTGGATGTAATGCCACAGGGACTGACACAGTGTCAGTCTAGAGTGTTATATCCCTTACATTATATATACAGGAAATAATATAGTTGTAATCAGAATGATTCGACCCCCGGTGCAAAACCCCAGGTTTATTGTCAAAATGTACAGACTTTCAGCTGTTTGTGATGAACAAATCAAACAAAAGCGATCGAAATAGTCCAACACGGCGAATGTTTCACCAAGTTCAACTGAAAAGGCAACTTATAATGATTTCTCCAGTCTCAAAATTATTCACCCCCTTCATGTCGATGATCTTTAGTACTTAGTAGAGCTCATTTTACTGTTATGACCTGCTGCAAACGAGATGCAGAGCTTCTGGCAGCGTTCCTGAGGAATCTTCTCCCGTTCCTCAGGAGCAATGTCCTCCAGGTCAGTAATATTCTTGGGTTTGCGTGCTGCAGTCGCCTTCTTCAAATCCCACCAGAGATTTTCTGTGAGGTTCGAGTCAGGTGACTGTGATGGTACTGTAGAATCTTCCAGGACTTCTTCTACACTCAAGCCTTGGTGGAATTTGAGGTATGCTTGAGATCATTGTCCTGATGGAAGGTCAAATGACGCCCAAGCTTCAGCTTCCTCACAGACGGCATGATGTTTTCTCCTAGGATTTCCTGATACTTCAATGAATCCATCTCACCTTCCACATGCTGCAGGTTTCCAGTGCCAGAAGATGCAAAGCAGCCGCAGAACATCACCGAGCCACCACCATGCTCGACTGTGGACAGCGTGTTCTTTCTTCATTCTTCTTCCTCCAGACAGACCGCTGATCCATCGTGCTGAAAAGTTCCAGTTTTGTTTCATCGCTCCACAGAACAGAATCCCAAAACTTCTGTGGATTATTCATAAGATTCTGAGCGACTTTTCTTGTGCTTTGGGGTCAGTAGTGGTGAACGTCTCGGAGTTCTGACACGGAGACCTTCTGTATTTAGTACACGCCTTACTGTGCTCACTGAAACCTCAGAGTCTGTTACACCAGGTCTTTCTGCAGGTCTTTTGCAGTCACTCGAGGGTTTTTCACAACCTGCCTTCTCACAAATCTGCTTGCAGCCGTTAATAGCTTCCTTTTTCTGCCCCGTCCAGGTATTTCATACACTTTCTACCCCGAGCCAGTTCACGTATTTTCACGTGTTCCAGCTCAAACACACCTGCTGCACCTAATGAAGCCCTTGATTAGTTTATATCAGGTGTGCTTGAGACAACACCTGTTCTGTATATCTGTGTGTTGTGAGGGATTCTAGTCAGGGGGGGTGAATAATTTTGAGACTGGAGAAATCATTATAAGTTTCATTTTCAGTTGAATTTGGGGAATCCACTTGAAGCATTCGTTGTGATGAACTATTTCATTTTAGATCATTTTGATTTAGATCATTTTGGTCGCAACTGTAGATATTGCAACAACAATATATTTAATGGCAATTTATTGTGAGTATATATAAATCATAATAGTACGCAGTAAGTAAAATATAATATCACTATAATATTCATAGTATACTGTATAAGGTACATTACATGAACTATTATAGTTATATAGTATGCAATGTTATTTAAAATGTGTTTTTGAATTAACTCACAGGGTCCACCCGGATCCAGAGGATCCAATGGACTTCCGGGTCCTCCTGGACCACCCGGACCCCCCGGCCTACCCGTAACGACTCTTAACAGCTTGATTTCAGCATGCTGTAGCTAGCCTCTTTTCTAACAGTATAGATAATAACTGGAAATAGAAGAATACTAACAGCTCAGCACTTTTTTTTCCCCTCAGAGATAATAACCATGCATTCGTGAGTCAGAATTGTACAGCATAATAATTTATAACCATTAACACACTTTATTCGGCTTATCAGGTTACGATCGTGCTGAATCAGGTGAACATGGTAAACGGTGCTGTCCACTGCGGAGTCTCTGTGTTTCCCTCGTCACACTATTAACACACCGTAACGTGTTATAATCACTATGATGATCACACATTAGCTTTAATACAGTATATACATATATATATATATATATATATATATACAGTGAGGGGAAAAAAGTATTCGATCCCCTGCTGATTTTGTACGTTTGCCCACTGATAAAGAAATGATAATTTTAATGGTAGGTTTATTTGAACAGTGAGAGACAGAATAACAACAAAAAAAATCCAGAAAAACGCATGTCAAAAATGTTATAAATTGATTTGCATTTTAATGAGGGGAAATAACATGACTTAGTAGCACATTAAGGTCCTGGAGTGGCCTAGCCAGTCTCCAGACCTTAATCCCATAGAAAATCTGTGGAGGAAGCTGAAGGTTCGAGTTGCCAAACGTCAGCCTCGAAACCTTAATGACTTGGAGAAGATCTGCAAAGAGGAGTGGGACAAAATCCCTCCTGAGATGTGTGCAAACCTGGTGGACAACTACAAGAAACGTCTGACCTCTGTGATCGAGTACTAAGTACTAAGTCATGTTTTGCAGAGGGGTCAAATACTTATTTCCCTCATTAAAATGCATTATTTAATGTATTAATACATATTATACATGTTCTCTGTTGAATTAGGTCACATGATCTTTCTTTTTTTACCATAATGATAACTCCCACAATGCATTTGGACTCAGGACCTTTGTGAAAGTGTTTTGAAAGTGTGTGTGTGTGTGTGTGTGTGTGTGTATATGTGTGTGGGTGGGTGGGTGTGTGTTTAATCTGCGCTGCTTTATCTCTGTTGTGTTTGTAGGGGACCGCTGGGAATCCTGAAGGAAGTGGCGAGACTGTGAGTGCTTCCAGGCTTTCATCACCTCTCTTCATCAGTGGCACACAAACACCAGCAGAATCTTCCACCTTTTCGAGTCTATCTAAATATTGTCGCTGAGTTTCATTCCGAAAGCAGACGTGCTGCTAACATATCCTTTAATGATCTCCGTCTCATCGGGAACCATTTAAATCTAGAAGGCCCTTCAGTGTTATATTACTATAACGTAGCCACACTATAACAGACAGTGTCCTTGAATGATAACCACTCGGTTATGGAAAGTGATTAAATAACGCATTCGTGCACGTGTCACTAATCGCTATAGCTAATCGTTAGCCGTATAACATTGACGGGTAGCTAGTTGAGCACTGTATAGTAGCATCACTACGATTAAAAAGACGCAAATATGCCTAAAATATCAGAAATTTGTGTTCGAGTATGCACTCAACTGCTGCCTTTCACGTGAAGCACACTGACTGCGCTCACATGCCCATCAAATTCCGTTAAAGATCTATGTTCCTTCCGAATACGACGTTTATAGGAGTATGTCCTACACGTGCGCTTTTCCTTTTCCCGCGGTTATTTTTCCGGGGGATTCAAGATGCTGCCGTTGTTACCCATAATTCCTTGCAGACCGAGCATGCGCGTAAATCTCCTTTCAGTGGATTTTCTGAATAAGGTGTTTACGTGCCACAAAAACAGACTTGTTCCAGGAGTGAGACTCGGAACTTGTGGAATCGGAATATCGTTTTAATCTGAACCGTGGCGCAGTGATGGATCAGTGGTTAAAGGCTCGGTGTTGTTGATCAGAAGGTGGGGGGTTCAAGCCTCAGCACTGCTATGCTACCACTGTTGGGCCCTCGAGCGAGGCCCTTAACCCTCATAAATGAGAGAAATGTATAAATGGAAGTCAAGTATAAATGTAAGACAAATGCCGTAAATGTGACGTGATGTATCGGGCAGTTGGATTGTGGAGTTCGTGGCGATGACGCAATACTAATCAGACTATTGCCGAATTCTGATTAATACCAGAATGTTGACGTGTATGTAAACGTAGTCGAGGTGATGGCCGATAAATAAGTATTCATTTACAGGATTTGAGCTGGTTCTGCTCTGTGTGTGTATGTGGGTGTGTGTGTGGGTGTCAGGGTATCTGGTCTGATCGTAGATCAGCGCTCTGAATTGCAATAACTTTAACAAAGCGTTTAACAAAAGAAAAATTACAGTGGTGTACGAACTGTTGGGGTATAGGGAAGTGCCTTTCAGTGTTTGTCTGATCTTATAACGTCTTTCTCGTGTGTGTGTGTGTGTGTGGGTGTGTTTCTGCAGTGTCAGGCTGTGTGCCCTGCCGGACCTCAGGGACTTCCAGGCCTGCCAGGCTTGAAGGTAGGACTTTCAGAGGAATAATTCCACTCACTGATTCCAGACGTATAAAACCATGAAGAGTACAAACGAACGCGTTTTTCTTTGTTCCGCGAGACTGATCGTGTCAGGAACGGGAAGATGAGGCGGATACAAGTGCAGGCTTTTTGTTAAATCGAACAAGCGATACTTGCGCAAGAAACCCAAACAAGACTATAAGCATGAGCATGGACTCTAGAGAACAGACAAGAAACATAACGAGAGCACACAGCTGACAGAACTTAGCTAAGAAGGAATAACCAGACACAGGTGAGGGTGATTAGTGACGTGCAGGGGCTGATGGGTAGTGATGTTCCATGGTTTTTATTGTCTCTGCCCAGGGACACAGAGGTCTCCCCGGAGTGGACGGACTGCCAGGTGTTGGAGGTGAAAAGGTGAAACACGATGTCTCGCACACCCGAGCAGAATTATTACGGATTATAATTGGATTATTCGGAATTCTAAGTGTTATATGATTGATTGATTGATTGATTGATTGATTGACAGGGAGATCGAGGAGCGGTAGGAGAACCCGGTCCTCAGGGACGTCCAGGAGAAGATGTAAGCAGCTCGTTCGTCAGCTGTGATTCTTTGGTTTTGTAATCCTAGATCAGTCATTTGTACTGCTTTCTAATATTTCTAACGCTTTCATTCACGTGTCTCAGGGTCAGAGAGGGCCGATCGGTCACGCTGGAGAACACGGTGATAAGGGAGATCGGGTAAGGAATGCTCCGTGAGAACATTAAGTGCATAAAGAAGCGGGTGTTGGTTTAGATCAAATCGGATTACAATCCGTTTTCTGTGTAAAAAAAATCCATCCCTTACTAAACCCCTGACTTTACTATCAGTTACTCTTTAATCAGACACGTTCATGCTGCAGTGTACACATGAGTGTTTATTGACAACGGCAGACATGGGATAGTGGTTCTCCCTGTGGTTCTTCACCATACATCCCATATTCTGTTCTTTTCGTTTCTACTCTATTTAGGTCTGTTCCATTTACTTCTATTCTATTTGATTCTATTGTTGTTAATTCTATAATCTACTCGGTAGTTGTTTTCTACTCTGTTCCATTCTATTATTTTGTTCTGTTTTCACAATTGAGTTGTTTTATACTCTATTCAATTCTACTGTACTGTACTCTATTCTACTCTATTGTACTCTGTTCTTTTCTATGCTACTCTATTCTGCTCTACTCTGTTCTACTCTATTCAATTCTACTCCACTCTGTTCTACTCTATTCTATTCTACTGTACTGTACTCTATTCTACTCTATTGTACTCTGTTCTTTTCGATGCTACTCTATTCTACTCTTCTCTGTTCTACTCTATTCAATTCTACTCCACTCTTCTACTCTATTCAATTCTACTGTACTGTACTCTATTCTACTCTATTGTACTCTGTTGTTTTCGATGCTACTCTATTCTACTCTTCTCTGTTCTACTCTATTCTATTCTACTCCACTCTTCTACTCTATTCTGAATATGTTCTATTCTAAGCTAGAATCAGACAGAGGAGAATTGAGTAGAAAACAGAACAGGGCAGAAAAGATTAGAATAGAACAGAGTAGAGTAATATAGAATAAAGTAGAATAGAATAGAGTAGAATACAGTAGAATAATGTACAATACAGTAGAATAGGAGAGATAAATAGAATAGTGTAGAGTAGAACAAAACCGAGTAGAGAGTAGAATAGAATCGAACAGAGTACAATAGAGTAGAATAGAGTACAGTACTGTAGAATAGAATAGAGTAGAACAGAGTAGAATAGAGTAGCATAGATTTGAACAGAGTACAATAGAGTAGAATCAAGTACAGTACAGTACAGTAGAATTGAATAGAGTAGAAGAGTGAAGTAGAATAGAATAGAGTAGAACAGAGTAGCATAGAAAAGAACAGAGTACAATAGAGTAGAATCAAGTACAGTACAGTGCAGTAGAATTTTATTCCTTCTATTGTGCTCTATTCTATTCTAGCCTGGCATATACATACCCTATTCCATTGCATTTTTATTCTATAATTTCTTTGTTTTATTAATTCTGTTCTTTTTCATTTCTTCTATTCTATTCAGTTGACTAATCATTCTATTCTATTCTATTCTATTCTATTCTATTGAGTTCTATCCTCTACTACTCTGTTCAGATATATTTATGTCCAAAATCTATTTCAGGTTTGCTTTTTGCGAGCTCAGAAACGTGTCATTTCCACTGGTCTAACCACCAATGTGAAAGGAGTTTGTCGATGCCGCAGACACGTGACAGGACTGATGTTTTTTCTCTCTGCTCTGTCGTCTCTGCAGGGTCCTCCAGGTTTTAATGGCATTCCCGGACCCACAGGACCACCAGGGTCTCCGGTACACATCCGCCTCTTTGTTCATTATATCAGTGTTTTCGAACCTGGCCTGCAGCGTTAGCATGTAGCACTCTAGTCTTATCTAACAGCTGTGACCCGTGTCTTCTACAGAGAGATGTTTCAGATAAAAGGGTTCAGTACTGAATTTTAATATGTGTAGTCCGAGAGAGACCGAGCCTGATGATAACCAGTGATGGGATAGTGAAGCCCTGATTGGTCAGTCTCGCCATTGTTAGCCGGGTTATTTATGAATAATATTCATTAATATCCACTTAAATTTCAAACAAAGTTCTGTTTACACCTTCCACCATACATTAGCATGTTTATACCATACCATAGCATTTTTCTGTTTCTCCTTATAACCTTACATTTATTACCACATCTATTACTGTCACTGCAGGCTCATGTCTTCAGGTTGTCTAGGTAGCTATGGGATGACAATTCTTATCATAACACTCTTTCTAGCTACTCTTGCTGTGTGTGTGTGTGTGTGTGTGTGTGTGTGTGTGTGTGTGTAACAGGGTGTCGAAGGTATCAGAGGACGTGATGGACCTCAGGGGCCTAAAGGTGATGAGGTAAGCACAACTCGGGTACTGATGTAAACTGCTGATGTAAACTGCTATTCTTTAGTGTGTTATTCTTTAGTTTAGAGGATTATTATTGAATACACTGCTGAATTATTTATTTCTCAGGGCTCAGTTAAAACAGGAAGGTTAAATGTGTTAAATGCATCATTGGTGTAACTGATGTCATTGGTGTAACTGGTGTCATTGGTGTAACCGGGTTGGTGTTACAGGGTGCAGTAGGTCGTCTAGGTCCCACAGGTGCCACGGGTGCCAAAGGAGAGCCTGTGAGTAAAATATCATCATCATTAGACTAATAATATCCTCATGATGATTGAAATTATGATAATGAGTCCACAAATGGCAATGATGGTGTGTGTGTGTGTGTGTGTGTGTGTGTGTGTGTGTGTGTGTGTGTGTGTGTGTGTGTGTGTGTGTCGTAGGGTGACACAGGCAGAAATGGACTGGATGGAGAACCGGGTATTCCGGGAGAAAAGGTGAGCATCACAATGACATCACCATGATATCAATACACAAATTACACGTATAGAGATGTTATATATATGTGTGTGTGTGTGTGTGTGTGTGTGTGTGTGTGTGTGTGTGTGTGTGTGTGTGTGTGTGTGTGTGTAACAGGGAGATCCTGGACTACCTGGAGCTGGTGGACTTAGAGGCATTGTTGGAATCCCAGTAGGTGCAGTAAAGCATCTGTGTGTGTGTTGTGTGTGTGTGTGTGTGTGTGTGTGTGTGTGTTACAGTAAAACTGAATATTTCTATTTTCTCCAAAATACAGGGTTTACCAGGAAAGAGAGGGATTGTCGGACCTACGGGTGAAAAGGTAGGATGTTGTAGGAAAAGAATTGGTGTGGTAACAGTAACTCCGCTTCATCGCTCCACCCCTGACTGGAACCTTTTTTAGTTCCTGCTCCGGTTCTTTTCAATGGAGCAGTATTTATTAGTTGCAGTGCTTATATCACACTGCGCATCACTGATTGGTTGAAATCAAGTCGATGCTTAAAGGGTTCCAGATATCTGTTATTCTTCAGAAGGTTGTTCTACATAAGGTTATAATATGCCTAATGTGTGTGTGTGTGTGTGTGTGTGTGTGCGTGTTACAGGGTGAGAATGGAGCTGAAGGTCCTGTGGGTCCAGCTGGTCTTCCTGGTAAACCAGTAAGTTCCTCCCACTGATCAGGTTCATT
>CM022764.1:26398882-26416382 GCA_012411365.1 Ameiurus melas | reverse complement strand
AGAGACAGTGAGAGATACAGAGACAGTGAGATAGAGACAGTGAGAGAGAGAATGGATAGAGAGACAGTGAGAGAAGAGAGAAATAGAGACAGTGAGAGAGAGAGACAGAGAGAGAGAGAGAGACAAAGTGAGGAGATACAGAGACAGTGAGATGTAGATACAGAGAGACAGTGAAAAGAGACAGAGAGAGCAGAGACAGTAAGAGAGAGACAGAGAGGTGAGAGAGATACAGAGAGACAGTGAGAATACAGAGAGAAGTGAGAGAGAGACAGAGAAGTAAGAGAAGATACAGAGAGAGAGAGAGAGAGAGAGAGAGAAAAAGAGAGAAAAAAATACAGAGACAGTGAGAGAGACAGACAGAGAACAGTGAGAGACAACAGAGACAGTGAGATAGATACAGAGAGACAGTGAGAGAGAAGAGAGAAGAAATACAGAGTACAGAGAGACAGAGAGAGAGAGAGACAGAGAGACAGTGAGAGAGAGAGATACAGAGAGACAGAGAGAGAGAGAGAGAGAGAAAGACAGAGACGTAGATGAGATAATGTAAGGTATTTAAGACATACAGAAGTATAATTTAAGTATAAGGTGCGGTGTCTAACATTTAAACATGTTTATAAGCCTTTAATAAATTTTAACTGAAAAAATGCACAAAAAGCTGTTATTTGTGATACGTCTAAAATGTGTCTCAGGAAGTTCACACCGTGTGAGGAGGGCAGTGAAGGGGACGAGCGAACACATCCGATTTAAATTCAGCTGCAGTTCAGCACACAGGCAGCAGGGGGCTCTAAACTTCAGACACTGCACCTTTAATAATAATAAGTCGAAATCCGTTATAAATGACCCTTTTAAATGAAATAAAGAGATGAGAAAACCACAGACATTTTCATGTCGCTAAAAAAATCATCTGTAGTATTAATATACGTTTCATATATTTTATTACCATTAATTAACATTTAATTATAATATTTTTTAAATAAACCCTTAATTTTTAAAACTTTTATGTGGGAAAGACTTATCTATTATCGTTAGTGTTAATATTTATTTAATACAGATTTATTTTTTATTGTTACCTTAACTGAAAAAAATAAATAAAACTAAATTAAAATGATATAAAAATTATATTATATACAGTGGTGTGAAAAAGTGTTTGCCCCTTCCTCATTTCCTGTTCCTTTGCATGTTTGTCACACTTAAGTGTTTCGGAACATCAAACCAATTTAAACAATAGTCAAGGACAACACAGTAAACACAAAATGCAATTTGTAAATGAAGGTGTTTATTATTAAAGGTGAAAAAAATCCAAACCATCATGGCCCTGTGTAAAAAAAGTGATTGCCCCCTTGTTAAAAAAATATTATAACTGTGGTTGTCCACACCTGAGTTCAATTTCTCTAGCCACACCCAGGCCTGATTATTGCCACACCTGTTCACAATCAAGGCATCACTTAAATAGGAGCTGCTTGACACAGTAAGGTCCACCAGAAGATCCTTAAAAGCTACACATCATGCCGAGACCCAAAGAAATTCAGGAACAATTGAGAAAGAAATGTGAGATCTATCAGTCTGGAAAGGGTTATAAAGCCATTTCCAAAGCTTTGGGAATCCAGCGAACCACGGTGAGAGCCATTATCCACAAAATGGCGATATAGACATGGAACGAGTGCGTGAACCTTCCCAGGAGTGGCGGGCGACACAAAATTTCCCCAAAACGCAGACCTACAACCTCACAGAGAAGCCAAACACCTCCTCAAAAACTGCAGGCCTCACTTGCCTCAGTTAAGGTCAGCGTTCATGCCTCCACCATCAGGAAAAGACTGGGCAAAAATGGCATGCATGGCAGAGTTCCAAGGAGAAAACCACTGCTGAGCAAAAGAACATCAAAGCTCGTCTCAATTTCTCCACAACACATCTTGATGATCCCCAAGACTTTTGGGACAACATTCTGTGGACCGATGAGACAAAAGTGGAACTCTTTGGAAGGTGTGTGTCCAAGTATATCTGGCGTAGAAGGAACACTGCATTTCATAAAAGAACATTATACCAACAGTAAAATATGGTGGTGGTAGTGTGATGGTCTGGGGCTGTTTGCTGCTTCAGGACCTGGAAGACTTGCCGTGATAAAAGGAACTATGAATTCTGCTGTCCACCAAGAGATCCTGAAGGAGAATGTCCGGCCATCTGTTCGTGTACTCAAGCTGAAACGAACTTGGGTTCTGCAGCAGGACAATGATCCTAAACACACCAGCAAGTCCACCACCGAATGGCTGAAGAAAAACAAAATGAAGACTTTGGAGTGGCCTAGCCAAAGTCCTGACCTGAATCCTATTGAGATGTTGTGGTATGACCTTAAAAAAGGCCGTTCATGCTCGAAAACCCTCTAATGTAACTGAATTAGGACAATTCTGCAAAGATGAGGTGGCAAATACCTCCAGGACGCTGTAAAAGCCTCATTGCACGTTATCGCAAACGCTTGTTGCAGTTGTTGCTGCTAAGGGTGGCCCAACCAGTTATTAGGTTTAGGGGGCAATCACTTTTTCACACAGGGCCATGATGGTTTGGATTTTTTTTCACCTTTAATAATAAACACCTTCATTTACAAATTGCATTTTGTGTTTACTTGTGTTGTCCTTGACTATTGTTTAAATTGGTTTGATGTTCCGAAACACTTAAGTGTGACAAACATGCAAAGGAACAGGAAATGAGGAAGGGGGCAAACACTTTTTCACACCACTGTATATATATATATATATATATATATATATATAACTATAGTGAGCTGAACAGAAGAGTTGAACTGTACTGTAATGAAGTGTAATGATGTCCTGCAGCGAGGAGAGAAAGGACAGAGAGGAGCGACCGGTGCTGATGGACGTCCAGGACAGCCGGGACACGAGGGTCTCGCCGGACCTCAGGGAACGCCGGGCCTGGAGGGGGACAGAGGAATACCGGGACCGCCAGGACCTCGAGGCTTTCCTGTACACTCACACTTCTCTTACACAACACGAGGGGAATCATGGGAAATGTCATTTTAATAGAAATAGATCAATATTCACAAGTTCAAATGTGAAAGTGACACACGATCAGTTTTAGAACAAACTTTATTTACAAAGATCCAAATAAAACAACAAGTAAACAAGGCAGAACACATTTTTATTCCTCAGGTCACTGAATGAAGCATAGAATTAAAAATATATACAAAACAAAAAATTTATACAAAAATGAAATATTTGTGTGTAAACAGGATTACTATGCAAATGAACATTATGAATAATTTATTATATATATATATATATATACAGGGATAGGAATGTAATATTGATGTCTGAGTGCATTGTTCTCTTTAGGGTCCCAAACTAAACGACGAGAAGATTCGTCATATTTGTTCTGCTGTGGTTGAAGGTGAGTTATTTTTTTTATTTATCTTTTATAAGATAATATTTATAATTATAATAAGTGATAATTTAGCTTTATTTCTCTACTGCTAAAGAATAAGATGACTGTTATTGTTGCTATATTTTATTCTTTTTCAAAATATTTTTCTACAGAACATCTGGATGCTTATAAGAAAGAACTGGCGAAGAAGCCTCTGTCCATCGGTGGCCCCGGTACCCCCGGGCCTGCAGGACCGCCTGGACCCCCCGGACCTGCTGGGGCTGCTGGAGGAGTCGGAGCGATGGGACCTCCGGGCCCTCAGGGACCTCCAGGTTTCTATGGCTTACCCGGGAAACAAGGACCTAAAGGTGCGGCTTCGCTCAGTCAGAAAAAAGAAGAAAGCAGTGATTCGTCTTGAACGTATTGCTCTCATGTTGCACTTTTAAGAAATATCACCATGTTAGGGTAATGTTGTGTGTGTTTGTGTGTGTGTGTGTGTGTGTGTGTGTGTGATAGGTGATGCTGGGTCAAAAGGAGACAAAGGAGATAATGGTGTTGGAGTCCAAGGACTTCCTGGAGAGCCAGGTGTTCAAGGTAAAAGCATAAATCATCCCATAAAAGCAGATACTAAATGAGTCAACATGTGCAACTGTCAAGACAAGCCACGCCCATCGACTCTACACGACTAGCACAATTTACATTCACACTCACTGCGTAAACATTCAATTAGACACAAATTCAGCACACGCCCCCAAGTGCGGGACAACTCTCCCATATTAATGTGTAAACTGAGAAATTGTTTTTAGAGGGAATTTATATATATATATATATATAAAATACAATCAGTACAGTTTAATAAATACGAAAACCATTTGTGACAAGATGTCACAGATCACAATTTTTCAGATATAATTAATAATCTGTGGCATAATAATAATAATAATAATAATAAGAATAATAAGAAGAAGAAGAAGAAGAAGAAGAAGAACAACAACAACAACAACAACAACAACAACAACAACAACAACAACAACAACAATTTTTTTAAACATTTAAAAAGCTAGGGAAGTGGTAGCTTGGTGGTTGAGGCTCTGGATTACTGACTGTAAGGTTGCGGGATCAAGCCCCAGCATTACCAAGCTGCCACTGTTGGGCCCTTGAGCAAAGCCCTTCACCCTCTCTGCTCCAGGGGGCGCTGTATCATGACTGACCCCAACTTCCTAACATGCTGGGGTATGTGAAGAAAAGAAGTTCACTGTGCATATGTATATGTGATCAATAAAGACTCATTATCATAATAATAATAATAATAATAATAATAATAATAATAATAATAATAATAATAATAATAATAATAATAATAATAATAATAATAATAATGGTGTGTATATGCCACCTTTACTACATTAAAATATTTACATACAGTTGAAATTGTTTAAAAGGTAAATAATACAATAGGATGCAGAAAAATATACAAAAATTAAATTATTTATTTTTAAAAAATTAAGTAAAAAAGTCCAAAATAAAAAAAGGAGGGAAAGTAAAAACAAAATTCCTTAAAAAATGTGAAAAATGTGTGTGTGTGTGTGTGTGTGTGTGTATACATATATATAGACCGTCCTCTTTATTAGGAACACCTGTACACCTGCTCATTTCTGCTGTCATCCAATCAGACAATGATGTGGCAACAGCACAGTGTATTAAATCTAAAAGTCTCGAGTTTACACAGAACGTTACATTCTAGAGACTGTTGGGTCTAATCAAACAGCCCGTCTGGTACCAACGGCCATGCCAGAGAGTAACAAATAAAATAAATAAGTAATTAAGATAGAACAGTAAATGTAAAGAATTTAAAACACAGCGTTGTGTCTTTACGGCCATTTGATACCGCGTTTGGTTCGTTTTCGATGCAGGACCTCCTGGGAAGCCCGGCATCGGTAAAGATGGTCAAAATGGTGGCCGAGGAGAAGCGGGTACCCCGGGTATCCCAGGAACCCCAGGTAGCAGAGGACCTCCAGGTCCCCCGGGCATGTGTGACCCCTCAGACTGCTTCCGGCCTCAGCCTCTTTACGTAATGAGCGGGAAAAAATCCATCAACGTCAAGGGCCCGTGAACCTGAAAGAAACCTTCGTCCGTCATCATCATCACCATCATCATCATCATCATCACCATCATCATCATCACCTCTGTCGTCAATAACAGCTGAAAGAGCGGCTCTGACAAGCTTGAAGAGACTCAGACGTCAACATCATGATCCACATTCCTGACAGCAGCCGCATGGAGACTCTTTGACCAGTTTATGTCTGTGACTTGTACATACACGAGAATAATAATAAAAAAAATAAGGGCCAAACATTTAGACAGGCATTTTCAATGTTCTATTTTTTCCGTCGCGCAACATGTGAATACATGTTTAAGGTTTACATTACAGACACGGTGAACGACAGATGTTTTTCAACTCGACATCCCAGAAACTCACGAGCTGGAAACCTGAGCCTGTCTTAAATGTAGTGGAAGAATATGGAATAAGGCGTGTGGCAGTTGGGACCAACCTACAAAGAAGTGCCTTAGATTTAACTAGTAACTCTTGTGAACAGTGTGATCATGGAGAATGTCAGTAAAAACGACCAGAAGTTAAGCTATACACTAACACTTTGGTGCAACAGCTGGGAAGCTGAAATAAAAATTCTCCACCACCAACTAAACAGCGAATGTCTTGCTATTGTGTATTGTTTGTTTTAAAATCCGTAAAAACAAACAAACAACAAAACAAACCAGATTTTGGAATGCTTTTAGGGTAAAATTAAAGTCTGGGGTTCACTTTCCCTGCTCAAACCCCCCGGCAATCGAACCCCTTATAGAATGTCTAATGGTTTTAATGCTTATAACAAGAATTCTAATGGTTTTAATGGAAACTCTACTGGTAATTTGTTGCCTTCTGTTGGTTGCACGTTATGTCTAGTGGATACCGTTAAGGACCACTAATGGTTTTAATGGTTAGCTGATGGTACGTAATGGTATTTGTAATGGAATCCGTTAGCTATTCACGCTCAGGGCCACATGTCGAGTAACGTGATTGGTTCAGCTCGTCACATTACTTCCTGTTTCTAAAAGAGTTATTATGGTTATTGATCTATAAAACTAGACTTTCACAGGACTGGAGAATTGTTACTCGCTCGCCTTTGTGGCACGAGCACCTGCACTGAGAACATCACGGAAATGAAACGCACGTCTCATGCTGGCCTGCGTGGCTCAAAATCTTATCCTTATATACGAGAATAGCGTCGTGTGTGCAGGTATTACTGCAGGAGGTGATTTTACTCATCCGAACGGAGAACTTAAGCCGCTGTCTGACCAGAATCTGAATACGCGTGACTTTTATACGCGGAAATTTTGACACTGCAGAAGAAAAACTTCACACACAACCAGTGAATTCAGATGCATATCACGTCTGAAACGATAGCGCAGCACACCGCGTTCCTGTCTCTACATTCACGACTTATTGCACTGACGTGAACGCAGATTTGGGTGGATAACCTGGGAAAAAAAAAATCGATACGACAGTGAATTGAGCGAGTATTGATCAACGACAGTGAAAACACGCTCTACAAAATGTACCTGATCCATATTTTATTACAATGTACTGTATATTCTCTTCAAATACATACATACGCATTGTCCTAGCTAATTGCAGCACCAATTAATCAGTATAAACAGCTAGACTTTACCATGCACAATTTATTTATTTTTATTTTTTTAAAAAAGGCCTGTACTGGTAAAATAACTTAATACAACCTGTGACTGACGCGAAGAATTATGAACACAACTTTAAACTTTCAAAATAAAGCAAAAAAAAAAATATATATAAAAATAATAAAAGTCACACAATGGTAACAGCAGCTGTGAGAGAGGCAGCAGTAAAATAATAATAGTAATAATAATAATCAGGCATTAGGCTTGCTTGCAAATTGAGAAAGCAGTTCATTTACATAACTATTCAAATGTGTAATGAGCAAAGCTTGTCGAAACATATCACATCGTTAGCACTTGGCATTTTTCATCAGTGGGGATTAGATTGCACGGGCAAGCACGAACAAGTTGTGTGCTGTGAGGACACTGTGATAATTAAATTGTCTTAAACTGGCCCAAGATGATGAACAGAGTCTGGCCATAAAGCTCTTCGTTTAGGCCATCGCTCCTGGAAGACCTTCCTCCACTCCAATTTCAGGAAATGATGTCGTCCTGTTAGCGGAAGTCTCGTGAATGAAAAGTGATTTGTGGAAACGTTTAATTAGCCTGCTTATGTAGCTTGAGCATGTGAAATGGCTCTAAAATAAAATAAACGCTTAATTACACAGTATGAATGCTGGATGCGTAGATTTAATCCAGTTTTGCAGAATACCGCCGTGCTTAGCTGGTGAATTAGCTTTAGCTAGCTAATATAACCAGTTTGGTGATTATAGCTAGCGGACTACGCACATTCACTTGACCATTGTCCGAATTTTAATGTGGCTCGACTGGGATTTGATTAGACAATATGTTTATTTTTGTATTGCGTTTGCTCAATTGTCGATGCTTGGCGTGGCTAAATGTCATATCGCTTAAAACTACCTAGCTAACTTGATCTTTATCACCCCTTTGGTCATTTTAACTTGTCCCTCTGTTTGTAAAATGGATATAGGCCTACTATTCGTATTAAAACATCCTGAATTCCATCCAGCATAACTTCAAGATGCTTCTGAAAATTCACAATATACTGTGTGCAATTCCACCCCAGCACAGTAGATGGCGATGATCATGACAACAAACATCTCTGCTCAGATAGGAAAGTAGTAAGAGGTCTTCTCGATATTCAATATGGAAGAGTCCTTGAGTTACAATCAATAGATTTCAAAGTTCGATGGATAATTAGGATTCGAATGTATTATAGAGGTCTATTTTGACCTTGTCGCATAAATTAGGGCATGGCAAGGAACATGTCGCCATGTTATAATCCATATAGTGATCGATCAAACTGTGCTAATAATCATTTTCATCTCTCTTGGACCTTGCTGGTCATTCCATGTGTGTTGCTGAAAAGAAAATCGAAACAGGAAAGGACATGACATGCAGTGTGTATGTAGATACTCGAACAAAACGTCACTGGTCAATGCGCTTGTGCATTAAAGTACATCCTTTAATAACCTCTATTTCCGTGGCTAATACAAATGTAACCAGCTTTTCAGCTGTGAAAGGAACGACGGCACGCCATGAGTCATGTTTGTGTAAATAGCAGAAAAGCTCTTAAGCTCCTCTAGAGAACAAATTCGAAGTGACAAACATAATTATCTTCAGTGGGTGAAAAACAGTGGGTATTTTTGGTTCCTGGATTGAGACGAGTTTAGCTCATCATAAAAATCTGAAAAACTGGCTACATAACCATCTTGGCGCGGCTCACTAACGATTTCATGTGCGATCTCTATGTGCGAAGATTAAATTTGTTTATTTGTTCCTTACTCTGTCACACTACCAACCAGGACAAACTGATACAACTCCAGAAGACAACTCTCCTAGCTCGATAATTGCCCAATACACACACACTCGAAAAAAAAAAAACCTCCTTAACAATGGATTTTGCACACAATGGTTGAAGACCTGAGGCTAATTTATTACCATCAGTCTATCTGTGTGGTATTACTATAGTCTCTCCAACTAGAGAAATAGAGCAGACTTTGCAGGTTGCATTAAAAAAAAAAACACACAGGACAATACATCTTAGTCTGAACTGAGTGAAATTCCCTGATGTAAAAAAAAAAAAATAACAATCAGCTGCATTTTAAATTACTCACCTCCCTTAGCTTACAGTACAAACCCTCCCCATTCCCACCAAGCGAACAAATTACTCATAATATCTGACCGGCAGGACACACACACCCATAAAACACATTCCTTAACACGTTGAAATGTCTCATCTTCCCCCCAACCAAAGCTCCCCGGATCTTGTCAGGAAAAGCTTTAGGTTCTCATAAGTTCATAAATAGGCACAGGCATGCAGAGAGAGGTTTAGGTGCCCTTGACGTTCTTAGTGTGAGGTCGTGACGCCAGGCTGGCGTAGTAGGCACACTGAGAGGGGTCACACTGCCCCGGAGGTCCCGGTGGCCCAGGTTGTCCATGAGGACCTGGATGTCCAGGTTCACCCTGAGATCCAGTTGCTCCCGGAAGACCATCTTTACCGTCTCCAGGAATTCCTGCTGGACCTAGATCAGAGAGAGAGAGTTTATCTGAGAGAGCTGCTGGTGAATATTTTTAATGATTTGTGAAACTGGAAGATTACACCAACCAAGTACTGTTTACGTTAAAATTTTAGACCATTGTTGTGTTTTTTGTTGTTGTTGTTTTTTTTTACTTTACAGAAGGCCTATTTATATTTGCTGTGTTCCACCATAATTCTTCCCACTAATGTTTTACCAAATGTTTTTGACAACATCTTCCCTCCATCGGTGAGATCTGGTGCTCAATGGTTTCTTTCCTGAAAAAATTATTTTTTAAAAATAGGGTTTTTACCAATGGGACCAGATGGACCAGGCTCTCCTCTCTGTCCAACACCATTTTCTCCCTTCTCCCCTCTGGCACCTCTTTCACCTGCAAATCAGCAGTAAATAAGGTCAGATCTTGTTCATGAGTACTTCCCATTTAACCAACTTTGTTTGAAAATAAAAAAAAAACACCTACACTGGACAAGAAACACATATATTTCACAAACTGTAAGCCATGTTAACTCTCATTTCCTGTTTTATGAAGTACCTTTAGGACCTGCTGGACCTCGGGGTCCCTCTGCTCCATTTTGGCCAGGCATACCAGAGTCTCCAGGTGGACCTGGTCGTCCAGGTTGCCCTTCTTTTCCTGGAGGTCCAGGTGGACCAGGACGCCCAGCTGAGCTCTTTATGTGTGTGGGCTGAATCTGGGACATGAGGTAGGCCATCTTGGCTGGAAATGCATGAGTTAAAAACAGTATTTCAATCTGAAGTTAGCAGTGCACTTTTAGGCAGGATTTGTGTAAGCTGCTCAACTCAGGAAAAAAAAAAAAAACAACTTATGAGCTCCTTTCTATGGCCAGATTTGAGGACATTTGGCATTCTCGTTATACTGTTCACCTGACTACAAAGTTCCATGAAAGTTTAAACAAACATGGTGGATAAAATTCCCACAGTCATATTCATGCATTAATAGTTGTTGTTTTTTTAAAGTTGACCTTTGAGAAGGATGTGTCTACTACAGCAGCTGCCTCTAGTAACAAACATGGAGCTAAACATGTGTCTCCTTCTTTTCAAATCTAGTCGGCAAGGTTAAATGGTTCTACAGGTGCCTGTATCACAAAACTGGCAAAAGTGAACTACATAAAATATAATCATTCTCATGAGCCTGGCTCAATAACACATGAATACCTTTATGATTCCACACGATCAGTCTCACCTTGTAGTTCTTTGGCGAGTTCCTCTTGAATTAACCTGCGTATCGATTCCAGAGATGGAGTTTCTCCCTGGACAAACACCAAAGCCACATTTGTCTCACTTTCGCTAATCCATTGGACGTAAATGGTGTCAAACAGCTCACCCTCTGTCCTGGAAGTCCAGGCTGGCCAGGAGGACCTGGGGGTCCAGAGGTTCCCATATCTCCAGGAGGTCCAGACATTCCCATCATGCCCGTGTGACCCTTTCTGCCTGGAGCTCCAGGGTTTCCAGGCATTCCTGGTTCTCCCGTGGGGCCCTTGTCACCTTTTATGCCATTGTCACCCTACAGGAGAGAAGAACTTTAGACACTAATGATTAGACATTTTGTCAAATCATTAGTGTCTACCATTCACTCTTTTATTCACACATTCGAACGGAATCTGCAGCACACCATCAGTATTCTCTTCAGGAATAATAATGTTTTTTTAGCCAGCGATGTCTAGACCAGTGATCATCAACCCCCTTCCTGGAGTTCTACCTTTCTTCAGGGTCCAGTTTCCAGCAGTATCCAACAACTAATCCACCCAGTAGTTAGCAGGATCCAGTGTGTTAGTGATGGCAAAACAGTCCTTTGAACACTGTGACACAGTGAGCATCTTGGACCAATATATAATCCCTGGACTGCATGAAAAGTTTCGTGTTCAGAAGTTGTGTGTGAATCATGTCTGCTGACAGCCTGTGGTCATCTGTCATATTTTCAGCCTTTTTATTAAAAATAGGCAGTTCTTGGCTGCATTACTGACAAAATGTACCAGACCCTCTAGCTAAGTGTGAAGGCTGGCTTGCGAGTCTACTACGCTTAACGGTTCCAAACAAACCTCTTTAATAGATGTGAAGATAAAAAAGATTATTTTTTATTATTATTATATCTTGCATTAAAGGTCACCATATTTTAAATGTTTTTTTTTTTTTTTTATTCTCTGAGGTGGAAATGGCCAAAAAGGACTGTGTTTACAAGGAAGTGATAGACACAGAAATAATCAGATGGCATCTTTCAAGATTCCGAAACTTGTGGCCGGAAAGGTGTACAAAACATACAAAAGGTTTAATCCAACAACCGAACAGTCAGAATTGCTCATTTTGCTATGAATAAGTGAAAGTGAGTCGCCACCATTTGGCAGCATGCTAATTGGCTGCTAGCTTCTATTTCTTGTATCTTTAACAGTTCGGGCACTTTGTTTAATCATATTTGATCTTTTCGAATAAATATTTGGACAAACCTTAAACGTTTCAATGAAAGCAAACCAATAACAGTTCTCAGAAAGAACGAGTTGAGTGTAAAAAAAAATGATTATGTTGTTAAGATTAAAATGAGTGTAACTGGATAGCATCATGCTAACTTAACATTACATGATAGCTATCACCTTCGATCCTGTAGGTCGGGCAAACTCATCCTTAATCATCATTTCTTCAAAAAACTATAAAGAAATGATAAGCAACGCCTAAAACTATTCCAGAACCATCAACCAGCGTGCAGCATGTTTACAAATCAAAAGTATTCTTTTTTGGAAAAATATGAACCCGGCTTTCTATTCTCACCTTCTCTCCCTTGTAGCCTCTTTCTCCCTGTTTGCCCGGTATGCCCTGAAAAAACATCCACAGTCAGTCCTCTCAGCTGACGACAGCCATAAAACTGAATGCTGTGACTGACACATGACTGAACTGCTGGGAATGAGGACTTACTTGTTTGCCCTCGGGGCCGATGGGACCAGGTAGACCCTGAATGGAAAGAAAACTTTTATTTTTAAATAGAATTTTCAGTTCAGAAAACAGAGGGACGTCATAATCATTTAGAACGAAACCTTCTGCTTTATTTTGGTTTTAAATAATAATAATAATAATAATAGTAATAATAATAATAATAATAATAATAATAATAATAATAATAATAATAATAGTAATAGTAATAATAATAGTAATAATAATAATAATAGTAATAATAATAGTAATAATAATAATAATAATAATAAGGAGTAGTTTGTAGTTTTTAACCCCGTATACTGGAGTGAATTCCCTTTTCTCCCAATTGACCCCACCCCCTCTGTTGAAACTGGAGGTGGAGCTAATTTCAGGGCCAGAAAATAATGGAAACCGAAACCTGAAATAGAGAAGCTAGCTAAATACAACGCATGGCAGGGTTTCCAATCATTGCTTTTTTAAAAATATCTTTCAAATGATATGGTTATTACAGGTCCAAAAAATGCTAAACAAAACAACGCGCTGCACCTTTAAATGTATACTTAAAGTGGTGAAAATAAATGAATAGATAATTAAAGTAAAGTGCCATTTCCAACATCGATCATAAAACCTCAGGTGTTCGTTTGTACTTCTCTAACAAACCTGAAATACATTTTTTAATTATAATAATAAAACAAAAGTGTTGATTAAAAATCAACACGTTTCGAATTCTGAACCAAATCAAGGTGACGTTATATAAAGGGTTCTTTTGTTTCCATTCGCACTGTTCAGATTGTAAGTAATCAAAGCAATAAATAATCGATTAGGAATTGCTCATATTTTATAACCACTGTTATAAAAAATCTCAAGAGAATGTTAATGAGACCGAATATTTATCTCAGAACAGGAGGTCTGAAAGGCTCGTTCCAGTTCTCCTCAACTCTGCACTCACCGACGGCCCTTTTGGACCTGCGAATCCGGGCAATCCCGGGTTTCCTGTCTCCCCCTTCCCTCCTGGAGGACCCTGATTTACACAAACACAGGGTTTATACCGACATCTGTGTGGTTTTGACGCATCCATACAGTACAGCACGTACGATGAAGAAGGATTGAGAGCGATTAATGCAGAGCTCTGATTATGTTCTACACTGAACACAATCCCACACGGCTCAGACAGAGAGGGAAAGAACAGCGGCGGAAGAGCTGCACAATAACGGCTAAAACCACACATAGCTGCTTTACAATACTGAAATCGTACAGGTATTTTTAACACAATTACTCAGCCAGTTAGGATACAAAATATGTTTATTGTATAGTTGTATAAAATTATATATTTAAAAATATATATATATATATATATAATAAAATAAGATGTAAAACAGGATTTCTGCGCTTTCTAATTTCGCTCATTTTTAATTTAGCAGAAAGATTTTACTAGCCAATTATCCAACACTAGATAATAATACCAGTATTACACTCGATTATGTTTAACTGCGAAATCCAAAAATCACGATGACCAACGTATGGTTACGTGGACAGCTAGAAACAATCAAAAAAATGAAATTTATTTGGACTCAATCACAGCATGTAGGTCTGCGCTTTAGTTTTTTTTGGTTGTTATTCAAAATGGCTGCCGTCGTGACCATGTGGTGTGTACGGACTCACTGGAGTTCCAGATGGTCCCGATTTCCCCGTTGGTCCCGGTTCTCCAGGTTTACCCTAAAAACAGTGCAAAGATGAACCCGAGCTGTAATTCTGTTCACATTGTAGAAGTTTTTTTTGACCGCGCAGTGTTTTTAAATTCTCACCGGTTGTCCACTCGGTCCTCTGTGACCTTCAGGCCCGGGAGGTCCCGTGATGCCCTACGTAATACAGAAATGCAAAATAATCACAAGCGCTTAACAAAGCGCTGACACTGGAGACTCCTTCCATCAATGTTACATAAAGGAAACGCCGCCATATCGGCGATTCCACGCGCTTGTAATCCGCGTACGTGCAGCGTGTGCCGTACACGTCACTGTGAATGAGCTGTTACTATAGAAACGGTAGCGCAGTAGAATGCGTGCGTTAACATTAACTTGTGATTTGCAGCTGCACTGCTGTCAGAGCAGCTGTTACTGTAGAGAATTATCGGAGAATTCGACTCACGTCTTTCCCAGGTGGACCCTCCCGTCCTGGTGGACCCTGTTTACCCTCTTCACCCTGAAAGAAAGAGATTTCGTTTAGAAAACCCGTGCTGCTGTTTTCAAATGACGGAACGCGCTGAACCATGTGCAGGTCAATAAAGCACGCTTTTCCATTTCTTCATCGCTGCACCATGTTATAAGTACATGACTAACCTTTGACCCTGGTTCCCCAGGCTCTCCTCTGTGACCTTTAAAACCCTGGATGAAAAGAGAAAGTGTAAAAAATCATCCATTATTTAGCTCTAATGCACAAATAGTAGAAGGATCTGGTGCTTACAGGAAGACCTCTGAGTCCATCTCTTCCTGGTGCTCCGGGTTCTCCCTGTTTACCCTGTTGGGCAGATTTAATAGATTTAAATCACTGTTAGCCTCCACAATGTGCTGGTTTTGTGCTTTTTATCATCACACAACACGGTAATACTATACACCTAAGGTATAAAACTCTTACCGGCTCGCCCACGTCCCCTGGTCGTCCGTCCTTCCCTGGCTTACCCATGATTCCCTTTGCAAAAAGAAAACAAATTGTACTACGCAAATAAACATATGCTAAAAAAAAATATTCATCCAAATGACACTCGCTTGCTCTATGTAAGTCTTGCATTAATATCGCTGTCAGACCTGCTGTTTTAGAAAATAAATCAACACCTTCTGACCAATCAGAACCCAGAATTCAACAGCACTATGATAGAAGAAGAAAATGATTAAAAGATTTCCACCTCAGCACTAAATCTCTGTATTTAAAGCACTATTTAAGGGTTTAAGGGTGCTATCAGATCCTAATGAGCTCCGATACTACCTTCCAAGGGTAAAACATTTAAAAGATAAGACTCAACACACAAGGCAAATGATCAGACAGACTGCTTCAAAGATTATCAAGAAAACCGTTGAAGTGTTAATTCCTCACCATTAAACCTGGAAGACCTGGAGGACCCTGAATCCCTTTCAGTCCCTCTTTACCCTGTTAAACACACACACACACACACACGTCAGGAATGATCCACACTACACAATACAACAACTTGTATTGTATTATCTATTGTAGAACTAGCTATTTATATCTTCGAAAGAGGTTTGAAAAGTTTTGTAATTAAGACACAATGACAAATTCTTGCTTAAGCCACACATTTAATACAATTCTTAATGAATGTTACCTTTTCTCCAGGGGGTCCAGGAGCACCAGGGGATCCAGGGTTGCCGTCATTACCCTGCAAACATAAATCAAGGACCGAGACGATACAGAGTTCAGTATGAGCTGTATTTATGTGATGTGAGTAAATATTAATTAATTACACATTGTATGAAAGAACATTTACTGTGTAGATATGTATAATAATTTGGTGCCTTCAGAAGCCTGTCTAATTCTAAGTCAGAACCAATCAGATCACAGTTCCCACCCCCCATTGTCACTGTAACCAATCAGATCACAGTTCCCACCCCCCAATATCACGGTAACCAATCAGATCACAATTACCACCCCCAATATCACTGTAACTAATCAGATCACAGTTCCCACCTTCCTATATTATTGTAACCAATCAGATCACAGTTCTCACCCCAATATCACTGTAACCAATCAGATCCACTGTCCCACCCCAATATCACTGTAACTAATCAGATCACAGTTCCCACCCCCATATTACTGTAACCAATCAGATCATAAAAGTAACCAATCAGATACCAATTACCACCCCCAATATCACTGTAACTAATCAGATCACAGTTCCCACCACCCAATATCACTGTAACCAATCAGATCACAGTTTGCACCCCCTAATATCACTGTAACTAATCAGTTCACAGTTCCCACCCCCAATATCACTGTAACCAATCAGATCACAGTTCCCACCCTCCCAATATCACTGTAACTAATCAGATCACAGTTCCCACCCCCCACTGCCACTTTAACCAATCAGTTCACAGTTCCCACCCCCAATATCCGGTAAACCCAATCAGATCACAATTACCACCCCCAATATCACTGTAACTAATCAGATCACAGTTCCCAC
The DNA here is from genome assembly GCA_012411365.1 of Ameiurus melas. Classification (NCBI taxonomy): domain Eukaryota; kingdom Metazoa; phylum Chordata; class Actinopteri; order Siluriformes; family Ictaluridae; genus Ameiurus; species Ameiurus melas. The sequence continues at coordinate 26,399,651 of CM022764.1, read as the reverse complement.
CCCCCAATATCACTGTAACCAATCAGATCACAGTTCCCACCCCCCAATATCACTGTAACCAATCAGATCACAGTTCCCACCCCCCCATTATCACTGTAACCAATCAGATCACAGTTCCCACCCCCCAATATCACTGTAACTCATCAGATCACAGTTCCCACCCCCCAATATCACTGTAACCAATCAGATCACAGTTCCCACCCCCAATATCACTGTAACCAATCAGATCACAGTTCCCACCCCCCAATATCAATGTAACCAATCAGATCACAGTTCCCACCCCCCCCATATTACTGTAACCAATCAGATCACAGTTCCCACCACCCAATATCACTGTAACCAATCAGATCACAGTTCCCACCCCCCATTGTCACTGTAATCAATCACATCACAGTTCCCACCCCCCAATATCACTGTAACCAATCAGATTACAGTTTCCACCACTAATGACACTGTAACCAATCACATCACAGTTCCCATACCTAATAACACTGCACAGACAAATCAGATCAAAAATATCACAATAACCAATCAGATCACAGTTTCTGCCTAATGACACAGTAACTAATGGGATCAGTTTCTCAGCACAGTTTCTCACTGTTAATGACACAGTAAACAATTAGACCACAGTCTAAATATGTAAATTAGATTTTGGGTAAATTACCAGATGAAAAACAAACAAAGAAACAAACAAAAATATGCAAATAGATGCTAATTTATGGCTGCAAAAATTTCTGGACTTTATAATGAGACTTACAGGTTGACCTGT
>CM022764.1:26376382-26393882 GCA_012411365.1 Ameiurus melas | reverse complement strand
TATCTTGGGTACATTCAGGGCATGGTCCTGAAGATACGCTTCAAGTTTCGTGATGAGACCTAGATCAGTTGCTGAGACACACCCTCACATGCTGTTTTTATAATTTGCCAAATATCAATATTCCTTATATTATATATATCCTTATATGAACAAATTTTGTTCAGACAGGTCGCAAGAGCCAAATCTGATGAAGATTGGACACAATTTTTAGGAGGACTAGCAAAAATGTAGTTAGATGTAAGCATTTTAGCAAATTAATGTTACTTTTGACCAGTAGGTGGCACTAATATGAAATTTGTTGCTTATCCTCAGGTCATCGTGCTGAATATGTCTACCAAATTTTAAGTCAGTGGATAAAGTCGTTGCTGATATACAGACTCGATTCCTGTTTGGTGGTTTCGCTGTCAGATTTGTTGGCCTGTTCCGGGCAAACTGTTTGGAGTATTAAAGATTCTTTTGATATGTTCGGTGAAGCTTATTCTGACAATGACATTTGCCAAATCTGGTGATGACTAGACAAAATTTGGAGGAGTGGCGGGAAAAAAAAGAGTTTTGAACTCGCCATGACCTAATAAACAAATAAACAATCAATTATTTAAGTAATTAAACTGCTTGTCTCACCTTTTCTCCTCTCTGTCCTGCTATTCCCGGTGGTCCAACACTGCCCGGAATTCCCTGAAGGATGAAAGCATGATGATGATGATGATGATGATGATGTCAGGTTATTGATAGGAACACAGACGAATATAAGCTAATCTAATGTATAGAAGCAAACTATTCTATATAACAGATGGCTATATAGAAATTCAGTAGGATATTGACATCTAGCCAAAGACTAAAACATAAACACAAACTCATTTGCATAAATCTTCTACATTAACGTACCACGTTGCCAGGTAATCCTCGTTGGCCCTGAAGGCCGGGCGGCCCAGGAGGACCCTGTAAAGTAATCACAGAATATATGAAAGACACGTCTTATTGATTTTTCCCGAAGATGAAAGGCTTTTCTAGATGACAGCACACAAATAAATAAAATAAAATAAACTTTTTGATAATGCGGCACGAAACGGTTAAACAACGGGACACGGCTTGATGACATCACATGGAAAATGAATGGAATGTACTGATGAAGAGCACAAAACGTCCCTCCTTGATGACATCACGCTCCCTACTTAAAACATAGTGCACAGTAAAGGCGTGAAAGACATCTTCAATCCGTGTGCAGTGCATTAAACGCTGTTTAAGATCTAGGGCACACCTCTAACATCACATTAGAGCTATGGGCACACTTTGATGACATCACACATGAGATTAAGAGCACATCTCATAGAAAGCACGTGTGCTTTGTCCCAATTCCCCTATTATCCGTCCTCATTTGTATCTGAGATTTGAATCCGAGATTGTGTCCCAAATGCTAGTATGTTGAAATAAGTGTCCCGAAGGTACATTTTCGAAATGTGGATCTGTGAACACTTTTTCAGCTAATACTGGCCACAACTCCTTGTGCGTGGGACGGAGGAGGAGTTTCGTGATGGGTCTTTAATATTTACATGTAAGAAGTCAAATGTTAAGCATTAACCATAGCATTTTATTATCACGTAAAATGAATGCTTTGATGTTGTGTAAATAGAGCACCAGGTTTATCTTGTGTGGTCTAAGGAAGTGCCCAATAAAACGACGAATGAAATAAAGAACAGCTGAAATGAAATGAGGAGTTTGTTTACGGTGAATTATTGTTTTCTTATTGAAAACAAATCAAAGAATAAACGGGCTCATTGTGATGACATCACACGCATGATCAAGGACACATCGTGATGACATCACATTGACCCTCGTTGACTACATCTTGATGATATCTTATGTAGGATCAAAGGCGCATCTCGGTGACGTCGAATGAACTATTAATGGGAATGTCTCTATGACATCACAAATAAGATCAAAGGCACACGACGGTGACATCATAAATAAGTTGAAGGGCATATGACATCCTGATGACATCACACACAACATAAAGAGCATAACTCAAAGAAAACACATAAACAAAGAACGGGTTCTATTGATGACATCACACTTAAGATAAAGGGCACATCTTAGTGGCATCACAGGGCAAGTCTTGATGACATCACACATGAGATCAAGAGCTGATCTCAGGGAAAACACGTGAATGAAAAGGTCACATCTCAGTGACATCACATGTAAGCTCAAGGGAATATCTCAGTGACATCACATGGGAGATAAATAGGCACTACTTGATGACATCATGCATGAGATGAGAAACACATCTCAGTGACATCACCTGGAAGACAAATAGGCACAAGGAAATCTCTAGGAAAATGATGTCACATTTCAGATATAGGACACAGTTTGATGACATTATACAAAAGTAAATCTATTAGGCAAACTCACCGGTTCTCCGTTCGTGCCTGGATCTCCTTTGGACCCAGTGTCTCCTTTAACTCCCTGTCCAATTAGAAATGGGAGACATTTTCCATCAGAATGATGATACATGTACAGGGACATTGTGTCTGAGTGATGGTGGTCGTTTAGGGCTGTATTTATAATCAGTACCATAACAGCACAGAAATGAAATCCACTGCTTCGTTTGCATTTTACACAACATGAGGTCCAAAAACATAACAGATGACAGACGACTGATTATTCGTCCTTACCGGAAGTCCAGGCTGACCTCTGAAGCCTTGTTCTCCAGGAAGTCCTCTGGGTCCCTGAACAGATCAGAGGTCAAAGCTGATGTTAGCCAAACTCTTTAATAGAACGTCTCTTTCAATCACATCCATCAGTGTGCCAGACAAGTACAGAGGCCACACCTCCTTTAGTGTGCCTGACAAGTACAGAGGCCACACCTCCTTGAGTGTGCCTGACAGGTACAGAGGCCATTCCTCCTTTAATGTAATTGATCTGAACAGAGGCCACACCTCCTTCACGGATGGGAACAGAGGCCACACCCCCTTCCGACAGGTAGAGTTAGAATTCATTCCTTCAAGCCTCTCTATATATTCAGACATTAACATGTCTCTGCCCTCTAGTGGTAAATCTAATTCATTACACATTTTAATTTATTCATTTAAATACCAGTACAAATCCTAGAGTCCGCGAACAGTCAAAACATTGACACAAAAAGAACAACACTCTCTATATGAGATGTCGACAGTTAATTTGGTGTGTTAAGAGCATTCATGTGCTAATCTTCAGATAGCAGAATGTTTCCAGTGTAAAGTCCTAAATAAAATTCAGCGGATTACATTTTAATATGAAAAATGAACCTTTAAGAATGTATCCACTGCTGTGTGTGTATGAAGTTCCACAATCCAATCCAATCCAATGCTCAGGCAGGAATTTCACTACATCCTCTCAAACTCACAACAAGTCTAGCTCTCTCATTACCACCGCAATCAAAGTCAATTTATCAACACCTTCTGACCAATCACAATCCAGAATTCCAGAATCCACACACTTACCACCTCTCCTTGTTTTCCCTGCTCTCCTTTCTCGCCTTTCTCCCCAGGTTTCCCCTAGAAAAGAAATCAAAAGAGTTGAATACATCTGTAGATGATACACAAAGAAAGGTTTCATGCCAAAACTTGTGTTATAGACACCATTTCTTCTAGATTCAGTAAAAAAAATGCTAAACGAGGCGCATGAAGAAAAGAAGGTGATTGGGCAGAGAAAGACACTCAGGAAGCCAATTACGGTCCAATATGCAAATGAAGAGAGTCTTCCCAATTTACATATTCATAAGAGTAAAGACTCTGTACTTTCATAAATATACCGAACACAGAGCGGTTCTTTGACTATCCCTCTAGGAGAACCCTTAAAGTTTCGAAGTAGAACCATACAGCCTTAGAACCCTTTAAGGGTTATTGAATCGTCCCTCTGGAGGAACACTTAAAGGTTTGATGTAAAACCATACCACGGTATTTACCTGAAAGCGTTCCAGATTCAGATTGTATGAATATACTAATCGAAACACTCCTTGCATTTGCATATCGGATTGTGATTGGCTCCATGACGTATTAACACTAAAGCCTGTCACATGTTTGACAGTAACTTTAACCAGAGGACTGATGGAGGTTTTGATTGAAAAGGTTGTGTTTATGTCTGTCTTTAAAAAAAGAGAAAACTCTGCTTTAACAGCTGGATCACTGAGTGTGTGTGTGTGTGTGTGTGTGTGTGTGTGTGTGTGTGTGTGTGTGTGTGTGTGTGTGTGTGTGAGTGTGTGTGAGCAAAGGATGTGATGACATACTGGTTCTCCAGGCTCAGGAATCACACTGGCAACCTGCAGAAACAGACAGACAGAGAGACACAGAGAGAGAGAGAAACAGAGTGAAAGAGATGGACAGAAAGACAGAGAGAGAGTGAGAGATAGAGAGAGACAGAGAGAGAGAGAGACAGACAGACAGAGGCAGAGAGAGATAGAGAGACAGAGATAGAGAGACAGAGAGAGAGAGAGAGACAGACAGACAGAGGCAGAGAGAGATAGAGAGACAGAGAGAGAGAGAGAGAGAGAGAGAGAAAGAGAGAGAGAGAGTGAGAGATAGAGAGAGAGACAGACAGGGAGAGATAGAGAGAGAGGCAGATAGACAGAGATAGAGAGAGAGAAATATAGAGAGAGACAGACAGAGCGAGAGAGAGAGAGATATAGAGAGACACAGTGAGAGAGACAGACAGACAGAGATAGATAGATAGAGAGATGGAGAGAGAGACACACAGAGAGAGACAGACAGACAGAGGCAGAGAGAGATAGAGAGAGAAAAAAGAGAGAGAGAAAGAGAGAGAGAGTGAGAGAGATAGAGAGAGACAGACAGGGAGAGATAGAGAGAGAGGCAGACAGACAGAGATAGAGAGAGAGAGAGAGAAAGAGAACAGACAGACAGAGCGAGAGAGAGAGAGAGATATAGAGAGACACAGTGAAAGAGACAGACAGAGATAGATAGAGAGACAGAGAGAGAGAGATGGAGAGAGAGACACAGAGAAAACAGACAGACAGAGAGAGATAGAGAGACACAGAGAGAGATGGAGATGAGAGAGACACACAGAGAGAGAGACAGACAGAGATAGAGAGAGAACAGAGAGACAAAGTGAGAGACAGACAGACAGAGATAGAGAGAGAGAGACAGAGAAAAAAGACAGAGACAGAGAGAGAGAAGAAAAAAAAAGAGAGAGAGAGAGAGAGAGAGAGAGAGAAAAAAAAAAAAAAAAAAAAAAAAAAAAAAAAAAAAAAAAAAAAAAAAAAGAGAGAGAGAACAAAAATATAGTGGCTCACAAATATATTCATTGTATTTTTTCTAAATGAATGAAACAGTTGTAAATAGTACAAGGTGTATACAGTTATGCCAAAAGTTTGCACACCCCTTGCAGAATCTGCTAAATCTGAATACTCTTAACAAAATAAGACGGATCATAAAAATGTTTTTGCTTATTTAGATCTGTCCTAAATAAACTATTCCACATAACAGATTTTTACATAGAGTCCACAAGACAAGATTATAGCTGAATTTATAAACATCACCCCGTTCAAAAGTTTGCGCACCCTTGATTCTTAATACTGTGTGTCGTTTCCTGGATGATCCACGACTGTGTTTATGTTTTGTGAGAGTTGTTCATGAGTCCCTTGTTTGCCCTGAGCAGTTAAACTGCCCCACTGTTCTTCAGAAAAATCCTCCAGGTCCTGCACATCCTTTACTTTTCCAGCACCTTCTGCATGTTTGACCCGTTTCCGACAGTGACTATATGATGTTGAGACCCGTCTTTTCTCACTGTGGATGACTGAGGGACTCGTACATGACGATTACAAAAGGTGCAAATGTTTACTGATGCTCAAGTAGGCAACAAGATAGATTAAGAGCCAGGGGGTGTAAACTTTTGAACAGGATGATCAGTGAAAATTGTAATTATTTTGTCTTCTGGGAGACGTGTAACTATTTTATTTCTCGTCTGAAGGGCGGTACTAAATGAAAAAATTTTTTTTATTTTTAAACAAAATGCTAATAATTTTCACTGATCATGACATGTTGGCCCACTGATCAGCAGGTCATGAGTTCAAATCCCAGCGCTGCCAAGCTGCCACTGCGGGGCCCTTGAGCAAGGCCCTTAACCCTCAACTGCTCAGTTTTATAAATGGACTAATAGTAAGTCACTCTGGATAAATCGCCTGCCGTGAATGTAAATGTAAGCTTGAGGAGTTCATGGTGGATTTCAAGGTATGTGGGTACTGTGCATCCAACTCTATCTATCTCTCTGTCTATCTCTCTGTCTATCTCTCTGTCTATCTCTCTGTCTATCACTCTATCTATCTATCTATCTATCTATCTATCTATCTATCTATCTATCTATCTATCTATCTATCTATCTATCTATCTATCTATCTATCTATCTATCTATCTATCTATCTATCTATCTATCTATATCTATCTATCTCTCTATCTCTCTCTCTCTCTGTCTCTCTCTATCTATCTATCTATCTATCTATCTATCTATCTATCTATCTATCTATCTATCTATCTATCTCTAGCTCTATCTCTCTATCTATCTATCTATCTATCTCGCTCTCTATCTGTCTCTCTCTATCTATCTATCTATCTATCTATCTATCTCTCTATCTATCTCTCTCTCTACTCACATCTCCCGGGGTTCCTGGAAGTCCTCTGGGTCCAACTTCACCCTGTGAGAACAAGAGAAATAATCCGTTTACTCTGTTTTCACAGCTTTGACTAAACCTCGAGAACGACGACGTAGTTATAAGTAGCTCATGGCAGTGGAAAAACACGAATCCAGCTCCTCACCTTGTCTCCTTTCTCCCCTTTTGCGCCGACGTCACCGTCTTTTCCTCTTTCACCCTGCAGTGCACACAGAACCAGGAACACGCATGAAGACTGCAGTCCATCTCACACGTCCCGGTAGTGATCATGACGTTCACGACATGTCTTAAACGGAGCATGTTTCATCTGGACTCTGAGGCTTGTGAGGTGTGTTGAGAACCTACCTGCACTCCTCTTTCTCCTCTCGGCCCCATTACGCCAACCTCGCCAGGAAGACCCGTCTCACCCTGAAAGAGAGAGAGAGAGAGAGAGAGAGAGAGAGAGAAAAAGAGAGAGAGAGAGAGAGAGAGAGATGTTAAAAGGTTCTTAAAGTGACGTGTTTAGGATTAGTCTAGTTCTCAGTGAGAGCTCACCCTGTCTCCTGGCGGTCCCCTGGGTCCCGGAGGTCCGTCGTCACCCTGAGTCATACATCCGTATTATCATTAATAATCATTAACCAATCGGAGAGAGAATTTCTCGCCATGCACGTGAGACAATCGCATGCTTATAGAGACGCTCAGACAGGAAGTGGGATCACCTTTGGACCGGGTTTTCCAGGGAAGCCGTCCAGCCCCGGTTCACCTCTTGGTCCCTGAAAAAGAAAATAAAAAAAAAAAAGAATATATTAATGTATTTAATGTGGAAGACACTCCAATAACTGCACTTCTTACTCGAGTTAATATACTTAAGTGGTATTTGGGCGTGTTTTCACTTTGCTTGAGTGTTATTGAAATGAAAAACAAACAAAAAAAAAGACATTTCCAAAAAGAAAAGGAAAAAAAAAAAACAAGATCTGGAAGGTCTCATTTTCTCTCAGTGTACGCTACATGTCAATAGCGTGTCCCAACGAACCAAATGACCGTCATCGATGTAGAACAGGACGATCAAGAATCGCGAATCAGTTCCTCACCTGTGGTGACGTTCTTATGCTACACAATGTACAGTGGGTATAGGTACTGTATCGAGCCCCAGAGTGGAACTGGAACTCGAGGATCAGCGCCCCGACCCGACCTCACTGAAACGTTTCAAGGGCAAAGACTCGTATAAAACGAAGAAGACACGACCTCCATGTAATCTGAAAAGGGTTTTGCGTATTTGCTAACATGACCTCGCTATATGTAACTAGGTTAGCCTGTTTTCTTTGCTAATGCTAGGTCAGACTAGCATCAATTCCGGTGGCTAACATAAGCGACTAGGCCGCAAATCAAATTCTAGTTAATGTTTAATAATATTGATTGATTTTGAGGATGGTTTATTTCTGATTAATGAATCAACCAGTAATAAATTTATTTATTTTTTTAGATAAAAATGAAAAATACAGCCAGCTTTCACATTTTCCTTATCACATGACCTATACGTTCACTGTACTCAGACTTCACACAGGTGTGTCAGTAAAACGCGTATAAATCTACATGTTACGACTCTATGAGAAGAATAGAGTTAAACTATGAGAATGCCTTTTATGATACTGCTATACAAGGTGAGTGTAAAAGTTAGTACACCCTTACAATTTATTTATTTTTTAAATTACATTTGAAGCAGAAAGATACTATGGAGCGCGTTAGGATTTAGAGATGTTCCTGTTTCGCCACCAGAAATCACATGTGTGATGTCAGGGCGAAAGTTTGCACGCCCCATTTTGAAAGTGATAGATATATAGTCTTTAACTTATGGAAATACTTTTTTTTGTTTGTTTTACCTGTTTATTCGTTTTTAAAATTGAGCCAATAACCGTCAGGGATACGATCTTTATGCACAATAAGACGAAAGAAAAAAAAAAAGGTAATAATTGTCCATGATACAGAAGATTAATAAAATAAAGAAAATATTCGAGTGTGTTTTCTGTGATCTGTCAATCAGGAAGCTTTTGGAGAACAGCTTGAAATTCCTCTAGAAGAAGATTAAAAAAAAAAAAAAAAGATGATGTGACATCATGGGGTGGGAGGGGCACTTACTTTCTCCCCGTCGTTTCCAGGTTGACCGTCGATGCCGTCCTTCCCTGGCAGACCCTTCAAAACACACCGATGTTTAAGCGCTTGTTCTTGTTTTTGTCTTTTTTTTTTTTTTTAATGTTCACAGTGACTTAATCCAGGGACTTACAGGTTTTCCGGCCTCTCCGTGTTTTCCGGGGAATCCGATTTCCCCCGGTAATCCCTGTGGAAATGAATTAATTCATCAGTCTGAATTTGTTCCTCATCCTCTTTCACGCTGGAGCTCATGTGCGATTTGATCACGTCATTCTAAAAGTGTAATAATGTGTCATTGCTTAAAGTAAACTTACAGGAAGTCCAGTCTGACCCGGACTCCCAGAAGGTCCAGGGGGGCCTGCGGGACCCTAATTACTCTCACACACACGCACACACACACATACACACACACACACACACACACATTTTTCAATTAGAATTGAAGCCAGTCATTTTAATTGCGGTTTTATAGAATTAATCCGCTCTCAACATCTGATCATCTGAAAGTTGTTAAAGATGCGTGAAAATGTTTGTACACCCTTACGAAAGAAATATTTAAAAACACATTTATAGTCAATTTGTAATGTGTTAGGATTTAAAGATGTAATGTGATGTAAGTGCAAACTCCCTCTATAATGATTTATAATGATTCTTAATGATCCTCTCTTTTGTAATACAGCATTTTAAACTCAAAATGTAATGAACATAAAATGAATACTATAAAAAATATAGAAATAAAGCAGCTGATGTGGGTTTAATGGTACAGTAGCGTCTGCCTGAAGGCTACACGCTGACAACATCACACACCTGCTGTCTTACACCTGCTGGGGGGAACGTACAGGGAACGCATTAGGCTAATGTCAGGAAGTGGGTTTGGGTTGTTTGTTAGTTAGTTGGATAGTCGTTGGTTGGTTGGTTGGTTGCATTTTTTTATCCTAAGGTTTGGATTTGTTGGACTTTCGCATAGTGACAGTTATTTGAGAAAGCAGTCATGGTGTTTAATTTCACTGCTGTTGTTACCGGTGGTCCAGGAAATCCATCAACTCCAGGAAGTCCCGCTTCTCCTTTCTTTCCCTAGACAGAGGGGGGGAAAAAATACTGACAATTCACAATTACATATAACAGGGAGAAAAGAAAAGACAAGAAAATAAAAGAAAAGAAAAGAAAAATGAGAAAGGAAAAGAAAAGAAAGGAAAATTGGAAAGGAAATGAAATTAGAAAAGAAAGGAAAGGAAAGGAAAAGAAATACAAAGAAGGGAAAATCAGAAAGGAAAATTGGAAGGAAAGGAAATTTACAAATAAAGGAAAGGAAAATAGGAAAGGAAAACTGGAAAGAAAAAAATGAAGAGTCAACAGAAAAGAAAAAAAGGCAAAACTTTGAATGTGCTGCCGTCTGCTGGACAAATGCAACAGTTACAGTTTATGGAGTGATTACCTCAGAATCAACACACACACACAGTTCAGCCATTTTGTGTAGAATGCCTTACCCTTTGTCCGATTTCTCCCGGAATTCCCGGCTCTCCAGTTAGACCTGGTGGTCCCTGATAAACACAATAAAATAACATTTTCCTGTTTGTTTTTTGTTTGTTTGTTTTGCTTTTTTCAGGTATCTGTTCATTTGGTTTGTAAAAGAAACATTAAATGATACATTTGATAAAGTAGCAGGACCTGAGCCCTGCGGAATAGTGATGATATGAGAAGTGTTAAGTACAGCAGTGTTCTTAATCACAGCCTGCTTTTATTTTATTTCTCATGGGTGATCTGTACAGACCCTCCTGCTGTGTCCCGATACTATTTATTTCAAAAGCTTGCATGCAGCTTATTGGAGCATGTGCAGGCCCACATTCTTCTCTCAGACGGCATGATGGGAAGCCATGCCCACAGCGTAAATCTACATCCTGCTACAGGTGAGGGAGTGAGCTATAGGCCACGCCCACAAGGTGCTCTGCATCTAAATACACGCAAAAGGAGAGAATCTTACCGGAGGTCCAGGAGGCCCGTCTGCTCCAGGAGGACCGGGTGGTCCTGGGACGCCCTGGAAATACATCAAAAGTATTTAAATGAAATAAAAATAATTCAAATGAAAATGATTTAGCTACATTTACTGTTTAGCGCTCACATTTTCTCCTTTCAGACCTCCCATGTGCACCTGAAACAACACGACAGAACATATTGTTAAAGAGAAAACCTGCAGTTCCTACAAAACCATCAGTGCTTCATGAAGCTTCATGAATCAATGATTCATCATGAATCAATGAATCAATGATCATGAATCAATGATTCAGTGATTTAGTTTTGATATATAAATGATTTAGATTTGAGATATATATATATATTATTTATATTGCACACCTATATTTAACCACGATATATTTTTTTGGGATAAGCCTGTGTTGTGTTTGCAATTGTTTGATATCCACGAGAGTAGATTGCTATGCTGATGACACCCAGCTCTATCTGTCCTTCCAGCTTGATGACCCATCTGTCTCTGCACAAATCTCTGCTTGCCTGTCTGACATCCCAAACTGGATGAAGGAACACCACCTTAAGCTCAACTCGGCAAAATCTGAGCTTCTCGTCATCCCAGCCTGTCCCTCAATCGACCCCAACCTCACTGTACAGCTCGGCTCAACCACACTCAAGCCAACCAGGACGGTCAGGAACCTTGGGGTGATTCTCGATGACAGCTTGACCTTTACAGACCACATCTCAACAACTGCAAGGTCCTGTAGGTTCATCAAGAAAATCAGACCCTACATCACCGAACAGGCTACACAGACACTAGTCCAGGCTCTTGTTATCTCAAAACTGGACTACTGCACCTCACTATTCTCGGGCCTCCAAGCCAATCATCAAACCCCTTCAGATGATTCAGAATGCAGCAGCACGCCTTGTCTTCAACCAGCCCAAGAGAACCCATGTCACACCGCTCTTCATCTCCCTCCACTGGCTTCCTGTAGCCGCCCGCATCAAATTCAAGGCCTTGATGCTCACCTTGATGCTGCACTCTCCTACCTCAGCACTCTCCTGAAGGCCTACGTTCCCTCTCGCAATCTGCGATCGATTAGCGACTGACGTTTAGTAGTAGCTACTCAGCGTGGCGCAAGGTCCCTTTCCAGAACCTTCACGCTAACTGTTCCTCAGTGGAGGAATGAACTTCCGACCTCAATCCAGACCGCAGAATCTCTCACCATCTTCAAAAAACAACAAAAAAACACCTCTTCCACAAACACCTAACTAATCCCTAAAATGCCAACTTCACATTAATAATAATAATAATAATAATAATAATAATAATAATAATAATATTTCTTTTTTTTTACGTACTCTGGCACTTACACCTCTACTGTACGCACTTTGCTTCGCTAGAGCTCAATTATAAATTTTGTACATTAGCACTACTTGTATTGTTCTCCGCTTGATATATCGCTTTGCTCGTATTTCCTCATTTGTAAGTCGCTTTGATATAAAAGCATCTGCTAAACGAATAAATGTAAATGTTTGAATGTAGACTGGCAGGACGAGAGCGCACGTCCATTCTTTCGAATTTAGAAACAGTCTGAGATTTGTTCATCTCTCGCTCACTGCATCAATGTTTGAGTCAGGGAATTCTTGTGGTTAAGACTCACTTCACTCATGTTTAGCTAATCCGCGTTGGAATCAAACTTTTCAATCAAGACTGACATTCCTTCCCGTTTCATTCAGCGAATCGGTTTATGACTCGTTAAATCAGCTGACTCTCTGAATCAGTGAATCATTTGGACTAAGCTTTACTCCTCTTTCCTTCAGTGAATCAATTCATTTTGAGTTAAATGACTCCCGTTCAAGCACATACGGTCCAAGCCGCAGATTTCCACCATTTCATCTAAAACATGGATATACCCACATGTCATAAAACAACACAAAATAGCAACGATTATTGGTTATTTTATATGACTCAAGCTGTGTATTGTCTGTCTTAAATGGCAGCATGATCAATCACTGAACAAACAAATGACTCATATGACTCGAGCTGGAAATACTGAAGAAATGACTCACCACATCTCCAGGTATTCCAGCAGGACCTCTCTCCCCCTAACACACACACACACATTTGCAGGTCTAAGTTTTTGCAGATATTTCCCATAATCATGATCTCACCATTGCACTTAACCTTGGTCTCTCTCTGTACCTTTTCTCCTTTAACCCCGTGTGCTCCAGGTGCCCCGATCAGACCGCTCAGACCCTGTTCATTTGTGGGGGAAAAAAACAAAACAAAAACAACACTGCATACACGTTCCAGCACTGTACATTTACAACTACACTCACGTAATGTTCTTATACGCTAGCGAACAATTCTACAAACTCACGTCTTTTCCTGGAGATCCATGTTTGCCGGGGAAACCATCTAACCCTGGGAGACCCTAAATCATATAATATACTGTGCATTTAAAAAAGGATTTCATTGTATTCGCAGATATGTAACACATGACAAACAAGCAGAAAGAAACATTGCATCATACAGCAAACAGCTAAGACATTAATGGCAACAAATGGTTTAAATAATAAAAAAAATTTATATTAACATTATGTATGACAAAATTAAATTAATTTAAAATAGTGAAATCTCAATAACATTTAAAATAATCATAATAATGATAAAACAGCTGCAAGCAGCGATTAAGGGGGCCAAGGACGTTTTGTCAGTTCTTCCCAAAACTTGTTCCCAAGAAGATACACCACATTTAAAGGTGAAACCTCCAGCCATAGCGTAGATATTGGCTCACTTCTTGTTTTCTGTAGCCCTCCCAAGTTGGAAATAAACTCAAAGTGACTAGTTTGGTGTCAATATGTAAGAATCTTGCTGAGGTCTGCCCTCAGTTCCTTTTTGGCAACATAGCCAGCAAATTCGTTTGCAAGTTATGGATGAACCGTTCTGCATATCAAAGATCCAGGAAACGGGTTTTGTTTCGGGGTCGGACTCATGGTGAGATTATGTATATTTTGTGATGACAAAAATATTGTAAGAGCAAAAAATAATAATAATAAATGTTCAGTGAAATGTGTAAAACAATGTAAAACACATAATAAAATACACAGCAAGTGTGAACGCGGCTTAAATTAGCAGTGTAATTATTGTTGCTGTTGAGTTGTTGACACTGCACTTGCAATCTGGTCATTGTAAAGTAGATACACACAGTGGTGCTTGAAAGTTTTTGAACCCTTTAGAATTTTCTAGATATTTGCATAAAGTATGATGTAAAACATCATCAGTTTTTTCCACAAAAAAACTTTTAGTGTGACGTTGGACTACCGAGACTGTGTGCATGGGTGGTGTGTTGCTCATTTTCAGTGCGGTGTGCCGTCAAGGCTCCCATCTGTGTAGCATGGTAGTTTAACGTATCTCCGGTCGGAGTGCCGACTGTTGCCATCACAACTATTAAAGATATCATGATTTTTGTATGTGCCATTGTGAGTATCATGTCATCAGATCATGGAAGGTAAATAGTTTATTTCTATTACTCGAGATAAATTGAGGTTGTAACACCTGTTTGTTGTTCTTAGGGTCCTTGATTTTGCATGCGTTAAGGCGGGCTGAGTGAGATGTGGTCGTTTCGGTATAGCTCGTCCCCCTCACTCGCGGAGCCATGTTGCTGCTTGATTCTGTCTGATTTTTGCTTTGGTTTTTCTGCTTCGGTTTGCTTTGTTTTAACTTTGCTACTTTACTTTGAGCATATTGTAATAGATTTTTCTTGTGTCTTTGTTTTCCCTTTGAAGGAGCAGAGTGCTTCCTGAGGCTGGGGTTGAGTTGTTTGCTGCACCTTAGGCTTTACTTAACTAAGGGTCGTTATTATTGCTGTGTTTATTTGCAGTGAATTTTGTGGGTATGATTCTGATTGGTAGGGTTCTCCTCCCTTTTGTATAGCTGGTGCTGTCGTACTAGCCTGCCCTTCATACAGGAAGCCTCAGTCCTCCTCTTGTGATTGTTTTATTGACCGATGCCTGACTGTGTTGGTTGCTGTTTCTTTTTTAAAAATAATTCTTGGCCAGTCTTTTTTACTTCATAATAAAATTTATTTTTGTATGGAACCCATGCCTCTTGCCTGTTCTAAGTGGACCGTATTTGTGTGCTTATTTGGGTTATTTTCCCCATTTTCTCTGGGTAGCGTAGTTGCTATGAAACGAGCCACTTGCTATAAGTGTATCATGGCACGAACAATGGAGATTTCTGAGGACCTCAAAAAAAGAGTTGTTGAAGCTCATCAGGCTGAAAAAAATTACCAAACCATCTCCAAATAGTTTGGACTCCACCAATCCACAGTCAGACAGATTGTGTACAAATGGAGGAAATTCAACACCATTGTTCCCCTCCCAAGGAGTGGAGACCAACAAAGATCACTCCAAGAGCAAGACGTGTAATAGTCCACGAGGTCACAAAGGAGCCCATGGTAACTTCTTAGCAACTAAAGGTCTCTCTCACATTGGCTAATGCTAATGATCATGAGTCCACCATCAGGAGAACACTGAACAACAATGGTGTGCACTGCAGGGTTTCAAGAAGAAAACCACCGCTTTCCAAAAAAACATTGCTGCCCTTCTGCAGTTTGCTAAAGATCATGTGGACAAGCCAGAATGCTATTGGAAAAATGTCTTGTGGGTGGATGAGACCAATATAGAAATTTTGGCTTAAATGAGAAGCATTATATTTGGAGAAAGGAAAACACTGCATTCCAGAATAAGAACCTTATCCCATCTGTGAAATGTGGTGGTACTGTAGTAGTGTCATGGTTTGGGCCTGTTTTGCTGCATCTGGACCAGGACGACTCGCCATCAGTGATGGAACAATGAATTCTGAGTTACACCAGCGAATTCTACAGGAAAACATCAGGAAATCTGTCCGTGAACTGAATCTGAAGAGAAAGTGGGTCATGAAGCAAGACAACGATCCTAAACACACGAGTCGTTCTACCAAAGAACGGTTAAAGAAGAATAAAGGTAATGTTTTGGAACGGCCGAGTCAAAGTCCTGACCTTAATCCAGTAGAAATGTTGTGGAAGAACCTGAAGCAAGCAGTTCATGTGAGGAAACCAACAAACATCCCAGAGTTGAATTTGTTCTGTACTGAGGAACGGGATAAAACTCCTCCAAGTCGATGTGCAGGACTGATCAACACTCACCCCAAACGTTTAATTACAGTTATTACTGCACAAGGGGCTCACACCAGATACTGAAAGCAAAGGTGCACATACTTTTACCCCTCACAGATATATAATATTGGATCATTTTCCTCAATAAATAAATGACCAAGTATAATTTTTTTGTCTCATTTGTTTAACTGGATTCTCTATATCCACTTTTAGGACTCGTGTGAAAATCTGTTGATGTTGTAGGTCATATTTAAACTCTAAAGGGTTCACAAACTTTCAAGCACCACTGTACATGGAGAAGTATCATGTATTACATGTTAAGTTATCAGTGTATATAAAAACAAACATGTGCTGTTAGTTTATATCCTATAATGCTAATTATTGGGAGTATTATCAAATCTCCATCATGAGTCTCAGTCTCAGTTTGAATGAAATAATAATGTCAGTAAACAGTGAAACAGGAAACAGTGGCTGATGAGAGCAACGAAATAAAAGGACAATCGCACGTGGGGGGAGGGGGGGATAGAGGATTAGAAAGTGGATCTGTATGCAGTCGAGTGCCCACGTCTCTCTCACAGGACTAAAAGGAAATCTGGAGATTACATCAGTTCAGCAGGATCTGTTTGAGCTATCAGTGTATACACACAGGAACACACGTTTCACTCAAATATGCAGTGTTTTAATTTAAGTTGCTATGAGTTGCACCAGGATTTGACTGAGAACCAGTTCTTACCCTATCTCCTGCTGTTCCCTTTTCTCCTTTTTTACCCGGATCACCCTGATGAGAGAGAGAGAGAGAGAGAGAGAGAGAGAGACAGAGAGATGAAAGGGTTATATTCGTATGAGAAAAGCATGTCTTTTCAATTTAAAGCCAAAGTCTATCTTAATATAAAACCATAGCTATGCCGTTATTCCACTTCATATACACCGGAAATATATCATGGATTAATGTCACGTGGCTTGACCAGCTTTGAATCTGACCTGACCTCGACC
Organism: Ameiurus melas; assembly: GCA_012411365.1. Lineage (NCBI taxonomy): Eukaryota > Metazoa > Chordata > Actinopteri > Siluriformes > Ictaluridae > Ameiurus > Ameiurus melas. The sequence continues at coordinate 26,376,980 of CM022764.1, read as the reverse complement.
CCTGTAAATCAAATCTACCCTTTATCTCCAAGATCTTAGAAAAGTTTGACAGCACAGCAGCTCTGCTCGTACTTATATAGGAACAACATTCATGAAATGTATCAGTCAGGAGTTAGACCTCATCATAGCACAGAGACAGCACTGGTTAAAGTGGTAAATGACCTACTACTGGCCTTTGATAAGGGTTGTGTCTCCTTACTCTTTTTGATACTATAGATCACACTATTCTCATTGATAGATTAGAAAATGTTGTTGGCATTAAGGGAACAGTCCTCTCCTGGCTCAGGTCTTATCTGACCAATCATTATCAGTTTGTAGATGTAAATAGAGACTTCTCCACACATACCGAGGTTAAATTTGGAGTTCCGCAAGATTCTGTTTTAGGCCCTTTTTTTTTCTTTATAAATGCTTCCTCTAGGTCAAATTATTCATAAACGTGGAATTAGCTTCCACTGTTATGCTGATGATACACAGCTGTATGTTTCAGCGAAGCCAGACAACCGACAACAGCTTAGTAAAGTTGAGGATTGTGTAAAGGACATTAGACGTTGGATGCTTATTAACTTCCTTTTACTTCATTCTGATAAAACAGAAATAC
>CM022764.1:26363882-26371382 GCA_012411365.1 Ameiurus melas | reverse complement strand
TAAATAAATAACTAGTTAATTACGCAAACCTGTCCAGTATAAAATAAACCTGTCTTTTAGTGCTAATGCAACCAAGGTCGCATGAATTAGTAAGAAATCACTTTTTCCTACAAGTTCTCCTTTCTGCCCTTTAGGTCCTTGTGGTCCTGGAGTGCCCAGAAGGCCCGGATCTCCCTGTGGATGTACAGTTTAGAGGACAGAGTTGAGGAAGTGTCTGCGCGACAGAAAGCAGACGATATAACACACAAACTCCTTTAAAAAAAAAAAACATCAGCTGAATTAAAGCGACTGCTTTATGACCTTTTCACCCTTAGGGCCTTGAGCACCGGGCAGACCTGTCTCACCCTGTAGATAGTGAGAAAGAGCAAGAGAGAGAGAGAGAGAGAGACAGCAAAGAGTGATAAAAGAGAGAGAAGCAGATGAGAAATTGCCATCGAACCTTACATCATGTGTGATATTTACATCGTCAGAGTCTGCCGAGTGTAAATATATCACAGCAGTATGCTTGGTTTCATTTTCATCCATTTGTATCCATTTGCAAGTTTATTCATGATCCAGTTTTCCTAATGCACTCTTGACCTTTGACCCCTAGGCTTCAGGGTCTTACCCTCTCCCCTGTGGTGCAGGAACAGTTGACGGTGTGTTCTCCACTCTTCTGCTCTCCACTCGTAGCAGTCGGGGTCGGGAGTAAAATCGGCGTGGGTTCAGTGACCACCTGCTTAGGGCACTGAGACACACACACCTCATCATCATCATCATCATCATCATTATTATTATTATTATTATTATTATGAAAATTTAAAAAGACATGATATGTTATTACTATGTGATCATGTGACAAACATGGGACGGGTGAACATTTGCGGATCTGTAACGGATCTGGAGAGACGGAGATGGCTATAATAATTGACGAAGCAGTTCATTTGAGAAACTCTTAATGCACAACCCCGATTCCAAAAAAGTTGGGACGCTGTGTACACTGTAAATAAAAGCAGAACGCAATGATTTGCAAATCTCATAAAACCCGGATCGCATTCACAATAGAACGTAGAAAACATACCGAATGTTTCAACTGAGGAAATGTGCCGTTTTTATGGAAAAAATACGGTCATTTTGAATCGAATGGCCGCAACATGTCTCAAAAAAGTTGGGACGGGGGCGACAGAAGGCTGGAATAGTAAGTGTTACTAACTAAAAAGAAACAGCTGGAGGTGAATTGGGAACAGGTGAGTAACGTGATTGGGTATAAAAAGAGTATCTTAGAGAGGTCTCTCAGAGTGCAAAGATAAAAAAAAGTTTAAAAAAAAATAGAGTTGATAACTATTTATACTATACCTCAAATTGTGAAGACTATGAATATCCCATCATCTACAGGACATGATATCATCACAAGATTCAGAGAATCAGGAGAAATCTCTGTGCACAAGGGACAAAGGTGAAAATCAATACTGCATGATTTTTGGGCCCTCGGGCGGCGAAGCTCATTTGTTTATGGCACTGATCATGTAAGAAGCTGATCGTTAAAAAGTCGATTGTTTATGATGCTTAGTTGCATTGTGTATTTGCATTTAGCATACTAATTGTTTAGACGCTGATCATTTATGAAACTGATCATTAATGATGCTGATCATTTAATAAGATGATCATCTGGGGACCGATCATTTTGAAGCTGATTTGTTTATGATACTGATCATTTAGGAGCTGATCATTTGAGAGCTGATCGTGTAGGAGCTGATTGTTTGGGAGCTGATCGTTTGAGAGCTGATCATTTGAGAGCTGATCGTTTAGTAGCTGATCATTTGAGAGCCGGTCGTGTAGGAGCTGATCATTTGGGAGCTGATCATTTGGGAGCTGATCATTTAGTGGCTGATCATTTAGGAGCTGATCATTTGAGAGCTGATCGTGTAGGAGCTGATCGTGTAGGAGCTGATCGTTTGAGAGCTGATCGTTTGAGAGCTGATCGTTTGAGAGCTGATCGTTTGAGAGCTGATCATGTAGGAGCTGATCATTTGGGAGCTGATGATTTGGGAGCTGATCATTTGGGAGCTGATCATTTAGTGGCTGATCATTTAGGAGCTGATCATTTGGGAGCTGATCATGTAGGGGCTGATCATTTGGGAGCTGATCGTGTAGGAGCTGATCATTTGGGAGCTGATCATGTAGGAGCTGATCGTTTGGGAGCTGATCATGTAGGAGCTGATCGTTTGAGAGCTGATCATTTGACAGCTGATCATTTGGGAGCTGATCATGTAGGAGCTGATCATTTGGGAGCTGATCATTTGGGAGCTGAACGTGTAGGAGCTCATCATTTTGAGAGCTGATCATTTAACAAGCTGATCGTTTATAACATTGATCAATTAGCAAACTAATTGTTTAGAACATTTATGACACGCATCATTTAAAAGCTAATCGTTTAGAAGATGATACTGATTGTCTAGAAGCTAATTGTTTAGAACCCGATTACTTAGCAACCAGATTATTTACAAAACGGATCATTTAGGAAGCTGATGCTTTAAAAAATGATTGTTCATGGAGCTGCTCATGGAATCAGATCATTTATAGCTTTAAAGCTGATCTTTTAAAGAACCTGATGTGTGTGTGTGTGTGTGTGTGTGTATGTGAGAGACACTCACAGGGCCTCCAGGCAGGTCACAGCACGTCTCCTGCTCTGCCTGCTTAGAGTCGCAGTAGATTACCATCCTCTGAAGGTCGAACTGTGGAGGGTGAGTTAGGAAGTTAAACATGATGCTGATTATTTGAGAAGTGATGATTCAGTTAGTATTTGTCATTGACTCACGTCGATGGGGACGCTGTCGTAGAGTCTCTTTCCGATGACAGTTTTGCCCTGGATGTCGATGTCCTCTCGGTCCTCGATCGGTAGGGTCTGGATGAGTTTGCAGTCCAGATAGAGCGAGACGGATTTGGCGTGGATGCTCAGGCCAATCTTATGCCAGTTTCTGTCAAATAGGTTTTCCACATCTGGGCTGCGGAACACGGCTCGGACTGCGTCTTTGGTCAAACCCACGGCGTTGTACTCCACCGCTTTATTCTCTCCATCTAAGCGGATAGAAACCTGCAGGAGAGATAAAGACTAGATAAGGTCTTGACCACTAAAACAAGCATGGGATACAGTGTGTGAAGAAAACTTCATCTAAAAACTTCTCAAAACGGAATACATGGCCTTGACATTAAGCAGCTGATCATTATCAAATCTGATCAATTTATAAGCTGCTTATTTTGAAATCTGATCATTCACAGCCTGTTCCTTTAGGAGGCGATTGTTTGAAAAGCTAGGAAGCTGATCATTTAAGAAACTGATCATTTTAGAAGCTGACTGAAGCTGACTGTTTATGGAACGGATCATTTAAAAAGCTGAGCATTTAGATGCTGTTTATTTACAAAGCTGAATGTTTAAGAAACTGATCGTTTGGAAATCTGATCATGCAGAAACCGTTCCTTGACTGTTTTAAAAGCTGTTCTGTTAGGAAACTGATCATTAGCAAGCTGATCATTAAGAAGCTGAACATTGGTAAGCCGATCATTTAGCAAGCTGATCATTAGGAAGCTGATGATTCGGAGGCTGATTAAGAGGAAGCTGATCAATAGGAAGCTGATCGTTTAGTTACCTGATCATTTAGTTAGCTGATCATTTTGCAAGCTGATCATTAGAAAGCTGATAATTAGGAAGCCGATCATTTAGCAAGATGATCATTTAGGAAGCTGATCATTGGGAAGCTGAGCATTAGTAGGCTGATAATTGGGAAGTTATTAACATAGAATAAAATGATAATTTAATACATTAAACTTTAGAAGCTGCATTTTTTAGCAAGCTGATAATGGAGATGGAGTCCATCAAGTTCTGGGGAAACCTGTGCTTTAGAATCAATCAGAAGCTGATCATTTAAGAAGCCGATCATTTAGGAAGCTGATGATGGATTTGTGGTCCATCAACTACCAACTGAGCAAAAACGTACTACTGTAGTAGATTCTTAAACTACTTAAATCTACTTGAATCTCCTTCTAGTTCCACAGTGTGTTTTACTGACCTGAGGGATGCCGTACTTGTCATAGACCTGCCACAGGTACCAGTCCTCCCTCCTAGACGTCTTTCTGAATTTGAACGTGGTAACGAAGGCGTATTCATCTGGGAGGCCTTGTGAAAACACGTTTCTGTAACACACAGAAGAAGAAGAGAGATATTCTTTACAAGATGGTATTCGTTACAATCCACTAGCAGCTGATCATTTATTAAACTGATAATTTAATAAGCTGATCATTTATAAAGCTGATCATTAATCAAGCTGATCAATCACTGTAGAAAGCTGATCATGTATAAAGCTGATCATTTATTAAACTGATCATTTATCAAGCTGATCAATTACTGTCGAAAGCTGATAATTTATAAAGCTGATCAATTACTCTAGAAAGCTGATCATTTATAAAGCTGATCATTTATTAAACTGATCATTTATAAAGCTGATCAATTACTGTAGAAAGCTGATACTTTATAAAGCTGATCAATTATTAAACTGATCATTTATAAAGCTGAACAATTACTGTAGAAAGCTGATCATTTATAAAGCTGATCATTTATTAAACTGATCATTTATCAAGCTGATCAATTACTGTCAAAAGCTGATCATTTATAAAGCTGATCAATTACTCTAGAAAGCTGATCATTTATAAAGCTGATCAATTACTCTAGAAAGCTGATCATTTATAAAGCTGATCATTTATAAAGCTGATCAATTACTGTAGAAAGCTGATCATTTATAAAGCTGATAATTTATTAAACTGATCATTTATCAAGCTGATCAATTACTGTCAAAAGCTGATCATTTATAAAGCTGATCAATTACTCTAGAAAGCTGATCATTTATTAAACTGATCATTTATAAAGCTGATCAATTACTGTAGAAAGCTGATCATTTATAAAGCTGATCATTTATAAAGCTGATCAATTACTGTAGAAAGCTGATAATTTATAAAGCTGATCAATTACTGTCGAAAGCTGATCATTTATCAAGCTGATCAATTACTGTAGAAAGCTGATCATTTATAAAGCTGATCATTTATAAAGCTGATCAATTACTGTAGAAAGCTGATCATTTATAAAGCTGATCATTTATTAAACTGATCATTTATCAAGCTGTTCAATTACTGTCGAAAGCTGATCATTTATAAAGCTGATCATTTATTAAACTGATCATTTATAAAGCTGATCAATTACTGTCGAAAGCTGATCATTTATCAAGCTGATCAATTACTGTAGAAAGCTGATCATTTATAAAGCTGATCATTTATAAAGCTGATCAATTACTGTAGAAAGCTGATCATTTATAAAGCTGATCATTTATTAAACTGATCATTTATCAAGCTGATCAATTACTGTCGAAAGCTGATCATTTATAAAGCTGATCATTTATTAAACTGATCATTTATAAAGCTGATCAATTACTGTCGAAAGCTGATCATTTATAAAGCTGATCAATTACTGTCGAAAGCTGATCATTTATAAAGCTGATCATTTATTAAACTGATCATTTATAAAGCTGATCAATTACTGTCGAAAGCTGATCATTTATAAAGCTGATCATTTATTAAACTGATCATTTATAAAGCTGATCAATTACTGTCGAACGCTGAGCAATTAGGGGGATAATTCCATTTTTATTTCAAAAGCTGAAATTGAAGAAGCTTATCATTTAACTTGTATAATTTTATCGCTGCTCATACAGAAGCTGATGATCTGAAAGCTGACCATTTTATACGTTGACCATTAGAGCTGATCAGTTTGGAAGCTGATTGCTTTAGAAGTGAATCATTTTTAAAACTGATAATTCAAAAGTCCGAGACTGATGATCATAATTGAACAATCTGATCGTGTAGTCACGGAAATTTCTATGTTTTGAAAAATCTATTTAGCTGTTCCATATTTCGCAGGCAATCTTTCAGGAATGGACGGACACTCTAGCAGTTAGGCCTGTGTGCAAATGCATGTTCTCTCTGAAAAGATCGTGAGACAGACGAACAGTAAATCGTATACTTTAATCTGATATAAAAGCATGTTCGCATTAAATGTTCTAATATACTTGAAATGTACAATTGCTGATGGTAACTAAAGTCAGATAATTTACTAATTAGACCTGTGGCTTCATTTTATTTATATTGATATTAGCTGAAATGATTTTATTACTCTGTCTAGCCCTGCTCTACCGCTTTTTGCTTACATACATCAGAATAAAAATGATATATGATTATATTTATTACACATATTGCAATGTTGTACCTAGAAAGGGAAAAGCAGGATGACTGACTCCATGCTAGTTCCAGGTGTGTATCATGTGTGTTCGGATCATTATTAGTGTGGTACTCACTCGGTCTGCTGCACGATAGGCATAGTCCCCAGTCTCACATAGGAGCTCTGCCCAGGGTCAGACTTCTCTCCCAGAACATCCCTCACATTAAAGTACTCCATCAGGTCAAAGCCTGGGGTTCAACAGCAGATCACAATCACATTGCATTAATATGGTTTTGTGTATTAAAATAAATAATAATAATAAAAATAAATCAAATATCTGTTAGTCATTTCAGTGTATGACCACTAGAGGGAGCGTGTATCGAAATACAGCTTAAAATAAATCTAATTAATAGAAAGTGTGCGTTTTTTTTTTGTTTTTTTTCAGGAACTAGCTTATTAGCAACATTTTAAGAACATTTTGAAGACCTGGTCTCTTCTTCTAATGATTATTAATATTAAATGAAAGCTTGTGGGTGTTTTAAGCACTCGTCATATTCCATGTGCATTCTATATATTTCCCTAATAACATAAATAAGTTTTCAGTAAATAAATGACTTAAGGTGTCACATTCGTATTGGCGGGCGCCAAGACTTTTTGTTACTGACACACCTCTAACTCGAGTTCCCATGTTGTAATTATGACATTGTGATGCCGTTTGAGAACGATCACCTGGTAACCCCCACCAGGTACAAGAGTGTCTTTACTTTTTCTGGTTCTAGATCTCAGAGCCACTAATTACCCCTGTGGATCACATCTGCTTCCAGTAAACATTCAAATGCACTCGCTGGGGCAGATATCGCAAGTGTGTCATTGGTGTTCCAATGGAAAGAGAGAAGAGAGAGAGAGAGAGAGAGAGAGAGAGAGAGATTCGTGCTGTGGTTTGTCTCGAACAACCACCACATTACAGTGGCAGAAAGACGACACTCCTGTACACAGCACGCGCATTTCCATGGCAACAGGGCGTTTACCCAGCCAAGTGTGCGATCTGGTGTGATGTTAATGTTTCTCATCAAGGAAACTCACAAACCTCTGAAGACTGAAGCTTCAGTGGGTTTGAAGGTTTGTTTGAAGGTTCTCCCTTCAATTAAAAAGTGTGTGACCTCATGATAGAGAGATAGAGATAGAGAGAAAGAGAGAGAGAAGAGAGAGAGAGAAGAGACAGAGAAAGAGAGAAGAGAGAGAGAAAGAGAGAGAGAGAG
>CM022764.1:26293882-26361382 GCA_012411365.1 Ameiurus melas | reverse complement strand
TAATGAACAGAGAGGATTTTTAACTGAGGGTAAAGATGAATTATCTGTAAAATAAATAAATAAATAAATAAATAAAAATCAATAATGATTTCTTTCTCTGAGTAATAAAAATGTCATTTATTCACAGGATATGACATCATCACATCCCCCAAACCTGTTCCTGTATGTTTGCTTCATGAATGTACATATCGACCACATACACACACTCATTAGTCGTTATCTCAGTACAAATATCTCATTAAAAATGATAGAATTTACTACTTTTATAGATTTGTGTACAAATTTCCGCATCAGTTCACACCTTCAAAAGTTGGGGGCGGGGCTTATAAGATAAGGGCTGGGCCTGTGAGTGAAAGTATACCGAATTGAGTATTAGGTTAAACTATGATTCTTTTCTAGATTTGTTCTTTCTTTCCTACAAGAATAACGATAATAAATTCTCCATGAACTCTATTTAGCTCTACATTACAGCATTAAGACTTAAATATTTAAACGGAAGTAGACTAGTCCAAGTTCTTCCAGCTTAATTTTCTCTTTACTTTACTACTGTGATTCTCATGGTGTGTGTGTGTGTGTGTGTGTGTGTGTGTGTGTGTGTCAGTTTTCCCCCTGTAGCTTCACCACGAGCCTGTAATTAGAAAGGCAAAGCCGAGTGTATAATCATTCCTCCTGAGGAGAGCTATTTTGGACTCTGTGTCTGTGTGTGTGTGTGTGTGTGTGTGTGTGTGTACGCGTTTGGAAAAACTGGGAGCAGAGCACAGCTGTCTGAGAAACGAAGCGAGGACTTTAATGACACGCTCCTCTGATCCACATCTGTTCATATCAGACCACATGGTCACATAGGCTTACATACGGTTTCACACACACACACACACACACACACACACACACACACACACACACACACACACACACAGAATAACTGTAGGTTAGCAGAACGTCTTCAGTGTGTCAGTCTGTCTGGGTGTTCAGCAACACTTGGGTGCACATATTTATGCACTATATTTTATTATATGATATAGTTTACATTTTTTTAATTGTAGCCGTTTTAAATCCAAAGCTACTCGCTCTTGTACCGGCACGAGCCCGAACTGAAGCTGATAAACACGCACAGCTGGACTACACTGCGTTCGGTAAACATTTGTTGTCTGACATGATGGTGAATGTTTTCCCACTCGAAGCTTTCGCTGAGCTTGTGTGTTTTGGGAATGTGCAGTTTACTGTAACAGCATGACCGCGTAATTAGCACCTGGAATCGCCGAGATCCCGTCGAGTCGGTGGCATCCCAGATCATCTAAACCTCAGAGGCACTTTTCTACTCGGCTGCTGTTTGTTTGTTGGGTTGGTTTTGTCTGAGAGCCACGTAGATAAAAAAAAAAAAAAAAAAACATTACTCGTTCAGGACCTCGTAACTACATAGTCTACATGAGAAAAGGAAAGTTGTGGATTTTAAAATAGTTTTTCTAGAATTTAGCTGAACGTAATTCAGTTTATTTAGATTACTAAAACTGCTTATAACAGGGCGCTCGGTCTAATAGGTTGTCGTTTCTATAGTAACAGCTCATTCGCAGGGACATGTATGGCAGACGCTCTACACAAACCAATTTTAAAATGTGTCATTGTTGTTACGGTAACGTTTCCTTAAAGTATGGTTGTTTATATAGCATTTATGGAAGGAGTCTCCAGTCACAACTTCATAACTTTGCATATAACTTTCATAGCATTAGATACAACCTTCATAACCTTCATAACATTACATACAACCTTCATAACATTACACACAACCTTCATAACTTTGCATACAACCTTCATAACCTTCATAACTTTGCATACAACCTTCATAGCCTTCAAAACTTTGCATACAACCTTCATAGCCTTCAAAACATTGCATACAACCTTCATAACTTTGCATACTACCTTCATAACTTTGCATACAACCTTCATAACCTTCAAAACCTTGCATACTACCTTCATAACTTTGCATACAACCTTCATAACCTTCAAAACCTTGCATACTACCTTCATAACTTTGCATACAACCTTCATAACCTTCAAAACCTTGCATACTACCTTCATAACTTTGCATACAACCTTCATAACCTTCAAAACTTTGCATACAACCTCCATAACCTCCATGACTTTGCATACAACGTTCATAACATTCGTGACTTTGCATACAACCTTAATAACCTTGATGACTTTACATACAACCTTCATAACGTTTTTGTACACACTGTTACACATTTCAGAATGGGAGATGAAGTGGAATGTTAAAATCATTTACTCTTTACTTTGTAATTATTTCAGTGCATTGAAGTGTGTGAACTTTTGATTCTTTTGATTTTCACTTTTAAACTGAATACAGTCTTGTCATTTCACTTTATTTATTTTTTTGTTAAATCCCATATAAAGCTACTTTGTTTCTTGGCAGCGCGTTGAGCCTCAGGTCCGTGTCCTCTCATTTCTCTCTGTCTCTTTCCTAGCAGGTCTGGTTTTTAGCTCAGCTCTTGTGAAGGTGAGTGGGAGGCTCACGCAGGAACTCTGATTCCCCGAAAGACTCCAAGCTAACATCCTGGCATGAGGACCGCAGCATGCAGAGCTTAAAATGTACATGTAGTGGTGTTTCAACTATCGCATCCTCGAGATGAAGCTGTAACCTTCTCCGCTGCTGCGTTCTTTTTAAATAAATAAATAAATAAATAAACAACAACACAATAACACTAGAACTACAAAGAAAACACACCGGCGATGTAAAGTGGTGGATGAAGATGGAAAGATTGTGCACCAAGGGCCATGCTCATGTCTGATATTTCCATTAAAATACTCCTTCCAACAGAGGATGTGCTTAGAGTGAGCGTGAAGTGAGTCACCTGGAACTTCCTGTAGTCCAGCACTCGTGCTGTTGGGCTTGAATCGTTCTGCTTGCACCTTCATGTTCGGGCACAGCACATCTGTACGGGGGAAGAGACATAAACTGTTAGGACATGGTGATAAACATGGTCAGGACTTTTCTCCACAATGCTTGTTGCTTTTCTTAAATGAACCGGAAAGAACTGACCTGGGAGCAGGGTTTAGATTAAAGAGAAGGATCCTGTAGAGAAAAGTTCTAGCTTCACTGTTAAATAAATCCGTTTCGGAACGACTCTGTACCACAGTTGTGCAGCTGCAAATCACAGGTTTATATTAATGCTCTGGTTGTAATACGTTGGTATGTTGTTTGCTGTAGTAACAGCGCATTCACGTGGACACCAGCACACGAGGACATGCTGTTACAGGGAAACAATCCACTTCATGGTGGGAACAGTTACTTCACTTCAGGCTGCATCACACCATCCCATCCCTAGTCCATTCATTTCCTGTAACTGCATGCTCCATCGTATGAGGTTTGATGCCGTAGTAAAAATGTTCTAGCACTTTAGAGTTTATAATTAAAAGAATCATCTAATGAACAGCTAAAGAACCATCGAACAGAATTTTTTCTTCTTTTTTCTAGAAGTGTACCACGTAGCAAAACAGTTTAGCTTCTGTGGTTCTATTTATGTGAAGCCATTATCCATAAACCATTATAATTCTGCTTATAATTGTTCGTAAGTCGACTCCATGTAAGAGTTTGCTATAAATAATTCCGGCGGTTTTACATTTTAACCATAAAAACAAATCCCTCCTCCATTTTGTGTCTTGTTTATTTGTTTACTTTATCCTTTCCCTTTTTGGGGCCTGGGGGAGGGAGCTAAATGCTGACAATTTGCATGTTATACCGATTTTGACCACAAGGAGCACAGTTGAGCATGGAGAGAGATTAGCTAATGACTAACATCATAAAATTGTTGCTAGATTTTTTTATTTATTTATTTGATTGCTGTTACGCAAAATGTGAAGGGAAAAAAATGCACACACTTCCGTGCTCTTGTGAAAAGGTGATCGGAAACAATGAGGAGATGTCGCATCCGAGTCCGACGTGTTTTAAACTTTGTGAGACTGAATTTGATTTCATTCGTCCAGACATGTCCGAGTGAGAGCAGAAAGTCGGAATCTCTGATCAGGTCCATGATCCATTACATTGATTAGAATGGAGTTGTTTTTGTAGACACTGTTAGTTGTTTTGTTTTGTTTTAAAGTGAAAACCATCCATGTTTTACAGATTTCTTCCCCGCAGTGAAAACCTCTCCCCAGCTGAAACATGATGAGCTCCGTCCTGTGCGTGAGGAAAAGGTGGTGTAATTTAGGATTGCGGGTTGCATTACAGCACTGTTTTCCAGCTCTGACCTCATGTCGACGCCCGAGCGGTCTCAGTCCTGCACGTCCACAGAGCAAGATTTCAAACGCATGAAGACTCTGAGTGATAGCTGTGCTGACAGGACGTGAAGGCGACACCGGCACGCTCGGTTTGCTTTGGCACACACACTGAGAATCTGCTATTTCTGGAGGAAATCCTCCATCTAATGCTAAGGAAGAATGCTAATAACGGGATGCTATATGTGGAACTGTTCCGGGCTCTGGAGTGGCCTAGTTCTGACATTTCATTTCAGACAATTTCAATTTATCTGATGTGTTAGCAAGTCAAAAACTAGCCAACTAGCATTGTGGCTTGAATATAAAAACAACGATCCACTCTATGAGCAAACACAAAACATCGAATTGGTGTTACCATCAAAATGGCTAAAGGAAGAATGCTAAGATGCTAGTGCGTTTATTTGCTAGTCAACATGCTAGTTGAAAAACATTTTACACATTCAGTTACATTCTGTAGCGATGTGGCTTCTTGCATGCATGATATAAACTGTATGTCTAAATCAACACGACATAAAAGACATATTCTGGAACGACATTTGTACATTAAGAGTAAAAAAAAGATAGAAAGAAGGAAAATTTAGACCCTGAACACGTCTCACACCTTGTTTAAAAATCATGTGATGTTGAAACGATGTGGAAACATCGACTTTAACATTTAGAATGTATTTCTAGAGGAAACAATAGATAATAAATTCAGGAAATTGAGTTAGGGTTAAGTTCAGAGTTAGGCTTAAGGTTAATGGTTAAGTTCAGGGTTATGGTTAAGGTTAAGTTTAGGGTTAGGCTTAAGGTTAACTTCAAGGTTAAGATTCTGAACTAAATGGTGTTTTTTTTTTTTCCAAATTTGGATTTATTTTGCAAGGCAACATCTGATCTTCCTTCTACTTTCCCATTTAGTTTACTTTATGGATTATATATTGTTATGATGTGTAGGGAACTGATCGAATCCGAGATTAGAGTGTCCAAGGTATTAAGATTAGAGATTGGGCTACCAAGTCTGGGTAAAGGGTTGGGATTTAGGGTCCTGGGTTGGGCTAAGAAGTAGGAATCAGAGGGTTGGGTTAGGATAGGGTTTTGGGTAGGGTTAGGATAGGGATAAGGTACAGGATTTGGGATATTGGTTAGTGTATGGGCCAGGGATTCAGGTTGGAGGTTCAGGTAAGGTGTTTGGGTCAGGTCAGGTTAGGTGTTGGGGTTGGGATTTGGGTTAAGGTTAAGGTGAGGGTTGGGGTAAGGGGTTGGTTTTAGAGGTTGGGTTTAGGGATTGGGGTTAGGATTTAGGGTCAGGGGTTAGGACAAGAGATGGGAATAAAAGGTTTAGGTTAGGAGTTGAATCAAATTATTAAGTTCCTTTATGAATTCATGTTGAGAATAGTATCGTAAATATATTTTTTTTTCCCACAGGTTCAATACCAAGTGGTGGACTGGGGATTTGGAGTTCAAGTGCCAAAAAGGTAAGTGCTTGGACCCTTCCACTCAAAAGAAGGTAAGTGCTTAAGTCATGCTTATATTCATTTATCACACTCAACTGTGTCCTTCACTACACTCCTCCAGTCTCTCTCTGTTTTTGTCTAAATAGATAGTTTTGTTATTTTATGGCTCCCCCGAAACCTTGATCCCATTTCCATACTTTTGAGTCATTTTAGGACCTACATGTTAATGGAAAGTGGTGTAGTTTAGAGGATTAAACTGGTGTCTTACCACGATTTTCCACCCTTCTTGTTAAGTCCCATGGGAATCCATGTTTTTAATCAGTGTATCCATTTAATATTAAGGTTGGATTCCAGCCCTGAGATTGTTAGTCGGTTCAAACCGTGTTCTCAATTTGGTATTCTTGGTGTTATTGGTGATGTTGTATAGGTGTGTACACTGTGGCATTTGGAAATATTTCTCAAGTTGTTCTCCACAGGCACTGTAATTGTTTGATAGCTGTTTTGTGCGGATGTTGTTCCCTTTTGATTAGGCCTACCGACAATTCTACCTTCTCTGTGTGTGGGTGCGGTTGTCGCTTTTGGAGAATTTTTGGAAATGTGTAGGAAATTCGCTCCAGGAAAGTTCTGTCAACTTGTGTGTTTGAGTCTGGGATTTTAGGAATGCGACCGAGGTTGGAGTCTCCCATAAAAACTACGGGCTTATGAGTGGTGATAGACCAGCCTACTGCTTTTCTGTCTGTGTTAATGTGTCTGTGTTAATGTGTCTGTTATCTAGACTGACAGTGTCTCAAAATCCATCATCTGAGGAGTCTGAGGACACCCTTTGTTTGTAGTACACTTGGAAAGGGAGGCTTCAGAAGGGGTTTTGGTGGAGTCTCCTATAAAAACTACGTTTAAGGTTAAGTTAAGGGTTAGGGTTCAGGTTAAGTTAAGGGTTAAGCTTAAGGTTAAGTTAAGGTTTAAGGTCAAGTTAACCCCCCACCCACCCAACACACACACCAAGAAACAACATGATTAGGATGGGCATTGGGTTCGGACCAAAATAAATGATTACAACACGATCCTCCCAAAATACAATGTTACTGTTTTGGTTAGATTTGACTCAGTCAGCTAAAGTCACTGAAACAATGCTAAGGTGTCACATGATCAGTGTGTAGCTAGCAGGAAAACGGGATTAAACAGTCCAGGAAGAGATTTGTGGATTTCTGTAATGAAATCTCGGGACGTTCGGGTGTAAACGAGTAAGTAAGTAAACGAGGCTGATTTTAGTCGACGTATTTATAGTCGTTCTAATCTCTCTAATAGAAGGTCAGCGATGTGATGAAAGCCGGTGGTGGAGGAAGGTTGCGTGTTTGTGGTTAAGTTGAGATTGTGCGTTCTCACAAGTCATGCTTGAGTGTGTATTAATACTTCCAAAATTTAAAAAGCAAGAAGAAAAAAAAATAAAAACCTGATATTTTTTCCTGAATTTTTTTTTTCTTTAATTTCTGGTCCTTCTATTTCACACACACACACACACACACACACACTCATATACACTGCTGGCAGGAACCACGCAGACGCCCAAAGCGCCGCGCCCGATCGAGTGCCTGACAATCATGTACAATCAGAGCCTGTAATTTTCTTTAATCGTGCCTATAAAAAGCGCTTTGTCGACTTTAAGAGGCTTTAACTCGGCAATGAATTCCCTCCATTTACAGACGCCCGCTCACTTGTGAAGGCCGGGGAACTCCGGATAACCCTTCAGTGCCCTGTTCCTTAATATAACTAACCTTAATAAATGATTATACACTGCGATTATAGGTTCGTGTGTGTGTGTGTGTGTGTGTGTGTTCATGTCTCAGTGCCTGCATGCCATTTTCCCACTTTCTCCGATTCAGGTTTTTTCTTCTTCTTATAAAAACCTGCAACGGACTAGAGCACAGTGTAATTTAAGGTATCTGAGCTCATGATCGTTCCTTAGGCTACTGGACTACCTCAAACAGAGCCACTTATTGATACCTAAAGCCTACACTTTACTACACTTTTTGAACAAAACTAAATCGTAAAAGACTTTGTTGGTTGCGTGTTGAGAGCAGCGGTCGTAGAAGGCATGTTTAGTGCCGCTGTGACCAGGTTGTGTCAGTATGAGACGTTTCTAATCTACAGTACGACGGTGGACTCACAGGACAGCCGCACAGACACTAGCGGCGACAGTGAAAACGTAACCTTCAAATCTCACTGTCGGGCTCTTGGGCAAGGCCCTTAACCCTCAACTGCTCGGTTGTACAACTGAGATAACGGTAAGTCGTGCTGGATAAGGGCGTCTACCCAATGCTGTAATGTAAAGTGAACACACGAACGGACAGGAAATAAAACAACCTCGTTACCTCAGGCTCCAGATCTGCCCGAGCCGATTTCCAGATCACATTGATTGATCGAAAAGGTTTCCTTGAAGGTCTATCATTTGAGGATTTTCATCATATAATAGAAGATGGAGAACAGACATTATGAGACAGTTTGTTTGGGACAAGGTTTTTGTCAGGATCTCGTACGGCATGATGAGTAGCCATCCATAAGGTTCAAGTTAAACTTAATTACTGTTTGATCCCGCTTTAATCTTTCTGAGGAAAATGTTGATATTGACATCATGACATTAGACTTTAACAACACAAAATCAACTTTTTTTTTTTTTTTTTCCAAAAGAATAATGCCTGCTGTATATCTGTTAGATTCGATGACATCTTTAAGCGGTTGAAACGCATCTGTTTATTAATCGTTCTGGAAAACTAGTAAATTATTCGCAAGAGCTTTCGCATTAGAAAATTCAGCTAGTTCTGAAGAAAAAATAATAATAATAATAAGTTCCTATCCCGAGTATTGCTCAGGAGTTTGGGGAAATCTCAGTAGAAGGAGTCTCGCTGATACGAACCTCAGTCTGTCCGCTCCCAATGGTATAACTGTGCGTTAGCGTGATTTTAATTACGAATTACGCCGTCGGCTTTCAATTACACACAAACATTTGACGAAGTTTCGTTAAATCGTGTCATATTGATGACTTGAAGAAAAGCAATCCAAAGCAAACACAAATAAGGTCAAGCTTGAGGACAATGAGGACAAAAGAAATGGCACCCTGTTAAAAGATTTAGCGTATCCCGTGCTCAGGAGGTGCTCTTTCATCATATTGTCACTATATTGTTGTTGTTTTCAGTTCTCTGTGAGCTTTGCCTTTTATTGGCATCATTAAAAGTAAATCAGCTGTGCCGTGGACGTGCATGGTCATTTATACATGATCGGCGTTTACCAATATACGGATGTAAATACAGAGAAAATTACTCAAAACTTTTGTAAACCTGGTGGGAGTTTATGCTCCAGGTCAGCGTGGGAGAGTTCCCAACTGAGCGCACCGTATTATCACTATATACGTTCACAACAAAAATGGTGGATCTACACGGTCAGGCCAAAAGTATGTGGACACCTGACAGTCACGCCCGTATGTTCTTGTTGAACATGATGTTGATGTGAGGAGGCTCCAGTTTATCCCAAAGGTGTTCAGAGGGGTTGAGGTCAGGGCTCTGTGCAGGACACTCGAGATCTTCTACCTTCTTCCACCCTTCACACACCACGTCTTCATGGAGCTCGCTTTGTACACAGGGTCATCGTCATGCTGGAACAGGTTTAGGTCTTTTAGTTCCAGTGAAGGGAAATTGTAATGCTCCAGCACACAAAGACGTTCTATACAGTTATGCGATCACAGATCTCTCGTGATGGTCAGGGGTCCACATAATTTTGGCCATATAGTGTATATTGATAAACTGGGTGTCGCTCATTAGCCCTAACTGTCTGTAATTTCACAGCTCTGAAATCGTTATTTAATTTTGTGTTCTTGTGCAAATGTTTGGGACAGAATCAAAATACGGACTTTGCTGGAAGTGCTTGAGGACTAGATCTGTAAATTCAATCCTAACCAGTGAATCTTCCCTGAAGGGGTACGACGTAAACCAGCCCATAATACTAAACCACGGCAACTCTTTAAATGTCTGGTTATGTCATTCCGTGGTCATTTTCGTATCCGTACAACAAGCCGAATGATAAAGCAGTGAAAAGCCTGAATGCTATCTAACCGAGCTACTTCCTGTCTGGTCTGCTCACTGTAATTTACTATAAGGGTTTCTCCCAAAATGGCTGCGCAAGGTGCTGTACAGAGCGGAACTGTACATACAGGCCATGGATAGTTTAGCATAAGATCGATTCAGGGCTTGTTTTCATCTGTGAACGCGAACGAAGCTGGATAAGGGAGAACTGTTCCGTGCAGTGGCTCTGAGGCACGATGATAAAAACGTTGCGAGAGATCTGTCAGTCATATCTGCGTTTCAATCAGTTATTTAATCGCGGCATGTTGCTGAGTCAATACACCATAATATTTTCACCACACTGTTTAATTCTGGACAGAAGGTGGTGATTAATTCTCTATAACAGCAGCTCTGACAGTAGCGCAGCTACAAATCACAGGTTTATATTAATGCACTCGTTCTACTACGTTAGCGTTTCTTACATTTACATTTTTATGGCATTTGGCATCCGTTGAAGTTATCCAGAACGACTTACATTTATCTCACTTTTACAACTGACTAATTGTAGGCTAAGGGCCTTGCTCAAGGACCCAGCAGTGGAAGCTTGGCAGTGCTTTGGCTTGAACTCCTGACCTTCTGATCAGTAACCCAGAGCCTTTATCCACTGAGCCCAGACTGCACCACTGTTTCTGCACTAGCAGCTCATTCACAGTTCCATAAACGGATTAAAAACATGTGTAATCATCGATTCGTTGAATTTTTCTCTAAGGAGAAGTTCATGTAGCATTTTACGGATGGAGTCTCCAGTGTCAGCACAGTCAGAGGTAAAGCTGTAACTTTTAGTTTTCGAGACATCTTCAGGACAGACGAGTTTACGCTTCTCTGCGGCGTAAGGGTGTGTCTTGTTTCTACGCCTTATTGACATCAAGAAAGAGTTCAAAGAGAGGGCAGGTGAGGGAACGACTGTTTATAGCTCCTACAACGTCAGTGAGAACAGGAACTATCTTGCCTCGAGGATGTTCCACATCATTCGATGCAACTATAGATGGATAAAACTTTTCTTTTTTTTGTTTGAAGTATGACGTCTTTGTTAATAGATCTACAAATGTGATCATTGGCGAGTTGTTGTGATCAAAAAGCATTTCTAGGTGACCCTCAAAAAAATCTCCCACCAGAACATTCATTAGGTTTGGATGAGCGATATGAAGCGCAGACTCTCTCAGGAGTGTGTGGGGGTGGGGTTGGGGAGCAGTGCATGTGTATCACAGCAGGACAGCAGTGAAGACATTCACAGAGGAAAGGCCTCATCTAAACTTTCCCCTGGTGCTTGTCAGACTAACAGCTGGCTAATTAAAAGCAGATTTGGGATGTCCAAAACCTCTCACAGCTTGTTGATGTTGGATTTAGCAGCGTATTGGATGTGATTAGAGACTAGCTGCTTTGTGGCTAAGGGTGGACCACCGTTCATAATCAAAGCCCAGCAGGAACGCGTGATAAAACTCTTCTGTTCCAGGAAAAAAGATGAAAGCACCGGCACTGCAGGCTTTATATGGTGAGGCCTTAAATGATTATACAGCGTTTCTTATTGAAAAGAAAAGTGTAATCTGTTTATTTGTTGTCTATTATACACACACAGTAGATATGTAATCATGCAAACAGCCATGAGATCAAAGGAAACACGGATAACATCTGTTATCACGCGGCTTTGTGGAACACTCGGTTCTGATTGGTCAATCCAGTCATTCAGTGATGTTTTATTTATGAATGACAGTTCTCGGAATCTGTGCAAAATCTGGTTCCACGCAGGCGTCAGTACGGGATGTTAAATCCAAAATTCCAAAAGACATTACGTTCGACCCGTCTCGCGTTCCAGTAAACAAATGCGGAGTTTAATATTGTAACAAACAAATCATTTCTGCTGTTACGTGTTACTACTCGCATGTTGCTCCATTACACTAATCATGCAGCGTTGTAACTTCATATGGACTTGTTTTATTTGTCATGGGTAGTGCAAAAGCGGCACAGAATTACACTACCTACCCATCAGCCCCAGCAGGTCACATGTCACGATCGCTCACACCTGTTTCCTGTTTCACCTTGCTTAGCACCACTATTCAAAGTGCACCTGTGATGGTTTTTCAAATATTCCCTTTCATGTAGTGTGTCATATACGTAGCTGTTTGTGAGTGTAAAAAGTCTGCAAAGTTTAAAGATCAAAGCGCACGACAAACGGAGTCATCGACTCCCAAAAGAAGGAATCGATTCTGAACAGCTGAGTCGAGTCGTTAGTGATCACAGGCTTTACTTCCTGTACTAACCTACAGTGGTGTAAAATTTTCCCCCTTCCTTTTTGTTCCTTTGATGTTGTACACTAGTTAATTACCTTAAAATACACAACAAAAGCAATTTGAAATAGTGTTTTTATTAAAGGTGAAAAATCAAACCATCATGGCCGTGTGAAAAAGTGTTGCCCCCTAAACCTAATAACTGGTTGGGCCTACACAACAACGCAACCAGCGTTGCATAACGCAATAGTTTTAAGCGCCTGGAGGAATTTCTCATCTTTGCAATGTCATTGTAATTAGGGGTTGGATACGGCTTTTATACCAAACATCTCAATAGTAGTCGGACTTTGGCTCCACCAATTATTTTGTTTTTAGCCATTGGTGGTGGACTTGCGGGTGTTTAGGATATTGTCCTGCTGCAGAACCCAAGTTGTTAGCTTGAGACAACAATGGTGGAATCTTTCGGATTTGGTAGACAGCGATTAGTTATGGCATTTCCAGCAGACACACCAACCATCACACACCACCACATATTTTACGTGGTATATTCTTTTAATATTTAGAATATGGACACACACCTTAAAATATTGTATGTCCACATTTCCCAAAATTGGGCATCAAGTGTGTGGAGAAAAGAGAGTGGTTTTGCTCAGCTGTTTCTCCTGAACTCTGCCAGCAGGATTTTAGTTTGAGGGGAAGAAGGATTAATGGCAAGCCTGGTTTTTGTGTTGTTGTGGGCTTTGGACTTGTGAGTGGCGCGCTTTGGGGTTGACGTGGGATGCAAGTGGTTATAAAAACCGCCCCTCTGGTCTTCATCGGCTGCTCGCTGACAGCGGTAGACCAATCACGACAGACTGGGATGTCTGACCAATCAGAGCACAGTATGCTCTCTG
The DNA here is from genome assembly GCA_012411365.1 of Ameiurus melas. Taxonomy (NCBI): domain Eukaryota; kingdom Metazoa; phylum Chordata; class Actinopteri; order Siluriformes; family Ictaluridae; genus Ameiurus; species Ameiurus melas. The sequence continues at coordinate 26,348,426 of CM022764.1, read as the reverse complement.
AACGGAGGCGTTTAGAACGAATCCTTCAGAACGAATCATTTAACGAGTCGTTTGTGACACTGGGGGAAAAGGTAACGCTGCAGTTTAAATGACGAGCACGTTAAAGTGTTTTTTTGACCTCGGATGCGTGTGAATCTATCATATGAGAGCTTTAAAACAAAATTAGTCACGTTTCAAAACCATAATACGTGCACTTTGAGTTCTAATTTTTCAGCTTCTGCTGTATCGTCGTTGATTGTAGTGTGTGCCACAGTATCGCTTCTAGAGTCTGTATGGTGGTTTTTGTTTTTTTTTTACGTTGTATCCACAGTTCATGTTTTTGCCTGTTAATTAATTGTCTGCACTTGCATCCATCCACCTTGCTTCTCAATTGTGACAGAAAGCTTGACGGACATATGGATGCAGATCCAGCAGGGGATCCTGGAGAGGAACCGCTTGATGTGGGAGCACTAGAGGAGGGGCGCTTGGGTAAGGGCCATACAGTTTTCTTACAGAAAGCTGTAGAATGGTAATAAAATCATTTCAATCCAATGCTAACCACAATGAACAATGTACAGCTTTACAAGTTACAAGTGCCTGTTACAAAGCACTAACACTGGAGACTCCTTCCAGAAATATTAAACAAACATCTCCTTACAGAAACATTCACACTATCATCGATTATATAGATTCTTTTAACCCATTTACTGTACGTGGAGCATCCGCCCTCCACGCCGGGAATGAGACGTTACTATAGAAACAAAGTATTAGAACGAGCGCCTATAAATATATCCTCAATCAACACCTTGTGACCAATCAGAATCCAGAATTCAACAGCGCTGCGATATAAACATACGATCCTGAGCAGCTGGCTGTAGAAATTTGGAAGCTAATTTTAATCTGAGTTGTTTATTTGTTAAGCAGTAAAACATCTCCATGGCGATACAGTGTTTTGTCCTATTTAACCAACTCTACAGTCTTAAGAAAACAGATTGAAATCTGAGCAGTATAGACGATGGTCGAATGAATAGATGTAGGTTTTAGGATCTTGTTCTTCCGAGCTGGACATGTTTTTGGGTGGAACCTCCTTTACATTAGCTCCACTGATTGTATTTATACATTAAAGTATAACTAATTAGACAGTGGGACTCATAACTCGCAGTTTATGGAAGTAAACGCTGCAGATTAAAAGGTGCAAACACGCCACGGTGAAGCCCAGTTCCACTGGGAACATTAGAGCTGTAATTTCCAGAGCAAAAAATAACTTGGGCTGTGAGCGTGCCATGCTTTCTCTCCACAGGTATTCTTAGATGTAAATGCACAGTGGCTAGTGGAACCCGTTATCTTCGAGTTGGACAGCATGCATAATTGGAGGGACGATGCTAAATTCCCAAATTGATAGTGGTGTTCTGGAGTCTGAGATATACTCAGCACGGTGACTCACGATTGGCGAGAGGTTCTTAAACGTAGGCGAGTCCTGGACTCAGAGTGGAGAGCTTTAAATATATCTGGAACGGATCTGTTCGCCTGTCTGTTTTGGGTTTTTTCTTTTCTTTCTCTTCTAAATTGTCTCTTTTGATGATCTGAATTCAATAAAGCATCGCAAAACGTTCACTAAAATGTTGTTCTCTGGATGGAAAATTGGCTTATTTTGGTCTAAACCATATGATATTAAATCGTTTGGTGTCAGTTTTTGAGAAATAGATCATTTTAAGCCGGTTTAAGTCGACTTTACTCTGTCTGGTTTCAGCTGTGTTAAAGTAAATGACCGTATTCTGCTTACGTCGTCAATCAGATCAGAAAATGAACGGAAACAAGCGTTCAGTTTAATAGTAGCAATGATATGCCTGAAGAAAACACATTTTAAGATGGGAAGAGGATTTGGAGTTTTTGAGAATTCCTATTGTAAGTGGGATTGATATATTAAGGATATTTTGTTCTGTCCATTAGCATGCATGATATGAAAGCGTCAGCGTTTCCCCAGGAATCCCGGATGCGTCGTCTTGGGCCTAATTTAGATCAGGATTTGACATATTTTTATTTGTATTTTTGAAATGTAATTGTTTTTAGATTTGTCGTTCGAGATTAGAATCTTTCCAGATTAAAATTTTTTGTGGGATGAAAAACACGTGAAATTTTTTTTTTTTTTTGAGATATGAATTTTTGAAATGAGATTATTTGAGTATTTTTGTGTTCTGTAAACTGTAATTTCGAATTCTATCCCTTTACTCTTACAACTAATAGTTACAAAAAAAAGCAAAAAAAATAAACAGTGGGGAAAATGTAAATATATTAAATATAATTAAGGAAAAATAATGTGACATGTATCATTCATATTCATTGCATTATTATTATTTATTTTATGTTTTTGCTTAGAGTGGTAGCTTTGCAGCTCACTGTACAAGTCAGTCCCTCCAGGATTTCACAGTTCTGGATTCACAATTCAGGATTTCAGAAATGAACGCAAAATCAAGCAAACTTCGCAGGAGCTCGTAGTTTTTCAAAATTATGGCAGATTTTCCGCAGATTTGGGCCGAGACACATCATGCGACGTCATCACAACGCACATTCAGCCAAAGTCCTCTTTGTTTAACATAGATCAAACATGAGTACAGCTAAAAGGTCTCATTTACCAGCGAACATCACTGCGAAAGAAGTAGTGTTCTGCAAAAAAGCACAAAAAACTCCACAACTCACATCGCAAGTTGCGAAAAAAAAAAAAAGCTGCAATAAAATCCAGCATTTTTGACCACAACAATGACCAAAAAAGCTCAGCGAAATCCTATACACAGCCCAGGCATGTATGCTAGTAATATTATATTAATTAATGTGAAGATTGTAGATAAATTAATTGAATATTTACATTTTGCAATTGCCACTACTGAATTTAGAGCTGTGGAACTCTGAGATTTTATGAAAAATAAATTCTCACTGCCAGAACTTTCTTGCTGGCTTTCTTTGATCGCAATGCCACCACATCATCCGCTGGTGACGATGTCCCAGTATGTGTTCAGAAATGTGTTCAGAAAAAAAACAACCTCTCAGCTCACAAACAAATAAAGCACTAAAGCCTCTCGAGTGTGTGATTTTATCATGCTGTTAGGCATGATGCAAATTTAAGGGACTTTTTGTAGAAAGTTCTAGACGTTCAGGCTGACCAGCTCACAGTAGCTATAGTGCTTACTAATGAATCTCTAGGACTGTAATTATCAAAAAAAAAATATTACACAAACACCCCAAACACACACAAATCTCCATGTGCACTGAAATAGCCAGCTCTGGTTCCATGCTGCATGCTTCACTGCTCTGAGAACTGCATGGTTTAAACTTCACCTTCATGGAATTTAGTACAAGCACCAGCTTGTTGGCTGTAATGGCTATCTAACTTGATACCACATATCATTTAAAGTGTATATTTACACATGGAGAAGAAACGATCTGTGACAGCTGAGGTCCCAGCTCTCAACACCAAGGTCAGAAACCTCAAAAATGTTCTCGGGGAAAAAAAAAGGGTCCGGTTACATGGCAAACAACGCTGGACCAACAATGTTCTGATGTGGAGCAGCGCTGAGGTACATGAGAATGTGGATTGGCAAAACATTTCAGGTCATACAGTATATGTTGGTGAGGAATTATACATGTACGGATTCAGAATAAAGTAGAACAATAGATTATATGCGTCGGACGGCACTGTAGCTTTAAGTCTGAGCTAATCAGAGAGTTGCTTCTTCAAAATCTTTAATCTATGAAACATTTGAAACTAGAAGTGACATTTGATTGCTTACTCTCACAGAGTCTCCTCCTCAGCCTGCCTCGGATTCTGTCAATGGCATCAAAATCTGTCACGTGGAAGACGTGAGCATTTTTTGGCTCAGCCGCAATCTCCTCCAACTCCTCTTTCAGCGCCTCGCCAATCCCCACTGCAAACATCCTGATCCCAGCCCTGGCCGCCGCAACGGATGGCTCCAGAACGTAATCCTGACTCCGACCATCTGTTAGCAAAATGGCCACTTTCTGGATGCCCCTGGCAGCAGGTCTGGCTCCTGCCTGAACATTGAAGATGTTGGTGGTGGTATAGCCGATAGCGTCTCCAGTTTTGGTGTTGCCACCCAGATATCGGATGTTCCTGGCTGCCCTTTTGACCTCATCGAGGGTTTTGTACCTTGCCAAGTTGAACTCGGTGGTGGGACGGTCACTGTAGCGTACCACTGCCACACGAGTCTTATCCTCACCAATGTCAAACGACTCCACCAGGTTGGCAACCCACTGTCGGATCTTCTCAAAGTTGTCCTTGCCAACACTGGATGAGGTGTCGAGGATGAACGCCAGGTCATAGTGGACATTCTTACAACCTGTCAAGGAAGGATGTGGTTAATGTTTAAATACAGTAAAACCTAACATTCTTGTTATGTTTGTTGAGAACCTAAGAAGTATTTCTGAGGAATTTGTCATTAAAGTAATTTTGGATGTCTAGAAGTAGGAATTCAAGGAGACTGGCCTTCCGTTAACCCAAGTTCCTTGGCCAATTTCTCGACAAACCCACACCGTGGTTTCTGGCCAAGTATAGATGCTTTGTTCACATGTTAAATCCATCTGTTCAAGCAGACCAGCATGCAAGGCAACTTTCTGATCTCTCAGAGTAATTCAGGTTTTTTTTTTTTTAAGTAATTCATTTGTATAACATATTTATAAGTATCTGGCTCATATACTATTACCTTCAGGCTGTTATCTTTATTTGAAGTCAGCAGAAGAACTTACCTGCCCTCTGACCCTTGACCCCATCACTGTGAAAGGTCAAGGCCAGAATGGTCAGGATCAGTGAGATCCTGCACCAAAACTGTGCCGTCATGTCTGCCTCAGCTTTTACTACACGTTAGGCTGTGATGATCAACAAAATTCCCCGCCTGTGAACAGAGCACACGAAGGAGATTAGTTATGACTTATGAGAGCCTGCTGAGAAGAATAAATTAATCTTGTAAGGAAATAAATCTTGAATAAGACAGATGAAAAGCAGGTTGTTTGTCTTGGCCCTCAATTGGGAAATATCTGGTTAAAGCTACTGAACAAGACTTTTTCACAAGATGTTGAAATTCTTATAGCCACAAACGGTACTGTAGGTTGTGTAGGTATTCACACACACACACACACACACACACACACACCAGCCCCCAACCCCCGCTTCCAATCTTATTCATTTTCTAGTGTTACTACCTGCAACCAAAAACCAAAACTGAGAGCTAGCTTTTTCTGACTAATTTACCCAGTCACTGACTTTTAGTGGACTTTTAGGACAATTATTTCACTTTGTCTTTGTTTGACTCTCATGCAGATCCGGAATATAAGTTGGTGGAAATATCTTGACTACTGACGTTAATCTTATAACAGAATCTTATGACAGAAACACACTGCTGACTCGTTTGGCTGTGAGAGGATGCTACTAGCAGGTGTTGGTTTAGAGGTGGGAAGGGAGGCCTCAGGAAGGTCAAATCATTGGCACTGACAGGAAACTCAGAATTAGGTTTTGATAATGGGGAAACCATTTTGTGACCTCTTGCAATCAGTGGCTGTTAAGCTAGTTAGGCTAGCTGAACATCTCCCGGTGCTGAGTGGCCATAAATATAAATATATGTGTGTGTGTGAAAACAATTAATGATCAAAAGGTGAAGCCGTTATGCACACTACAAAATCACCTACGTCAACTTCAGAATAGGTAAAAGTCATTCAAATACGCCTCCTACGTACAGTTCCTTCCCTGAAAGTCAGACATTATCAACATTTTACATTTACAGCATTTGGCAGATGCCTTTAGCCAGTGCTTTGTACTGGCCATCAGAAACCAAAAAATCTCCTCATGCTAGCACACAAATTGGACAGGGTATAAAGATACAAGCAAGAGAGTTCAGTGTAAACATTAAAAAAAACAAAACAATTGTAGTAACATTTTTTTTTTAAAATATGATATGCCAATAATTACAAAAGGATAGATGGAAGCTTAAAAGGTTAGTTTGTTTTGTTCATCTTTTTTATTTATTTATTTATTTAATTATTTTTTTAAAATCAAGCTGCACCATTGACCGTTCTTTTAATAAAGGGTAAATTGCTAAAGCCTATAAACATATTCACTTTTTCAATAAATGAACCCCTAACCAAACAAATCTTCTTGGACATGTTTAAAAGATTTCCAAAAAGACAACTCACAACAGAACAATAGTTAAAAGTCAATAGCTAACGATAGTTCGCCTGTGAACTCCCACTGAGACTTTTTCACCACTCTTGACCTCTAGAACTGACTTAAAGCCCTTTGTCCATATTTATTTCCAGCATGGTTAACCCATGAAATGACTGTCTGGCAAATCTAATCCATCATATACCATTATATAATGGCTCTTAGTGGTCACTATAAAACTCTGTATCAACTCCAGCTTCCAGCTGCAGAGAAGCTTAAGGTTTTACAAGCAGGGAAAAAAAGGTTTCTAAGATGTTCCTGGGTCAGGGAATCCAAACATCAAATGTGTTCTAATCATTTATAATGAATGAGATAAACACTGCTTGGTTTGCTTTTATATGAACTTATTTAACATATATATATTTTAAATCCAAAGCGTATAGCGGAGGATTCGATCCGAAAACAGAGCGAGGATTAAAGAACAGTGGGGCAGTTCAGATTTGAACCCAAAATGTTGTGGTCACTTCCACAGGACTTTAAACACATTCCTCCTTTGGCTTTGTTGATTTGCCTTAATGCTCGCTCACACCGATTATGAGCATGAGCATGAATAATTAATAAAAGTTTTGCCAGGACTAAACATTTTGCAGCATGTAGGAAATAGGAAAAAAATCAGCCGACAAAATAGAGTTACTGTTACCATCCTGAAAATGATTCTTTTCCTAAAACATCATGTCCCAAAGTGTTTTATTCCTCCTGTACTACAGTGATTGGTGTACCTTGTTCAACAATGACAAGTCAGATTTTTTGGACAGTTATAGTTGCATTTACTGTGCTGAGATTTCCATAAAACAAGTTACCCTGCATTCGATTAATGTTCATAAAGAAACTCAACTCATCCTACTTGGAATTTGTGGGATGGTCTATTCAACCCTGAGTTGATCTCTACTTCCCCTGATCTCAAACTCCCTTGAGTTCTACTTCCCCTGAGCTCCAACCCCACTGAGCTCCAACCCCACTGAGCTCTACCTTCCCTGAGCTCCAACCCCACTGAGCTCTACCTTCCCTGAGCTCTACCTCACCTGAGCTCTACCTCCCCGAGGTCTACCTCATCTGAGCTGTACCTCCCCTAAGGTCTACCTCACCTGAGCTCTACCTCCCCGAGGTCTACCTCACCTGAGCTGTACCTCCCATAAGGTCTACCTCACCTGAGCTCTACCTTCCCTGAGCTCCAACACCGCTGAGCTCTACCTTCCCTGAGCTCCAACCCCACTGAGCTCTACCTTCCCTGAGCTCTACCTCACCTGAGCTCTACCTCCCCGAGCTCTACCTCCCCTGAGCTCTACCTCCCCGAGGTCTACCTCACCTGAGCTGTACCTCCCCTAAGGTCTACCTCACCTGAGCTCTACCTTCCCTGAGCTCCAACCCCACTGAGCTCTACCTTCCCTGAGCTCCAACCTCACTGAGCTCTACCTTCCCTGAGCTCCAACCTCACTGAGCTCTACCTTCCCTGAGCTCCAACCCCACTGAGCTCCACCTTCCCAGAGCTCCAACCCCACTGAGCTCTACCTTCCCTGAGCTCTACCCCACCTGAGCTCTACCTCCCCGAGGTCTATCTCACCTGAGCTTTACCTCTCCTAAGGTCTACCTCACCTGAACTCTACCTTCCCTGAGGTCTACCTCACCTGAGGTCTACCTACCCTGAGTTCTACCTCCCCTGAGGTCTACCTTCCCTTAGCTCTACCTCATCTGAACTCTATCTTCCCTGAGCGCTACCTCATCTGAGCTCTACCTCCTCTGAGCTCTACCTCCTCTGAGCTCTAACTTCCCTGAGCTCTAACTCCACTGAGGTCTACCTTCCCTGAGCTCTACTTTCCCTGAGCTCAACCTCACCTGAGCTCTACCTTCCCTGTTTCGCATGTCTTGTTAATCACAGCACACATTCACACAGTTATGTGCACGGTTTTGTCATTTGATTTCGATTTAGAATTCTGCGAGGTTTTCTCCACGTCATTCTTCCTGCTTTCGACATTTTTGTCTCCTTCATGTTTTGACCCGGTTTTCCCAGTTCGCGCTCTTCATCCTTTGTTTGTTTTTTCACTGTGTTTCTGCCTGCTGATTTGGATCATTATTAAAAGGTTTACTTGCAGTTACATCCAACCGCCTCTAAGTCTATGACAACTACAGAAACGATAACGAAACAAAAACGAATGATTTGCAGATGCTATCGAAAGTTTAATCAACCCCTTCTGACCAATCAGAATCCAGAACATAACAGCTCACATAATGTCCACTGACTCTTCATATTGTTTGTTTGCGACAAAATGGTTCAGCGTGAGAGAGCAAATCTGTAGGATGTAATTAGCACCGTTCCAAACCGCACTGTAATAATTCTCACTAATGAGCGCTGTGTTTTTACGAGGACGCTAAATCGCCTCTTCTTTTTTTTTTCCATCTATTATAATTAATAGCAGTTTAAATGATCACAGAGACTGATCTATAATTAGGAAAGGAAAACCAATGAGGGAAAACAAATTATTTCTGTGCTCAGTTGAATAAACAGCAGTGGATGTTTTGGTAAGAGAACACCCAGTCCTGCTTTGGTCTGGTCCACTGCACAGGAACAGCGGCTGCTCAGAGCAAATGATGTACACAAGTGCTAAACTTACACAGAGTCAACATCGACTCCATCCTCAGAACATAGTTATTCACTCGACACCGTTTTTTCGCTGCGACTAAACTTTTACTACATGCAGATTTGCTCAACTTTAACTGACCTAAGGGACACTGATGAGGAATGACAGCGAGAAAGAACTGGAACCCGAGAGGAGCTGGAACCATTTTCACTGAGCTTTGGTTCAGTTCATGCCTGAACACACACTCTTTAAGCGTCAGTTCCCAGGAGGAACAGCAGGCAGGCACTTATCATTCTAGCTAAGAAAGCACCATTGTGTCCCTTAAGAGCACGCTCGACCTCTCTCACACACAGCACATTACACATGTGACTATGCGAGTAACGCGTGATCACATGTGAAAGTGCATTTCAACACGTTACGCCCTGAAACGTGACCAGTGTGAAATGAAATCAAGTTAATAATAAGCCATCGATAAAACCTACATTTTAGGTTTAACTTCTAGAAATAAATGAATCCATCCATCCATTGTCTAAACCGCTTGTCCTACACAGGGTTGTGGGGAGTCTGGAGCCGATCCCCTGGACCAGGTGTCAACCCATCGCAAGGCACAATCACACACACACACACACACACACACTTATACACATATTCACACACTACAGACAAATTGGAAATGCCAATCAGCTTACAATGCTTGCCTTTGGACTTGGGGAGAAAACCGGAGTACCTGGAGGAAACCCCCAAAGCACAGGGAGAACAGTTAGCGCACAAATCCCCAAACCTGGAGGTGCGAGGCTACCGTGCTATAACCATGAATCATTTCTAAAATAAATTAATTCATAAATAATGGATAAATGAATAATTAATTGATATAAATCACGAGATAATGATGTGGGGGGGAAAGAGAATTAAAATTGAAGATAAATACATTGTGAGTACAAACTGTAAAAATGAATAATGTAAATCATAGTATATGATTATATATATATATATATATATATATGATATGATATATATCATAGTATGTGAAGTGTAAATGAGAATCAGTTGATGAAATGGATTGAGAACTGTTCTCCATGTTTGGGGTTTCCACACCGGATCTCTCTGCTAACACACTGGAGACTCACTCGGGCCAAAAATTAACAAGAAAAAATCCTGGAAATGATAGTCCTGGGAGTGAAGTGCAGATGAACAAACCAGACATTCCACTCATGAGCACTTCCTGAGATGTACAAAACAGCCTAAGCTCTCCAGAAACGTGCCCGGAGAAGATGGGAAGAAAAAAACTTGAAGAAACACAACTATGGAACATCCACAGTTGAAGATCTCTCAGAAACAGAAAGTAAATAAATAAATAAATAAATAAACACCAACTTCCATCAGAGAACGTATCTCTCGAAATGCAGAACACGATCATAAAGGGATCTTAAGTTCCTAATGAGGTTCTGCTTGGAACCCTCTCTAAAAGGAACACCCACTGAAAGGTTCTGCATTCAATCTATAAGGTTTCCTTCAGAGAGACAAACTGTAGCACGCTTTAAGCTGCTAGATGTAAGCCTTGTTCCAATAATGTTCAATCTTAGCAAAAGTACCCTTCAGGGTTTCTTTGGGCAGTTAATGCTTCTTAGCTTCTCAAAGTGGTTCTACGTGGAACCCTCTCAAAAAGGGAAACTCACAGTCAAGTTCTGCTAGTATCTTTAAGGGATCCCCAGATGGACAAGCTAAATGTTCGACATGGTTCTACAAGCTAAATGTTCTACATGGAAAGAATTAAAAAAAAAAAAAAGTAGACCTTCCAAAAGAAGGTCTACTTGGAACTCTGTCAGAAAGGAAAATGCAGTGTAAGGTTCTACTGGAATCTTTAACGGTCATCCAGAGGGACAAAGAAATGCTAGACACAACATGATTTCCCATGAATAAATAAATAAATAAATAAATAAATAAATAAAATAAATATATATATATATATATATATATATATATATATATATATATATATATATATATATATATATATATATATATATATATATATATATATATATATATATACACAACCCTTCAAGGGTTCTAGGGAAAGTTAATGTTAGTAGCATCCTAAAATAGTTAACACAGTTCTGCTTGGAACCATCTCAGCTAGAGAAACCCACTGTTCCACAAGGTTATCCCCGAGCATCCTAAAGGTACAACCTAAACACTTCAAGATTCTAGGTGGATTTTTTAAAGACTGTGCACCTTTAGAGAAAAGTATCATTCAATCACTGTTTGAATAGTTAAATGTTCCTCGCAAATGTGCTGTATGTACATAGGTTCTTTGACAGTTTCTTCAGAGAGACAAACTGCAGAATGCTTTAAAATGCTACGAGAACCCTATTTTCTATGAATATACACTCTTAGCAAAAAGTACCCTTTCGTTAGTTCTTTAGGTTGTTAAGGGTCGTTAACTAAGGGATTGTTAAGGTAGATTGTAGCTTCCCAAAAACATTCAACTTGGAACCCCATCAGAGGTGAAGCCCATGATATGTGTGAGGAAAATGGTCCATTCATACGTGTTTTCAACTCTCCAGTTTGTCTGTGAAGGAACTCTTAATGACTCTGTTTCCCTTTAGGAAACACAGAACCATTAATTAGCGAAAAATAAAAAGGTTCTCCAGATATTTATTGTACGTAGGTTTCTAAAGGTTCTTCAGTTGTTCTTTAGATATTTAAGGGTTCTTAACAGCCTGAGACACACTCTCAGAAAGCTCCAAACAGCAAAATGTCAAAAAACGACTACTTCTGAGAACCCTCTCAGAAAGGGAAACGCACTGTAAAGTTATACATACAATCTTTAAGGGTTCCTTTATAGACACAAACTGCAGAACATAATATATCTAGGTATGTGAAAGATGGTTCATCCTTACCTGTGTATTCAATGCTGAATGGAGAATCTTCTTCTGCCCTTACACACGCTCGAACACACTCACACTTTTCAACTTCCATGCATCCTCATCTTTTGATGCTGAACCTGTACAGGTGTTGAAATCCCCTCACACACACACAGACACACACACACACACACATATACACACACTGGGAGAGCGAGAGTAATCCACAGATGTGTGTGTAGTCAGAGGTGGTGGAGTGTGTGTGTGTGTGAGAGAGAGAGAGACAGAGACAGAGATAGACAGCAGTGTCACTGTGCAGGGGTGTGGTGGGGTGGAACCTGTGTTCAGAGGATAAGGTTTCAGTGGGTACGAGGTGGCTGGGCGTGCAACCTCACATCAAAAAAGGGGCCTGACAGACTCAGCCAATTATAGCGCTAGATTCCTGGATATTTTTGTCTTTCTTCATCTCTCACTCTCATTCTTCCTGTTTCATTCCTTTACTACCTGCATGTGTCAGGATAACATCTTAATAATCAGTCTCTCGAAGATGTTGCAACTTTGTGACCATGGAAATGAACACAAAATCCAAGAAACTCTGCAATTTTTCAAAATTACTGCGGATTTCAGATATTTGAGCCAAGATGTGTCATGGGACATCATCACAATGCACATTCAGCCAAATCCTTCTTTTTTTGCCTTTGTTTATTTATTCATTTTCATATGATTCATTTACATGTGATTCATTTACATATGATTCATTTTCATGTGATTCATATTCATACATGTGATTCATTTTCATGTGATTCATTTACATATGATTCATTTTCATGTGATTCATATTCATGCATGTGATTCATTTTCATGTGATTCATTTACATATGATTCATTTTCATGTAATTCATATTCATGTATGTGATTCATTTACATGTGATTCATTTACATATGCCAAATCCTTCTTTGATTCACATGCATTACAGATAAAAGGTCTCATTTACCAACAAACATCACTGTGAAACGCTGTGCAGAACAACTTTGTGCATTAGTTTTACGCAAAAAAATAAATAAAAAAAAGCAAGCCACAGCAAGATCAAGCATTTTTGGCCGCAACAATGACCATAAAATGTCCATAAAATCCTGTACGGATCGATTCATATTGTGTTATATGGTGTGTGTTTGGTTATTCTCCAGTTCATAGACTGAAGCATTCACCTTATTGACATGAGTCTAAAATAACACCACCTTTACGACTTTCTCTTCCTGTCTCCAAGCTGCTCAGAGCTCATTTTTAGCTCATGGACTCTACATGAAATTGTAAACTCGTATCACAAAGAACCCTTCAAGATGAAGATAGTTCTTACCATCCTAAAGAGGTTTTCTTTAAGGCTTCCTCTCTCAGAAAATACAGTCTACGGCAGGGTTCTAGGGATAATCTTTAAGCCCTCTTGCAGAGCAAATGTACCTGTTCTGGGAAAGACAAGGGTTCTGGTCTTCCCGAACAGTTTTTACAGCTTCACCAAGAGTATAAATTGAACTTTTTTTTCTATAAATGTACACAGTGATAAAGGAGTGTTTGAGACACAAATCAATCAATTTAAAGAACCACACAACACTGTATCGTACACGATGTACAAAGTGTATTCGCTTGATTCCAAAATCAAGGTTACATGGAAGATGCACCTTCCAGTGTGAATAAATAGTCTCTGTATCTGTGTTTCTGTAAGCTAGAAATCATGACTTGGAAGTTGACAAACACTGTTCTGTTTAATAATAATGATTCTCTTTATCTTACCTTCTCCTTTGGGCTTTCTACTTTAAGAAGTCTGTAAACAGGAAACTAACTAAGGTGGAGCAGTTGAATTGAGAATGTTTTTGCCTTGAATGTATGTGTTTTTAAATGCTTGTGGGTTTTTGTTGTTGAAATAGAGCAAGCACCACATGGAGTTCCAGCGGCCTGCTTTTAACGCTTTTTTTTTGGCAATGTTACTAGAAGAGCTTTACACAGCTGCACATAGCATGTAGGTACTCTGCAATATACCATTGGAAAGGTAAGGATCTTGTGATTCGATATAAAGATTTAAGATTTAACGATACAATCACAACAGCAGCTACAATTGTTGTCTTTTTCAGACCACTAACATACAAACAAACATTTACAAAAATGGAAGCAACTTACCCTTGAAGCCTCATAGTAGTCCACTGATCCATAACATCCTGAACAAAACAATCTTGTTACACTGGCAAAAGTCCAACCAATCCAATTATGTAGAAATGTTTAGTCCAAAGCACATTTTACATCAGTAAATCCCCACGGACTGCTGATGCATCGTTCCAAATTTTCTAAGTAGATCATGTTTTTAAGAGTGAATAACTTTAATCTGTAGATTTCAAAATGGCCTTCATTCTGTGTCCTATCTAATGACACTTCATTTAAACCAGTAGGAGCTTCCATGTCCTGTCCATATCCTTCACAATCCAATGAGAGTCTGGGATGAAGAGAAGCTCCTATGTGAACATCATGAGCTGAATGCTTCCAGTTTTATAAAGGACTGGTCCATCATATAGTCACTGAAATGCTGAAAATAATGATATCTTGCTTCACAGGTGAGTTTCAACACTTCAGTTTAATAGTACCTGTATAAAGCTCTGAAAAATATAGCACAAAAGCACATAAAAATGCTCAAAGGTTTCAATTTTGAATATACATATAAATATACATTTTGTAGATTGCTGGATATTTGATATGATAATTATAAGAAAAATCAAGAGTAGCAGCCTTTTTATCCTAGGTATGTGTACATGGTTACCAAGGGCACAAAGAGTCTCCAAAAGGTTTTTGGTAAAACACATGGACATACCCTTAGAAAAACAGGTGTAAAATATTAATTTTCTTTGATATTGTTATCACATTTGAACTTGGAGTAGGAAAGGCTTCATGCTGTGGTCCCATGGTGTTTTTCCAGCTGTAGGCATCTACAGACAAAAAAAAAAAAAATCAGGCAGAAAAAAAAAACCTTCTGTATCAGTATGTTCAAACTTCTATTACTCAACACCAGTAGCGCTGGGGAACGGCTTTAATTTGACTTTAGGTATGCCTTGGATAGACGTAAAAAATTTTTTTTTTTTTTTTTTTTTTGAAAAAAAAAGAAGAAAAAGAAAAAAAAAAATATTGTTGGAGAAGGGGGGTGTGGTTGATTATTTGTGGGGAAGGGGGGGGAGAGTGGGGGGGGGGTGGTGTTTGGGGGGGGGGTTTTTTTTTTTTTTTTTTTTTTTTTTTTTTTTTTTTTTTTTTTTTTTTTTTTTTGTTTTGTAAAACAATGTATGTATTTTATGGTGGATGTGCATGGTTCCTGTTACACCATTTTTTGTAGCATGCCTAATTAGAAATTAAGCCAATTTAAGAGACTTCGGAGTTTTTGCTTTTCTTGCTGCCTGCCTAGCCACTGTCAAGACCTCCTTACAACAATTGGTGACAGAAGTGGGATGGAATGCTCCATGGAATAACTGGCAGTAGAAGAGGAAAACTGGAAGTATCAAGATGACTGCTATATGGCATGCTGGTCCTCAATGAATTACTAGAGCACATCCTGTTCTGGTCTCAGAGGGAGAAGAAGATACAATGGAAGCGCTAGTTGGTGATTTGGAGCTGGAAGCTGCTGAACATGAGAGCCATTTCAAATGGGTTTCAGCAAGCAGTGAATATTCAAGATGTTGGGACATCTTGTACAAAGCTAGAACTCCTCAAACTGATACAGACAATGTTGTGTTGGGACAGGAGTTTTTGATGGAAATGAGGGATTTTATGCAAAAACAACAAAGAATTGAATGATTTAAAGGCCACCCACCATTTGTAAAAAAAAATAAATAATAATAATAAATAAAATAAATAAAAAAATAACTAGAAATGAACAGAGATTTAAAGAACACATTAGCTAACATACTTACTTTGGCAGAGAGATATATGGCCACACATTTCTTACATATTGCAGATGAGGGACCAGCTGGAGAAATTCCGGAATTTGGCCAAAGAAAATCTACATGCTGCCCCGAAGAGATAGAAGGTATGGTACAATACACATGCCAGAGAAAGATACATAAAACCTGGACAGAAAGTTCTTGTACTGTTACCTTCAGGTACTTGTAAACTGTTGGCCAAGTGCCAAGCTCCATATGTTGTTACCCAATAATCGGGCCCTTTAATGTATTAGATTCTGTGTCCTGAATTTTTTTTTTTTTCCTAAACAGATCCACATGTCAACCTGCAAGTTTAAAGAGATGGTGCTTGAATCAAAAGATCAAGTGGTAATGATGGTGTGGGCAGTTGTGGAGGAAGAAGATGAAGTGGAGATGGAACAAATTCGATTACCAGGGGAGGTTCCAGGTCTTTATTCACACTTGAGCGGCTGCAAACAACAACAACTGGTAGAGGTACATTAATCTTTACCATCTCTCGTCCTGGAAAGATCAGGGCGTACCAAAGTTGTCACCCAGAATATCATCTTAAAAGATACTGCTCCAATCCGACAGAATCTTTATCGAGTTACTGAGAAGACAGTAGATAAACTGAAGACTAGGATTGAGATGATGCTGCAGATGGGAATAACAGAACCATTCAAAAGTGAGTGGTCAAGTCCCATACTGGTTCCTAAGAAAGACGGTGCACTGAGGTTCTGTACAGATTTTAGAAAACTAAACAGCGTACCTTGTTTTGATTCCTACTCAATGCATTGTATAGATTAAATGATTGAAAGACTTGGTAAAGCACATTACATGACCACCCTAGATTTATGTAAAGGGTATTGGCAAGTGCCACTTGGCCCCTCTTGTAAGCCATATACTGCTTTTAATGCCCCACGGGGCTATATTAGTATACAATAATGCCTTTTGGTTTACACGGAGCACCAGCAACTTATGGATCGTGTACTTGCGGAATGTGAACAGCAGCATATATCGTAGATGTTGTGGTTATATACAGTAGAACCTGGAAAGGACATCTATAGTCATCTTAGTTATGTTCTACAAAGGCTTCAGGAAGCTGGACTCACATAACTCCACTAAATGCTCGTGGGTGCAGACAGAGGTGAAGTATTTGGGATACCTCCCTGGGCAGATTAAGCAACAAGTACAGAAGCTCAAGGACATTCAAAACATTCAAAGGCCACAAACATATAAACAAGTGCAATCTTTTCTTGCTTTAATTGGGTGGTATCAATGCTTTATTCTTCATCTTGCATGTCTGGTTACACCATTAACCGATTTAATTAAAAAAGAGCCCATTGGATGAGGGAATGTGAAGAAGCTTTCAAATCCCTCAAACATCTGTTATGCCAAGAGCCAGTTCTGCATAGTACTAACATTTCTTGTCCAAGATGATGCGTCTGATGTCGGACTAGGAGCAGTTCTGGCACAAGGAGAGTCTGGAACCGAAAGTCTGGTGCTGTTTTTTAATAAAAAAAAAACTTTTTGAGAGAGAGAGAGAAAGTTACTCTACAGTAGAGAAGGAAAGCCTTACTATTAACTGGGCTGTGGACTCTCTCCGATATTACTTACTCGGACAGGAATTCCCGTTATAAACTGATCACAGGGCATTGAAGTGGATGCAATCAATGCAGAATAGTGATTCCAGGATACTGCACTGGCGCCTGGCTCTGGAACCATTTAAAATTGAGCATTGTCCAGCTAATAAGAACCTTATTGATGATTACACCATTTTTATTTTATTTTTTTGGAGCATGCCTAATTAGAAATTAAAGCCAATTGAAGAGACTTCAGAGTTCTTGCTTTTCTTTCTGCCTGCCTAGCCACTGTCAAGACCTCCTTACAGCATAAACTCTTATTCAATAATTATTCAGTGGTTCTTATGATAGTCTCTTAAGGGGCTCTACTTGGAACCCTCTCAGAAGGGGAAAACATGGTAGGCTTTTACATACAGCCGTTGAAGGTTACTTAAAGGTTCTTTCAGAAGGACAAACTGGAGAATGCTTAAAGATACTGGACAGAATAGTGTGTCCTTCAGTGGTTCTTTGGATAATTACGGGTTCTTATCTTCCCAAAGTGGTACTCTGTGGGACACTGTCTATAGGTAAAGGGACAGACCAAAGAACCTTGTACAACATTTTTCAGTAGGGAGTCATGAGATTTCTCTAAAAGGTTACAACAATGTTGTTTGGGTTGTTTTGTTTGTTTTTTATGCCTTCATATTATGTTTGAAGATTTAATTAATTAAAAAAAGGTAAAACATGTAATTAGTTATGAGGGTTGTGATATGCCAGGTGATTGCCCAGCTGTTATTATGTGGTTGTTAGGGTATTCCAAGTGGTTGCTATGGTGTTTTTGATGGACATTTTCGCTGGGTTTAAAATGTTTTTGAGCTTTTCGTTACATACAGCTTTTTTTCCAAAGTAATATCAGTGCTACATACAATGAACTGTAACCTGGGGGGGTTGTGAAAGAGAGACTCCTGCTCACTACGACGTTTACCATACCAGATGTCTTGTGTGTATGTAGCAGCTCCATGATTTCTCACTTTATTTCCATCTCCATGTCCCCAGTGTACATACTTTGAACTACAAAGTATTTTTACAGACCTGACACACACACACTCTCTCTCACACACACACACACACACACACACACACACACACACACAAACACTTCCCAACACCCCTTTCCTTCCTTCAACCCTCTGACAAACTGTAAGAACATCTGTACCAACATCACAGATCATATCTGCATTATAGCTGAGTGAATAAGCAGTCGTGTTTCTTCATGAGCATGCATAGGGTTACAGACAGCAGGAACCTGAATCCTGGCCCATCTATTTCCACTGCAGAGCATTGTGTTTTGGAAGACATAAAGGTCAGAGGTCAGGCTAACTTTATCCCAGACGGATGACGAGGGTTTGACGGGTTAGAACACGTGCATTAATGCTGCATTTCTCAGTGCCATTATGATTTTCACACTGTCATATACAGTATGTACATGGAATATTTGATTGTGGCTGTGGCTCAGGTAGAGTGGGTTGTCCACTAATCGTGGGGTTGGCAAATCCGATTCCACATGACTCCATGATTCCCACATGACTCCATGTGCCGAAGTGTTTTTGGGAAAGACACCGATGGCAAACTTGCATGGAAGCTCTGCTACCATTGGTGTGTGTGTGAATGGGTGAATGAGAACCAGTGTAAAGTACGTTGTAGAACCATACAGCAAAATCACCGGTGTTGATTTAACACCCACAGTGTTTATATAAGTCCATCGGACTCAAATAAACACTCTTACACTTTTACTGTGCACTAAGATTAAAAATGCACTATATAAGTGCAGACCATTAACCATTTGGTCATGGCCAATGTGTGAGTTCAGATATAACCTTGCTTCATATGTGGAGAAATAAGGAGACACTGTGTCACAGATTATTTTTATTAACCCACAGCAATGCTGAATTCTCTGTTCTGATTGGTCCGAAAGCGTTTGTTTATTTTCTATAAATCTATAGTAACACTTCGTTTACTTGGACTTGTATGGAGGACACTCGTCAGAATGAAGAATATGGTGAAGTTTTCTGTAAGGAGATAATGATGATGATGTAACATTTATGGAAGGAGTCTCCAGTGTCACCGGGTCATAACAATCAGAGGTCAAGCTGTGCATTTATGTGATCACACTGTCATTGATTATTAAAAGCAAACAAGAACACACAAAGACATGTCACATCATACAACGCAAAATTCCTGAAGTTCTCGAATTCCTAGTAGAATCCCTTTCAGGAAGTTGAGAATTGTTATCCATTCAAAGAACCCTTAAAAGTCCTTTTTACAAGAGAATATTCGCAACTGTGTAAGTAATTTCAGCTGCTTGACTTGTTGCCATGGTAACAAAAAGACCCCGATTCCAAGCCAGTCCTTGAGCCCAGTTTGAACAGCCAATTGTGTTCCTAACTGCCTGGCTCTTGAGTAGAACCAGGGTTCCACCCTCAGACAACAGAATCCATAAAAAGGTTCTTCATTCTGTGCCTCTGAGGAAATCCAACATGTTTCACTTAGAACCATATAATAACAGAGTTCCTTTCCTACAAACCCACAGTCTGTCCAAAGATCTCTTCAGGAACCATTTTTTTTTACACACCATGGCTGATGAACCCTTAAGGGTGATCCCTTAAGGGTGATCTACTGTATGCAGAATAATGCAAAATTTCTTTATTAGGGTTCTAAGGTGGATGCCTTTAACGATCTTAAGACTTCCTAGCTATTTGAAAGACCTGTGGAGAACTTTTCCAAGTGTCTTTTTTTCTAAGTGTGTTCTGTACCCATGTGTATATGTGTATAATGCCAATAAATTCCACCTTTTGTGATTTCTTTCTTTAGAGAACTTCTATTCCGGTTTGATTAGAACTGAGCTGATCGGAGACCTGTGGAGCATGGCGGTGAGCTACAGAACTGATTAAGGCATGGATAAAAACTGTCATGCACTGACACTTGGAGTGTTAAAGGTAGAGCTCCAAGCCCCTCATCCTCTCTGAGCTGCCAATAAAGTGGAGTTAGCTGCGAGCTTAGTGTTCTGAGACCGAGCAAGATGTTTTATCCCTCGTGTTATTTATCGCTGTCTGACAAAGGGATTCACAAAGCATTTACTCATCTAGGATCACATTCCTCTTCCTCTGGATATGTCAGAAGCTGAATCTGGATCAGTGCAGGGTCTGGGAGATGCTCTGGAAATACTAAGACTGGACATTAAAGGATTATTCCGGCAGTTTTCAGCCGAATGTATATGATTCCATGGGCAAAGATTTTGCAGATTGCAATATTCAATAATGCTTTATTGGAAATTGTAATGTGTGTGTGTGTGTGTGTGTGAGAGAGATGAAGTTAAAGAAAGAGAAAGATCGCACAATGATGGCAAGCTAGAACAATAGAGTAAAGCGAATGTGTCTGAGACAGACATATATAGAATAAGATATATAGACTATAGAATAAGGACAGACAGGTCTTACATGCTCTGAGAGTTAAAGTATTAAAGTGCAGCTTCCTGGATGCCGTAAACAGCCATCTTCTTGCTCCCTCTCCCCACCTCCGCTTCGGATACTTTTCCCACCAGATTCCTGCTCGATGACTTTTCCAGAACTTTCCCCATCTCCCGCTGGCGCAGTGTTGCCCCTGATACTGCAGGTTTGCCCTCATCATCCTTTAATCCCTTTGCGGAAGATCCGGATTTGCTCTGATCCTCGTCAAGCTGCCGAGCCTTGCGCAGTTTGGAGCGGCCAGCTTTGTAATCCTCTGATTGGCCGATGTTCACCTTGCCACGTGCCGATTGGATGGAAGTCATATTCTGGTGAGTTTGGAACAGATCTGGAGAGGAGTGAATGGCAAATTTTGCTTTGAGTGCCTGATGATCTAGCTCTTTGTTGACCAACCGTTGACCAACTGTAATTTGATTGACAGGTAGGAGGAGGGCTTTGCCATGATTGCTCAATTTCTTAACAGTCTGCTCCAGATCGTCAGCCTCCTTCCAGATGGAGTGTATCTTCTGCCTCTGAGCCTCCTTTACCTCCAGGGGGAGCTCTATCGGCGCTAATTTCAGTGGACGCCTAGGTGGAAAGTTCTCAAAGTTCTCCGCCTTCCTCTGTCTCTGCAAAGACCTTGCACAGAGACGGATATCGTGCACTGGAGCCACAGCAGATGGGAAATTGTCAGCATCGTTAGAAGAACATGTAAGCAGAGCCTGAGCTTCTCCAGTGGGTGCTGACACGTGGAGGACGGGTGTGTGCGAAAGTCTGTCGATGCGACCGGAGTCTAGAGGATGAAGGGCTGAGGTTTTAGCATGACATGTCGGCGTGACTGCTTCATCCGGTGCCATCGTACACTGCAGGTGAGACGGGTCAATCTCTTAATCCAGACACCTTAATCTACATCTGACAGGATTAATGCACAGTGATGGTGGAGTGTTTCATCTAAAAATACAAAGAATTACACCAAAGTGCTGCTGAATCTTCGATTCTGATTGGTCAGCAGCAGCTCTGACAAAAGTACAGGTGTATATTGTTATATTTGTTCTAACACATTCTCATTTGTATAATAGCAAATCGTACATTGATCTGGTAACAGTTTCTGTAAGTAACATGTACAGAAGGAGTCTCCAGCGTCAGCGCTTTGTAACACTCCGAGGTAAAGCTGTAACGTTAAGTTTTCCAACATCTTCAGGACAGCGGAGTTTACGCTTTGGGGTTTCTCAGTGACGAGACAAAGCTGCGTATTGTTTTTCATTTCTTTGTCTTAGAAACTTCAGTAGAGAGAGAAAAGAGAAGCTGGGAAGGGAACGACTATAACATGCTGTAGGTGAGAACTACCGCACAACATGAAATATAACTAGAAATAGATCAAACGCACCACGTGTCAGTCTTTAATCAACAAACAGTCGATTTATGATCATAAACATATTTTCTACTGATTATCTGCACTCTGGTGTCACTTTATTTCATTTGGTATCGTGCTGCCTCTCAGGCTCCGCCCCCTACAGTTTAAAGACAGTTGCTGGAAGTGATGTGAATGGTAAGAGTTTCTTAAATGGCAATGTCATGAACGGTGTGTGTGTGTATATATAAAAGAATTTGGATGCGATGTACTTCCACAAAGTGTTAGCTACATTAGTCTCATAGCTCTAACTTATCTTTAAACCGGCCATGATTAAGTAATCATTGTACAATTCACAATAAGGGGAACATTATGTTCATTTATTTCTTGATTTATTTCTCACATAATTGATCCTATAAGTTTGGTATGATATCATACCAGTTACATGACTTGTTATTTATACAGTATTACTACACGTTTTTGGATTGATTGTCTGTTTGATTTGACAAAATAACTCTGTATTTTTCACCTCTACTGTCAATAGGTGCTTTTGTTTTTGTTTTTAATCACACAAAGTCACTAAATAGCTCAATAATGCCCATTTTGAAAAAAAGTTCATACTTACAGCTGATCGGAGCGTCTCCTGTGTGTGTGTGTGTGTGTGTGTGAGTGAGACGAGATCTCTGACAGCAAGGTCAGAGGGATTAGGGTCAGGTCTGTAATCTCACCTGATTAACTCCATGCACACACACACACACACACACACACACACTGTCACGGACACCTCAGCGTCTCTCACGTGTTATTATGTTCTGTTGCGTATCATTATGGCTTGTGATCACTTAAATGACCCCCAGATGGCGCCACAGGCTGTGTTTAGAACCGCGAGCTTGAGCATGATTGTGCATTTAAACAGTCAAGTTCCGACTGAGTTCCAGATCCATCACTCAGGTCTAGTCGTTTTAATGGCGAAATGTAATAACACCAAAATCCAAACTCCTGCTAGTGTCGGTGGTGCAAAATTCAGACATTTCTACCTCAGGAAGAGAAATTAATAAGCTGTCACTTCTTCCACATTTTCTCATAAGAGGATGGCATTTTTATTAAAAAAAAAAAAAAGAATTTAGTCCATTAAACATTTAACATGAACTTCTTAAAGGTTTATATATCATTTTCACACCTCAGATTTCATAGGAATATATATTTCTTTTATCGTTCCCTCCCAAGTCTCTCTCTCTCTCTCTCTCTCTCTCTCTCTCTCTTTCTCTCTCTTGAAGTTAATAAGACAAAAAAAAAAGTTTTGTCATGTTAAAGAGAAACCACAAAGTGTAGACTCGTCTGTCCTGAAGATGTGGGAAAGCTTAAAGCTACAGCTTTACCTCTGACTGATAAAAAGCACTGACACTGGAGACTCCTTCCATAAATGTGTAAAAGTCCCTGTGAATGAGTCGTTACTATAGAAATTACTGCCAGAGCTGCAGTTATGGAAAACAAATGACACCTTCTGACCAATCAGTGTCCAGAATTCAGCTATTCTTCACAGTAGATTCCCTCTTTCCATCTCTCTGTGAATCCCACCTCTGACATTCTCTGTAGTCGGGATTATTGTGGAGGGGAAAACAGCGGGAGTGATCATTGATCCCTGTCGTTCGCTCTTTCATCCGGACTGTGAATACGCTCAGGTAGAGCAGAGGGGAATAAAGTATGAGGTGCACAGCCCTGCACACACTCCGCCGAAATGGGTTTTATCTCGCAGCCAAACCCATGCCGGATTTCAGAAAAGAATTCAGGAGTTTGTTCAGATTCAGCTATATATATATATATATATATATATATATATATATATATATATATATATATATGTGTGTGTGTGTGTGTGTGTGTGTGTGTGTGTGTGTGTGTGTGTGTGTGTGTATTAGAGCCAAGACACTTCATCTCACATTGAAATGGTTCCTGTTAGAACACGGTTTCTACCATCAAGTTGAGCTGTTAAAAAGATATGCTAATTGTAACATATTTATATTTAGAATGTATACAGTGGCAAGAAAAAGTATGTGAACCTTTTGGAATTTCATGGTTTTCTGCATAAATTTGTCATAAAATGTGATCTGATCTTCATCTAAGTCAGGGGTATTGACAAATATAATGTGTGTAAAATAATAACACAAACGAAAATCTCATCTTTCATGTCTTTATTGAGAACAACCAAAAAAAACCTCATAGTGCTTGTGTAAAAAGTATGTGAAGCCTTGAGTTAATGACCTCAAAAAAGCTAATTGGAGTCGGGTTTTAGCACACCTGGAGTCTCGTTAAGAAAATGAGTTTGGAGGTGTTGACAACAGCTACTTTAACTGATAAAAACCCCTCAAGCTTTTGGAGTTTGCTCTGCATAAGGAGCACACGCTTATGTGAGCCATGCCTTGACAAAAAGAGCTTTCAGAGGATCTATGATCAAGAATTGTTGATTAGCATAAAGCTGGAAAGGGTTACAAAGTGATTTCAAAGACTTTAGAAATTCACCAGTCTACAGTTAGGCAAACATTCTACAAATGGAGACACTTTGGGACTGTTGCTACTCTACCAAGAATTGGGCGCCCAGTCAAAATGACCCCAAGAGCACATCAAAGACTCATCAATGAGGTAAAGAAACAACCCCGAATTACAGCCAAAGACTGAAGGCATCATTGGAACTGTCTAACATCTCTGTTCATGAGTCTACAATACACACAACATTGAACAAGCAGGGTATCTACGGCAGGACACCACGAAGGAAGCCACTGCTTACTAAAAAGAACATTGCTGCACGCCTGAAGTTTGCAAAAGAGCACCTTGTCACTCCACAGCGGTATTGGTAAAATGTTTTGTGGACTGATGAAACTTAGATTGAACTATATGGAAAAACCACACAGAACTACATCTGGTGTAGAAAGGGCACGGCCTATCATCATGAAAACATCATCATGAAAACATCGTCCCAACTGTAAAGTGTGGTGGAGGAAACTCATGATTTGGGCCTGCTTTGCTGCATCAGGGCCTGGCCAGCTTGTAGTAACCGAGGGGAAGATGAATTCCCAAGTATATCAGATAATTCTTCAGGATAATGTGAGAATGTCTGTACGTCTGCTGAAACTGTGTAGAAGTTGGGTGATGCAACAGGACAACGACCCAAAACACCGGAGCAAGTCCACAACAGAATGTCTTCAGAAAAACAAAATCCACCTTTTGGAGTGACCGAGTCAGAGCCCAGACCTCAACCCAATAGAGATGCTGTGGAATGACTTGAAGAGAGCCATACACACAAGACATCCAAAGAATATGACCGAGCTAAAGCAGTTCTGCAGGAAGAATGGGCTAAAATTGGCCATATGTTTTTCTTCTGCCCTGAACTCCATGGTTTTTGGTCTGGCTTTTTTACCATCATGTCCACTATTCTCTGGGTAGATTTAAAGCCTTGTCCATTGATTGCGATATTTGGAATTCCTCAAGCTTCAATTCCTTTGAGCTCGATACAAAAGGATGTTATTGCTTTCACATCCCTTATAGCAAGACGTTCCCTACTGTTACATTGGAAGTCTGCTAAATACCCATCTATCTCCCAGTGGATAAAGGATGTGATGTTTTTCCTGAAACTCGAGAAAATAAGATATACAATGAATGGATGTACTGATAAGTTTTTTCATAAATGGAAATCCCTTTATTGCCTACTTTATGGAGTTACAGACACTACCCACTTAAAGGTTGGTGCCTGTTGTTGAATATTATAATATCTCTATAACCAGCGACAGTTAATGGGTAGCCATGATGAGCCGGAGGGGTGGGTTGTGGGTTCAATTTAGTTTTTCTTTGTATAAAAAGAAAAAAATCTGTGAATATTTTCTGCTGTTGCTAATTTTGTATTTTTGGGAAATGGTGGGGAGGACAGAACAGAAAAGGCGATTTAGATAGCCTTAGCAGTTCAACAGAAATGTTCATCAGAAATGTTTAATAAAAAAGAAATGTTATGCAGAAATGTATAGCAGAACTGGTTTAGCAAAAATTGTAGAAATGTTCTGTAGAAATGTTCAGCAGTAATGTTCAATAAAAATGAAACATGAAAAAAAATAAAATTCCTATTGAACCATGTGCAGGTCTGATCCACAGCTACAGGAAGCGCCTAGAGGTTAATAACCTAAAGGTTATTGCTGCCAAGGGGGGGTCAACCAGTTATTAATTCTAAGGGTTCACTTACTTTTTCCACTGCCATTTTGAATGTTGAATGAGCGTGTTCAATAAAGACATGAGGGATCAGAATTTTTTTGTGTGTTTTTATTTTAGACACATATTTGTCAATACCCCTGACTTAGATAAAGATCAGATCACATTTTATGACCAATTTATGCAGAAAACCATGAAATTCCAAAAGGTTCACATACTTTTTCTTGCCACTGTACATATGGCCAGACCCAGAACTAAAAAGTCTCAAGATTTCACACCTGTCTAAAAATAAAGGTGCAAGAATATTCGTGCCATAGAATAACTATTTGTGGTTCCATAAAAAAAGAACTTTTCAGAGAACATTTTGGTGGAGCTGAATAATCATTTCCCCTGCACATGGAGTAGGGAAATTAAACCAAAGCTTCTTTAAAGAACTAACAAGAAGAAGTCGAGGCCAATGGGGATGTTACCATTGGCAACAAGTCTAGCCCTTCACTTCTCTGTTACTAATTTGTATGCCTGAAATTCTGTTTAACTGTACTTCAAACAGGAGAGAAGCTATTGAAGAAAAACTATATTTCAGACAATGTAATCAGTTCATCTGCTGCATTTAATGATCATTCCATAGAAATCCTACACACTCTCTGAAACATTGTACTGTAATGATCATAATGGACATCTCCATTCAACCATCCATTTTTTTGTACTTCTTATCTTACACAGGGTCACAGGGGGCCTGGAGCTTTGGGGACTCAGGGAGGGGACAAGGAGGGGAACACCATGGACCCATGACAGGGCACAATCACACAGACGTTTACAAACCAGTTCACACACTACAGACAATTTAGAAATGCCAATCAGCCTACTACGCATGTATTTGGACTGGGGAGGAAACTGTAGTACCCGAAGGACACCCCTGAAGCTTGGGGAGAATATGCAAACCCCCAACTCTGGAGGAGAGAGGCAAATGTACTAACCACTAAGCCACTGTACCCTCTCTTACATTTTCAGGGCGCTTTTGTAACCCTTACAGAAAAATCACATAAATGTCATTTGAGTATTATTGTATGTGCTTACAATTTGCATTCCAACATGTTAGGGAGTGCAACTGTTAATGTGAACTCGAGTAAACATGTTGTAACAATCAAAAGGTTAAACAATATACACAAATTTTCACAGCTTTCTTTGCTCATATTTACCAAGGGTGCCAATATTAGTGGAGGGCACTAGTGGGTAAAATATATATACACTGATTGTACAAAAGGAGTACACGAGTTTAGTATGTTTCTTTGAATTGTTTTTCTTCTGAAAGTGTAAGCGTAAATATCTTGTGCGATTCCGTTTGATTTGCTTTTTAATGAACTGGAGTGATGTAGCTGAGGTTGAGGAACTGTCAAAGCCAGAATTCACACACCATGCTGACATTTCTACTGCTGGGGGTTTCATTCATTGTTTAAGGGTCCACGCTTAAAATTTAGGCCACACCCACTTTTGGTTTTGAAAATATAGATCCAGGTGGAGATAGTGTTATTATGTTATACTCCTACACCCTAAATGACTTTTCTATCATCTTTATATCTGTCCAGCTTTTGATTTATTTCTGGTTCCATCCCATATGTTTCATAATCATGTATCGATTGGTGTTTTAACCGCAGAACTGGAAAGAATCAAAGCCTCTGATGCGAACAGGTACTGTGCCTGAGACGTCCTCGTGTTACCCGTGCTGTCACCAATGACGCTCCCTTCCTCCAGATCTGCAGGATTCTACATAATTTAAACTCAGTGTGTCATTCAGTCACTTCTTGTCCTCTTCCCAGATTCTTGGAACTGTCATTTGGAAAGCTTTCTGCTGTATTTCTCTTCTGTCTCTTCTCATGGAACACTGGCACTGGCCATGTTTTCATCTAGCAAGGCCCCCTGTAATCATGACCTGGTGTTCTGATTTCTAAGCTCAACATGCTGCTGAAAAGAAAACACCTCAGTACTGGCAGGCAGAGGAGACTCTCTCCAGCACCTGCTGAGCCTCAGTCCAGCTCGGTTCCTGCTCGGATATCAGACCTGCGGTGAAAAAAACGTAGGAGGGAGATGAAGAGAGAGCAAGGATGAGAGAGAGAGAGAGAGAGAGAGAGAGAGAGAGAGCGAGCGAGAGAGGGTCTCTGCTACACGTGATATCAAAAGAACTGTCCAAAAAAATTGTCATTTCAGTTCCCCATGGAGGATGGTCCAGAGTAATGTGGGATTTTGAGATATTTGGGATTAGCATAAGCTGGATGTGCCAACATACCGTTCCAAATGTCCTGCCATGAAAAGAGAATGCAATGAATTCTAAACATCTTTGCTGAATACAATGAGAGATTTTCCTTCATGTCCAAACAAAGTTACTGTTTCAAGAGTTATCTGCCCTTTTCCAACTTACATGAGCTCACAGACACCCATGATTGGGTGGGTGTGTTGCTGTGATTGATGAGATAGAGAGAGAGAGAGAGAGAGAGAGAGAGAGAGAGAGAGAGAGAGAGAGAGAGAGAGAGAGCATGCACATCCCACCTACAGAGCAAAGCCAGTTTTTTCTCCTTTGGCCTCCAAATGGCCGTGGTATTATCATAAATGTTGGTAAATTGCTGTGGTGTAAGAGAAGTAAACCACTTTCATTCTTCAGCACTGGGAAACAGAATTTCCCCGAAACTAAAACATTAACGAATTCAAGAGATTCTTTATGATAGTGAGATACCGTTATTTGTGGAAATACTGTATATCCCAGGCAGCACCCTATCAAGCTTACCCTAGGAACTGTAAAGTCTGTAGAATGGTGATCAGGACACATACAAGACACATCTAACACTTGCTCTATTTTATGATCAGAAACTTGACCGGCCACGCTGTCACCTGATGGGAAAATCTCCTACAGGCCTGGCCCACGTGACCCTCATCAACAACAAAGAACATAAAAGTGTTCCAGTGAGAAGTCAGGAAGGTTTAAAGCAGCTCATGTGGAGTCTTCACTGTGGAAACACCTTCAGTAACAGATTCTCTCGCCAGGATCCCAGAGGGGGGAAAAAGTTCAAAAAGCAAAAAAGTATCAGACTGCACAGGAGAATTGCCCAGGAGATTACAACTCAAATAGAGCACGGCACTTTCTGCAGACAGAACAAAAAAAATAATAAAAAAATAGGTAGAAGAAAGTGCCAGCGATACCTTGTGAACTGCCATTCAGAATATGGCATTGAATTGCAATTGGCATGAAGCAGTCGTAGTAGATTAGATCGAGATATTCTGAAAGTCCAAATCTCTCCTTCTCACTGCTGAGGACAATGGTCAGGTCATGAAATAAGCTTTGTATGATATAGCTGAAACTTCTAAAGGTCCAGTTACATGAAACATTTTATTGACAAAGATTTAATGCAATAAACTGGATGGCGATGATATTTACATTTGAATGGGTAACCATTAATGAATAGCTTATTGGTTTATAAATAAGATCCATATAAACCAGATTCAATTCAGTTTTATTTGTATAGTGCTTTTTAACAACCCAGCTTTACAGAAATACATATATTCAGGATATAGATTTTTTTAAATGTATGAGTTTGTCCCTAATGAGCAGCCAGGGGCAATGGTGGTGAGGAAAATCTCCCTGAGGAAGAAACCTTGAGAGGAACCAGACTCAAAAGGGAACCCGTCCTTATCTGGGTGACACCGAATTGTACAATTATAAACAAATCCCTTCTATACATGTGATAATACTACATGCAGTTGTGTAACCATGAAATTTCATTACAGTTTCTACATGAAGACTGTTTTGTTGAACTTCTCCACTGTTCACTGATGGAGACTTGAGTGCAGAACTGTTTGTGGTCATTGTCGTGCTGAGGCTATAATAGCAACTGTAGTCCTGGCCATCACAGCATATCTGTTCACATGAGCTGAGGTCCAAAGCCATCTGTATGGTTTTTAAGTGGTACCATCATCAGCAATCTCAACGATCTTTAGATACGATAAGTAGTTTTGTTTTGTAGTGGCACTTAACACTACTTACTTCTGACTACAGATAACAGACACTGAACAGATGAGATGTCTGTTTTGAATTTCGATGCGGTGAGAACAAACCCACACTTCTCTGTCCAGTCTTCAGCATTTTCTTCAAAAGCTATGCCATCATTTCGCTAATCAGACCAGAGAGGCTGAATAAAATGAAACGACTGGATAAACCTCAGTGGTGGATCTGCTGGTTCATGTTTAGAAAACCAGAGTTGCTAAACTTCAGATCTACATCTGTTCCATGGTCCACCATTTGATAACCCCTGGTGTGGCATATCAGGCAGTAGATAGTAATGACTAGCAGAACAGAGATGAACCATTAGTTAGATACTGAATTTGAAATACTATTATACTTTCTAAGATGTAACCTAATGCTATTTAGTTTGTTCAATGACAAACAAATGTTTCTTAGGAGTGTGCCCTTTATGTCCCATGGCGGTTGTGGATCAGGAGGTAGAGTGGGTTGTCCACTAATCGTAGGGTTGGCAGTTCGATTCCCGGCCCGGGTGACTCCACATGCCGAAGTGTCCTTGGGCAAGACACTGAGCCCCAAGTTGCTCCCGATGGCAAGCTAGCACCTTGCATGGCAGCTCTGCTACCACTGGTGTGTGTGTGAATGGGTGAATGAGACACAGTGTAAAGCGCTTTGGATAAAAGTGCTATATAAGTGCACATTTTCCATTTTTTTTTCCATTTTCCATGGGGATCCTCTTCAGACCATCCACAGATAGGGGAATCACATTATGTCATTTCCTAAATGTGTGCATTAGCATTTCGCCACACCCTAGATTGCCACTGGAAAAAATCACTGGGTCTAGCCTGGCCACCCCATTGTAAAAGGCCTGGATATGTCCCTGTTGCTAATATTAAAGATGTTGTGCTACTTACCTCTGATGAAGTCCCTCCAATTAGAGGTGAAACATTTTGAGCATCATGGTCCAGTCACCATGACTACTACTAGACAATTAAAATGACCGGTATAAAAAACCTTAGTCTTAAACCTTAATCTTCAGACCAATCCAAAAATCTTCACAACTTTCAATCAAATCCACATCCTTTAATTCAAGCTGACCTGAACAAGAAAAATTCACACTGTTTCTTTTTTGTGCTTTTTTGTGTTTGCTGTTGACTTCTCCACAGTTTTACTTCCGACACGCTTGAGCTCAAGCAGAAAATTTGTCTCCTGGACCCAACCCGTGGGAGTCGATTGCAGTGCCTGATTGCTCCCAGCTTGTGTGTTCTCTGTTCTGTGCTTCAGACTGATGGTTCTTCATGCTCTGTTGATCTCGGTGGTGGTGGTGGTGGTGGTGGTTGGGGAATGGATCGCTCTTCTCCAGTCCCCCCAGTTCTCTGTAATGCTGATTGCTGATTGACGCCACCATTCTCCCTTGGCACAGCAGAGAGTGGTATTTAAAGGAGTGCTGAATGGTGACACTTCCAGACATAGCAGCGTTGGCCATCAAAAAGCTTATAACCAGTAAAGAACCATTCCTCAAGGAACATGACTACAGCTTGTGACACTTTTTGTCTCAAAGCAACCTTGGGCATGAGAAAGTCATTTTATAAATATAGATATTTAGTATGAGCAACAGATCAACAGACTGAGAAGCCATCCTCCACAGAACCCACCTTTGGATGGCCAATGCAGTAAATAATGACTCGAGCCATCACTTGATCTCCAGAATCCACCCAGCCATATGTCGACAAAACTGGCAGTGTGACGAGGGATCTCTTGCGAACAGTGGCAGTGCAGGAAGTACAGACTGTAGCTTCAGCACTAACAGGAAAGACTGCATAAAGTCTCTCTTCCACACACTTTGACCGAGAGAGCGTGAGCCAGCTATAGAAGTATCGACACACTGATTAACAGTCCCCAGTCGTCATGACACTGAATGGCCAAAAGCAGTGGACACAGGCCTGAGCACAGATTGCACTCATGTGACCCAGTCACGCCCAGCCCAAAATAATTACGTGGATCCATCTTACAGGATGGGGATCAGGTGCGATGCCAGTTGGGCAGCAAATATGTGATGGACAGTATCAGGCAGAACGGACTAGAGGAGAGGAGTTTGTGTTTTCCAGTAACAAGACAAGCTGCATGTTTTGTGTTATTAATGATAGAAATGTTTATAGTTTATAGCATCTATAACAGAAGTTAAATATAATGGTTAAAATGGTTGGATATAAAGGGTTAAAATAAAATCGGGGACATGTTACAAGAAAATAATCTATTTGGGGGTGATTTATGTCCCTCTGTTTCACATCGGTTAGCAATTTATCCTGGTCAGGGTCTCAGCGGATATACTAACACTGGGCATGTGCCAGGAATACATCCTGGATGGGATGCCACTCCATCCCAGGACAATAGCTGCTTTCATTCTTATGCAAATGTTATTTGTAAGTGCAAACAAAGGATAAATCTGAAATGCCTGGCCTGCTCCTAATTACATTTCATACAACATGAGATAATAGTTTGGCCACCATATTGCGTACTACATGAGTATAGATGGAGAATAATGGTTTAGCAGACCTGTAGAGGTTAAAACAATCCTATATACGTTTAAAAGATTGAAAACA
Source organism: Ameiurus melas (assembly GCA_012411365.1). Lineage (NCBI taxonomy): Eukaryota > Metazoa > Chordata > Actinopteri > Siluriformes > Ictaluridae > Ameiurus > Ameiurus melas. The sequence continues at coordinate 26,315,626 of CM022764.1, read as the reverse complement.
ACTTCTGGACTTTTTTTATATATATATATTTACTGTATACCAATGGTTCTGAATCCATACAGGCCCGAGCATCATCGCAAAGGAGTTTTTATATGTACATGTGATGTGTGCAAAAAATCAATCAATAAATAAAGAGCTCTCAGACCTGTCCACACAGTTCTGATCATATCAGTGTGTCTAAAAGAGTTTGTGCTTCTCGGGCTGCTTGGCTGGCCGAAGTGACTCGTTCGTGCTGCAGTAAAATTACAGGCTGGATGGAGCGTGGGGGCCCGAGCTTTTTCGCTCCTCCACTGTTCTTATGCTGTCGCCCTCTCCGTTCGCTCCTTCTCTGGTCTGACAGCTTAATTAGTGGGCAGCAGCAGGAGCTGAATAGCGCTCGGCGTCGCACGCCTCCACCTCGCCTCCCAAGGGCGGGACACAGCTGCACGCCACGCAAGAAAAATAAATAAATAAATAAGTCTCCACCGCCATGATGTCACCATGGCCGTCCGGGAGCTGAAACCTTCCAGCGAAGATGAAAAAAGAATCGGCAGAACAAGTTCGAGAGGCTGCAAACTGTGAGATAACAGAAAGCAGCGCCCAAGCTCAGTGACCTCTTCTTTCACACTATTTCAACTCTCCTGCTAAGAGCAGCTGGGCCACATCTGGAAATGCCTTTCCGCATGTACGGTTAAGGCTAAAAAACATTATTTACCAGACGTGAAGCTATCTGAATTTTAAGATTGGTTTCCGCAGTGGTTACACTGGCATGTCTAGACACGGAAACTTTCACGCTTGTATATCTGTAGTACTTGCTTTCAGTGCTTGATGGAAAGTCAGACGCAATTAGAAAGATACGACTGCCCTTTTTTTTTTTTTTTTTACTTTGACAAGATCCGAAAGGCTTCTCTATAATCCGACCCAAAAGTTCAGAATGTTTGCTAACATGATCTTTTCATCTCAAATGACAGAATACCAATTATAATTGGCCTTGCAGTGCCCTTCATACACTTCAGTCAGATTAGCTTAAGGTTCTTTAGCGCCAAACAGTGTTATATTTGTAACAGTAACCATGATGCTACAAATGTGGAGCCATTAAACTTTTTAAACTTTAAACTTTTTTTTTTAATTCTAATGAATCTTAGGAAACATTCATTTAATCATTAAAAAGAATATGTTAATCACAGTGGCTTAGTGGTTAGCACGTTCACCTCCCACCTCCAGGGTTTCCTCCGGGTACTCCGGTTTCCTCCCCCAGTCCAAACACATGCATGGTAAGCTGATGGGCGTGTCTAAAGTGTCCGTAGTGTATGGATGGGTGTGTGAGTGTGGATGTGATTGTGCCCTGTGATGAACTGGCACCCTGTCCAGGGTGTACCCCGCCTTGTGCCCCATGCTCCCTGGGATAGACTCCAGGTTCCCCGTGACCCTGAAGGAAGGATAAGCGGCATAGAAGATGGATGGATGCATGTCTCAGGTAACAATCTTTCTTTTTTTTTTTTTTTTTACAAGGTTTCTTTGCTGCATTTTTTTTTTAGCATAGAATAAATCCATGCTAATGCTGCAAAGGACAGTAAGGATATTTGAATGATTTCACTTTTATTTATTGATAGATTACTTTCAATTATACTATCATTCGCGTCACGGCGCTGTCGTTTTTACAGTCACCTTGTCAGGCAGGATCATAATATCACTGGAAACAATGCACAAAGAATCTTTTCTTCTTCTCATGGTGTTCAGAAATATCGGATGCGAGTCGTGGAATTTTCCGCAGATTTCACGTTTTTATATACATGGGCACAATGCTGTTTTCTAAGTCGTGTAGATTTTAAGTGATTTATCTGAATCATGGACATATATACTATGGTTCAAATGTATTTAATCTTTACTTTGCATTGCCGTTAACGTTCACGTCAAACATCCGAATGGGGGGGACGGGGGGACAGTGAAATCTCTGTGATATTAAGCATGGTGGGGATGTTGCTTCCAGATGGGTAGGTTGGAGTATTTTAGAACCTGCTGATCTTCTGGGATTTTCACACAGAGCAGTTTACACAGTTTGAAAAACAACAAAGAAACATACCGTCCTGTGTGTGGAGGGTGAGGGTGCGCAGGCTGAAGCACCTTGTTGATGAGAGAGCTCAGAGGAGAATGACCGGACTGGATCGAGCTCACAGGAAGTCTACGATTAATCAAATGACCACTCGTTACATCCACGCTGAACAGAAACGCATCTCACAGAAGACACAAAACACATCAAAGCTTGAAGACCACATCGGGTTCAATCTACATGCTGTATATGCTCACTAGGGAGCTTTTTACACACACACACACACAAGCAGAAGATTTCAACACGTATTGTTAGACAGATAAAATATAGAAATGAAAAATAGAAATCTAGTTCATTACCAGCGCATGAGTGCGGAATTAGGAGTCTGGAGGCCACAGCTGGACTTTTCGCTCCAGAATACCGTCTTACACGGGGACAATTTAATTCACGATGCTAAATTGGGATTAGAAAGCTCTTCTAGTGCCATAGACCAAAAACTCGATTAGTACCCCTACTCGTGTGAGGCCTAAGGCATCATGATTGATATGTTATAACAGCTCCTGCACATAATACACATTTATTACAAGTACGAGATGTACTACTCACGAGATCCGTCATGGAAAACTGCAGCAATTATGTATGATCAAAAAAATGAGTACTCGTGTCACTGCGCTCCTTTTCTCATTAACACACACACACACACACACACACACACAAATTCCATGTCACACCACTTTGTTTATACGTCAGACTCGCAATATTCTCATACACTCTGAGCTGTGTTTCCATAAATAGCTTCACTGTAGACACACACACACACACACACACACACACACACACACACATTGTCTCGCTGTCACAGAGGCTGATTTGGATTTCACACCCAGCAAGGTGTAATTCTGATTCTGTCCTCTATCTCGTCTGGGTATTAGCCGTTTCCTCACTTTAGATCTGTACAGCTCAGGAACACTGAGTTAACGGCTCCTGGGCCTCAGTCCAGTGCTATGCGGCAGAATGCTTTGATCATGGGTGTGCTGTACATTAGTATGTGTTTACAATCAGTTTAATTGACACTGTAATGTAGCATATGTGTCTATACAGTTAGGCCACACCCTCGATCATTACAGTGCAAAAAACGGCAATTATAACAACATTAAGTATTTACTCATTACAAGATGGAATTATCTTGTGTTACTATCAGATAATTCAACTTTATATATATATATATACACACACACACACACACAGATACAACCCTAGTTCCAAAGAAGTTGGGACGCTGTGTAAAATGTAAATAAAAGCAGAATGCAGTGATTTGCAAATCTCATAATCCCATCTGTTCTGTTATTCTCAATAGAACATAGAAAACATAACAAATGTTTAAACTAAGGAAATGAACCATTTTAAGAAAAGGATAAAAAAAAGGAAATTTTGAATCTGATGGCCGCAACAGACTCAAAAACGTTGGGACGGGGACAACAATAGGCTGGAAATGTAAATGTTACGAAAAAGAAACAGCTGGAGGAACATTTTGTAACTAATTAGATTCATTGGGAACAGGTCAGTAAGATGATTTGGTATGAAATGTGTACCTTAGAGAGGCGGAGTCTCTCAGAAGTGAAGATGGGATGGAATCTGGATGGAAACTGGAGGTTGCGTCCCAACTTTTTTGGAATTGTGGTTCTAGTTAGTGTCTGTGTTCAGTCTGTAATCCGTTATCGTTATTGACCAGTGTGTTGTGCGTTACTGTCTGTGAGCAGTCTGTTTCCGGTTAGTGACAGGGGTTAGTCTGTAATTAGTTTGTGGACGTGGTTAGTCATTGTCTGTAGTCAGGCCTACTACCAGTAAGTGTCTGCAATCGGTTAGAGTGATCTGTATCTATTCAGTGTCTCTCATTAGTCTGGGTCTGTGGTCAGACTATAATTAATGTCTGTAATCAGTGTTTTGTTTGGTCTGTAATCTGTTATTTTCTGTGACCGTTGTTTTATCGGTCACTGTTTGTATTCCGTCTGTTGTCGGTCGGTGTCTTTAATCAGTCTGTGAACAGACTTTAGTCTGTTATTGTCAAACACCAATGTGTTGTCTGTTACTGTACGGTCAGTCTGCTACCACGTAGTGTCTGTAATCAGTCAGTCTGTGTTATTAGTGTCTGTGGTCAGTATGTAATCTGTGTCTGTGAACGGTCTTTTTTTTAATCAGTAAGTGTGTAATCAAGATTTAATTAGTCAGTGATTGTGTTCGGTCAGTAATCTCTTTTTGTCAGTGACCAGTGTGTTATCAGTCACTGACTGGTGGCAGTCTGTTACCAATTAATGTCTGTAATTACTCAGCGTCTGTGATCAGTGCCCATGTTTAGTCTGTAAACAGTTTGTGTCTGTGGTCAGTCTGTAATCAGCGACTGACTGAAATCAAACTGCGCGTGCTTGTATTTGGTGTGTAGTCTGTCGGGGACCAATATGCTGTCGATTAGTCTGTGATTAGTCCGTAACTGTTTAGCGTAGGCGGTTGTCTGTGATCAGTCTTTAATGTATGTGAGCCTGTAATCAGTGGATGTGCTCAGTCAGTAATCAGAGTTGTGTTGTCAGTGACCAGTGTATCATCACTGTCTGTGATCAGTCTGTTACTGGGTAGTGGCTTCGGTCAGTCTGTGCGCAGTTCATAATCTCTTTTTGTCTTCGACCGATGTGTTCTCAGTTACGGTCTGTGATCAGTGGGTGATCAGTGTCAGTCTGCAATCACATTGTGTCTGAAGTTAGTCTGTAATGATATCTATGATCGGTCTGAAGTTATTAAGTGTCTGTAATTCATCAGTGTGTGTGTTGTGCATAATCGATTATTGTCAGGGGCCAGTGTGTTAATTGTTGTCTGTGGTTATGCTGTTACTGTTTAGTATGTAAAGTGTTTGTAACTCAGTCAGTAACCGGTTATAGTATCTGCCGTCCGGGTATTTTGTATTTGTCAGTGACCAGTGTGTCATTAGTTACAGCCTGTTACTGTGATCAGTATTTATTCAGTGTCTGTGATCAGTCTGTAATAGGTTTGTGTTTTTGACGGGTCTGAAATCCGTTCATCTCTATCCATCCTTACATTTTTACTATCACTTATCCTACACAGGGTCACGGGGAGCCTGGAGCCTATGGGCACAAGGCTGGGGACACCCTGGATGGGGTGCCAACTCATCGCAGGGTCCAATCACACACACATACTCTCACACACCCATTCACACATTATGGACAATTTAGAGATGCCACTCAGCATACAACGCAAGTCTTTGGACTGGGAGAAGAAACCCGAGTACCCGGAGGAAACCCCCAAAGCACGGGGAGAACATGCAAACCCCTCACACACACGCTGGAGGCGGGATTCAAACTCCCCAACCACAGAGGTGCAAGGCAAAAGTGCTAACCGCTAAGCGATCTTGACACAGCTAATATCTATGATCACTGTAATACTAGTTACTGCCTATGATCAAATAGTGTCTGTGGTGAGTCTGTAATCAGTGTCTGTGTTCAGTCAGTGACCAGTGCATAGTCAGTGTCAGTGTTTTATCAGTTTCTCTCTACGACTGGCATATAATCACACAGAGTCTGTAGTCTGTAATCACTGTCAGTGCTGCATTTTTGCAATGTTCTGTGTGGAAGAGAATGAAGGACATAACAGCCAAACATTCAGTAAGAGGGAGACTCATTGTTTTAATTCAAATGCATGACAGCACCGCCCAAACAAATTCATGCGCACACACACACACACACACACACACACACACACACACACACACACACGCAGTAAGAGTAAATTAGGCAAGCCCACAATTCCATATGCTCAGTCTTGCCAAGGAGGACAATCCTAAATCAAAAATATATTTGAGACAATGTCACTTTGAATTATTTAGACAGAATCAGTCTAGCTTTCGCTTTCAGGCTCTCTATTGCATTCCAGATTTTTCTATTGCAAAGAAGTGTATTCACATTTTATTTATTTATTTTTTTAATTTGATGAACAAGTGACGTCTGGAAAAAAAAAAGAAAAAAGAACCCACATTATAAACTGAATGACACTGTTTAAGGTTAACATTCATCGTTAGTGCAATGTTCAGTGATAGACCGTTGTGTAGACATCAGTGTAGACATCAAGGAGCGTTCTGATGTTTAGCTTCCGTCTGGCCAATTTTTGCAGGAAATCCCTCCAGCGAATCAAGCGAAAAAAATAAATAAATAAATAAATAAATGAATGAATAAATAAATAAACAAACCACATGCACCTAAACATTTCTAAGACAAAAGTTCTCACTGTAACAGATTGTGCAGTGTTATAGCTACTCCATTTGCTTTTAATCCTTTACAGTTCTCCCATAACGTATACACACCTGAAAACAAGAACTATGGCTTCGTACAATAAACTTCCTTTTTTCTTTTTTCCCCCCTTTTTTTTTTTTTTTTCAAATTTGAAATCTCTGCCTATAAATACAAACACTCCGATAGAGCTCTTTTTAAAGGCATGTACAGGGTACACTGTAAAAATGCAAAGGTATAGGAATTGAAAATATGCCTTTTGTTACTTTTCCAAGAATTATTTGACTACTTACAATATATGCACTGTACAATATTATACAACGGTTGTTATTTACAAAGATTTACATTGAAACAATAACAGAATGAGTAAGAAGCTTGTAGGTGTTAAGAGGCTACTGAAACATAAACACTGTCATTTTTTTTATTCTCCAGAGTATAAAAGCACTCAGAAATCTTTATGTGGCTTTATATACAGTATGCATATAATGTACTCGGCGCCTTTATGAAGAATTCATTACACTGCGAGGTTTAGTTATGAAACGGTAATTGTCTTTAAAATTAGTGTTTGCTTGTTCACCACTACTACAATAATGCTAATTCATACAAGTGACCCATGGATATTTATTTACGTGTCAGCACCAGGCTAACACATAAAGTAAAAAACTACCGTAAGTACCCTAATATCACACCTACCATAAATCATCTAATAAATGGATAGAGAAAGTCTCAGAGACCCTGTTAGTGGAGGATATATGTGACATATAGTCCAGAAAATATGGTATTGTGTATTACGAGGCTCAGCAATGTTGGTGTTTCATGAACGTCTGGCTTTTATTTACCCGTCGTAGTAAATCAAGAGTATTGGACTGTAATGAATACTGTAAAAAAATAAATAAATACATAAATAAAAAATGAAATCAGAAGTTTTCCCACAAGTTTAAAAGTTGTGTTTATCCATGTTTTTTTTTTTTCATGTACATGTACGTTTTGTCCATGCTACAATGCAGAAACAGGAACAGAAATGGTCAACTCCAAGCATGTGCTGATGCTACCTGAGCCAAGACTTTTACAAATCAGAATCGATGAGGCTGAAGTCTTTTATGTTGCCGTGATTGCAACGTACTTTGTATTTGCACGCAGAAATGCGGCGTCGATATCCTGCGCAGTTCACCGTTGAATTTACTTTTCGTCTGTCTTTGTAAGTGAGCATCTACAGCGTGTTACAGGATGATAGACATCAGGATTTTCCCGCGATCTATGTAAAAAGATGTTAGAGAACCGCCACCTGAAACCATACGCATGAAACATCAATAAAATCCCATCTCTTTCCTTTTCGACAATATACCAATTTGGCGTCACAAACAGGATGTGACTATTTCACATGCATACAGTACGTCTCGTTCTTTCCCTCTGTGGAGCGTTTTAAAGCTCTCGAAAAAAATTTCAAACAAACCCCTGAGAACATCTGTAAAGCGAAAATCTCCGTCACGTCAAGACGAGATTGCGAGCACGGTTTTGGAAGACCGCATAATACATCTTAAGTGCTCAAGCCCAGGTTAGTCCAGCGCTCGCGTTGTAACCGCACATCTTAATTAATACAGAAGTCTCGTTCCGGAGGTCGAGCGTTTTTGTACAGCACGAGTTCTTAAACGCTTTCTAGCCAGGGGTCAGTGTAGCTCTGAGAATAAATTCCAGGGACCCAGGTTTACAAACACTGACCATGTTTTTGCATATTCGGCTCATTATTTAAACGTGTACAATAATAATTTGCCTATTTATTGGAGCTGTAGAGCTTTTTTATTCCACTCATTGAGCGCATTTATTAAAATTCTCATTACACATGAAGTTAACATTATGGCATTATTTATATTGTTGAGTTCTTGAGGTTTGGATTGGATTAAGCCAATCAAGCATGATGATGATAATAATAATAATAATAATAATAATAATAATAATAATAATAATAATAATAATAATAATAATAATAATAAATACTTCTAATGCAGAGTTGTGATTTTCTATTATGGTGACAGTAGCATAAAATCACTGTCATTTTAAAATACAATTCTTGTTAACAATACAAGTCCAGTCATCCTGATTCACCACTCCGGGACATCCTTAAACGACCTGAAACCCTGACTGTACACATCTGGAATTTACTGGAACTTCTCAAACGCTGATTTAGAAGACGTGCATTATTTAATGTTTGTGCGTGTTTCTTGGCGAATCATCGGAAAGGTACAGCATACAGGATGTAAACACAGTAAGTGTGTAAGGGCTCCGAAACTCGTTATTACCTTGCTGCGTATATTATTCAAATGTTTTGCATTTCTCTGGCCTGCATTTATAACGTATTCCAGTAAGATATGATGAATGTGGCTGTATTGTAAGCCTGGCTACCGTCGTTCCTCAAACGTCATCTTTCAGAAGTGGGCTTGTAACTTTACCTGGTAATACACAGTTGGCTGTGTGGGTGTGTGTGTGTGTGTGTGTGTGTGTGTGTGTGTGCGAGGTGAGCCGTTTAACCGTCCTCCATTTCGATAGATTTTCCCAAATCCATTTTAGAATAGGTTGTGTAATTTGGTGGCCGTGCAGAGACTACAGGCTGAACTCACCGCTCTTTCTTCTGTGTTTCGCTTCTCTTAGCAAGACGCACCGCAGAACAAATGAAATAAATCAAGACAAAATATCTTAAATATCGGCGAAAGTTTGTAAATGATAATTCTCAGTACTGGATTACAGTGAAACAGATATAGTTTGATGTCGTTTGTAGGATTAATGATTCTATTCCTCTACAGCTCTGTTGAATTCTGGATTCTGATTGGTCAGAAGATGTTGATTACATTTAATGTAAGAGCAGCTGCAAATTACAGGATTGTATTAATGCGCTAAGAAATTTCTCCTAGAACAGCACTCCCTGTACTGTGTATCAGCACTCACTTCCAGAAAGAGAAATATTTATATATATATATATATATATATATATATATATATATATATATTGTATGTGTATCATGGCAGACCATGCACTCTGACCCCAACTTCCTGGCATGCTGGGGTATGTAAAGAAAAAAATTTCACTCTGCTCTACTGCATATGTGACCAATAAAGATTTGTTATCATTATGATTATGATACGTATCACATTATCATCGTCATAAGAATCGTGAAACGATATTTTTGTCATATCAACCATCTGCTACGCTCACCTATTCGCACCTTACAGCTTTGTAGTGCGTGAGAGGTTTCTAGAAACTTCTTCCACGTTCGCTCGGCTTTCCATCTTAGACCCAGAACTCGTTCTGAACACCTTGCTTGGTTTTTCTTTGGTTATTGTGTTAAGACTTGATTATATTATAATTAAAGCCATGGTCGGTCAGCCTGGATGGTTTAACGTTTTTTTTTAATTGTTTTTCTAACACCGGGAAGCATTAACGTCAACGTCGTTAACATTTACTGCAAATCAAGCTGCCCAAACCTCCAACATTTCAATCCCAAAGTACAGACAGTCATTTTTAGCTAAGCTCTACGCCTCACTTTTATTTTTTCGGATAAACGCATGTGGAAGATGAATAAATGGGAATGTAAATGCAGTTAATGCATATTTTCTGACAGCTAAATGTTGTGTTCGCTGGAGTAGACGTCAGACCACCTATTGTACTCCTGACATGTGCGCTGCTCTTAAAAAGCAAAGTAAAGTCGCATCTCATTTTAATTCTCATTAGAATTCATTTTAGAATAAATCCTTTAATATTCATAGATAGACACCCATGTGTGTGTGTGGAGGCGGGTGTCAGAGGTGGACGAATCATAAGATCTCCAGTGTGACCGGTCACATGATTTGGTTGCCCAGTAACCTAACTGGCGAGGCTAAAGAGTGATAACTAACGTAATGTGGAAAACCTACAGCGCGTTAGTCAGCTAGTTAAGCGCATTAATCCAGATTAAAGGAAACGAATGAGTTTATGATCACATGTCCGCCCTCGGAAAAAAAAACCATCAGCAAGCTGTCGGTAAACGTTTTGGGATACAAGCTAAATGGTCTGCACTTACATAGCGCTTTACACTGGTTCTCATTCACCCATTCACACACACTCTCACACACACCAATGGTAGCAGAGCTGCCATGCAAGGCGCTAACTTGCCATCGGGATCAACTTGGGGTTCAGTGTTTTGCCCAAGGACACTTCAACACGTGGAGTCACGTGAGCCGGGAACTGAACCGCCAACCCTACGATTAGTGGACAACCCGCTCTACCACCTGAGCCACAGCCACCCAAGCTGTAGAGTTCTATCCTCCTGTCACACATAAGCGATATTATGTCTAGCGCGTTCATGTTTAACCACTAGGTGAAGGAATAGACTTGTGCTGGATGTTTTTTTTTTTCACAAACCTGCACTGTTCCGATTGTCAAAAAAAATGTCAAAATCACCTGTAAAATGCTAATTAATACGTCTAGTAAAACCTATTTTACAGTTGCAAAACGTCTTACTTCCAGCTTAAGAACATCTTCGTATCTGGTCTGATGCAGAGAAACTTGTCCATGAGTTTCTCCACAGGGTTTATTGCAACACAGTCTTCATCAGGATTCCTACAAATCTCTGAAAACGTGAATACATCACTCTCAAGCTCTGCACTGCGTAACGAGTTCCTATAGGATGCAATATAAACTATTCCTCATCCTGACCTCCATAACGGTTTACCCCATGACCTCCACGCACAACCTACCATCCAACAATGCCCTCCTCTTTCACATGCCAAGCAGAAGACGTTACACCAGCACTCACCAACACTCTTCCTTGAGACCTGCAGGTTTCATCTCCAACCAAAATCTAACACACCTGTTTTAGTTAATCAAGAACTTCTTAAGGCAATGATTAGATGGTCAGGTGGGCACGATTATGGTTGGAGATAAAGTCACCAGGAAGGTAGATCTCCAGGAACAGAGTTGGTGAACATTGCTTTACACCATGCAGAATCAGGATCGCCTGAGGGCATCACACAAATGTTTCTTTTAAACAAATCCACGAGAGACACTCCTAGACTATTCGTGTAGAATTTGTGGGCGTGCAAAATGTCTAACATGAGGCATTGCTGCTAGAGGCGTTGTGTGAGCATTAACCCCGGAACCCCGGGAACATCAAAATCTCAGGAGTGTGCATGTCTGGAAATACGCAATGTCAAAGCAATGGAGAGGTGGAGCGGTCTGACGAAGACCGTTTGAGAGAACTACGGATTCCTGAGGTATTGGGGAAGTGGTAGTTCAGTGTTTAAGATAGTGGACTACTGATCGGAAAGTCGTGAGTTCAAAGGTCAGCAATTCGAGCTACCACGTCTGGGCCTTTGATGAAAGACCTTAACTCTGAACTGTCAGTTGTGTAAATGAGATAAATGTAAATTGCTCTGTATAAGGCCATCTGCCGAAATGCCATAAGTGTAAATGAGGTGCACACACTTGTTCTGTTTGATACGATACATCTCTTGATAGGACATGATATCTTCTGACAGGAATGGTGTTCATGACGCATGGAGAGACAGCAGCGGAAGTCGTAAGATTGACACAGAAGCGTGCGAAAATTCATTGGACCGTGTATAAAACGAAACATTTCTCTTCAACAGCCATTCGAAATCTCTTTTCCGCTGCCCCCTTGTGGATCAGCTGTTTATGACAGAACACGTGTAAGCACATGTAAGCAAAAGACTCATGTCAACCTCTCGCACTGGCGTTTGTGTACTTCAGTGGAGTATGTAACGGGCCTTGCTTTAAACTTTGTGGTTTATCTTTATTATTTTTTGGCCTATTAATGATTTTTTTTACTATGCCTGTTTCAATGTCGTAGTACGACTGTTCTATGTTGTGCCTTCCAAATGCTTTGCCTTGGTTTTATAATTGCCTCTTTTTTTTTGCTTTGTAGCACTTTTGAATGAAAATGCGGTACATATCAAATGTATTACGACTATGATTATGACAGTTAATCAGATCGTGTGTCTCGGCCGCTGCGTGTAGTGCAGCGGGTGGTGGGATTGAAAATGTGTCACATGCGCTATACTCGAAGCATCGAGGTGCGGCTCATCACCGTGAAGTGTGTACGGTTTAAACGCGCACGTCTAGTTCAAACTTTTTATTTTGCGGACAGCAGTAAGGTTTTTCCGGTTTTTAAATCTGTAAGTCTGCAGAGCAGTTACGAATAAGAACATTTTAAATTAAAAAAGAAAAGAAAAAAGAATATCCAGGAGACGAACAAGTTTGTCCAGAGCTCCGGAGCTACTGTCCTCCCCTGTATATATACATGCGTGTCTTTATAAATATATTATTGACATGTTATTAAGAAGACAATGCTAGTCTGCATCCAGATATCCTTTACATAAAGGTCATTGGAGTGATAATCCAACGGCGTGATTAGGAGCATTTTCATGACCGGACATCTTTGAGAGGAACAAAAATAACACTTTTATTTTTTTAGAAAATAAACTTAAAGGATTATTTGCTTTTCAAAACCATTGGCAAGGCTGCTATTGTTAATTCCCTTCCCCAAAGACCCGCCCCGCCCCTTTCGACAGGTTATGCATACTAGTTTTAACAAAGCACATGCAAATTATTAACTTTTTATTGAACAGGCAAAGCCTGAAGACATCTCTCTCCTTTCCCTCCTTTTCCAAATCACTTCTGTATATTACACAGCTGGAAAACTACATACACATACATTTTTACAAAACCTCCCTCTAGGAAATGGCGTTTAAATAAGAAAAACAAACGGGGAAAAAAATAATAAAACTAACGAAAAAAAGAAAAAACAGAGAAAAAGAAACAATGATGTAACACACATCAAATGACAACTAATGCACATGCTAGGTTTGACAATAATATTTTGGCATGGCATTTATTTAAATAAATCAGTGTCTCATCTTCATATTTTTCTAAATATAATAGAAAAAGCAAATCGTCCTCAAAAGTAAGTCCCGATAGTCCGAACAATTTATTTGATTTTTTCTCATTCAGTGGTGTGTGGCACTTGAGATTCCCCTCAGACATCTCCAGAGATAAAACATAATATTTTTTTTCTCTCCCTGTAAAAAATAATCTCTCCCTCTGTATTGTAGCTGAAGCTCGAGTGTGCATCGTCTGGTGTGATAAGAAGGTCAGGCCGTAAAATTCACGCCTGGTTTCTTGGAGTTGCTCAAAATAAAAAGGCCAAACAGCAGCCCGCTAATGTAGAGTGTACAGATAAATGAGTTTCTGAAGGAAAAAAAAATCCCATGCTTCATGCTTTTCATCCTTTATTAAGAGACTCATTGAGTTTGATCGGATTTCATCCCCTATTTACGCTCCCGGTATATTATAATAATATATTAGCCTGGGGCACACATCTCATCATGAGAACCAAACAACAACTGAGAAGAGTGGAAAAAATGAGATTTTGGTTAAGGAGCAGCTTTATTGTGTGTGTGTGTGTGTTTCTGAATAAATACCCTGGTTATTGAAAATCAGGAAGAGTGTGTGGGCGTGGTCCGTTGCCCCGGGGGAGATTTCCTGTTCAGATGGACTTGCGTCTCCTCATCAGGCGCGAATTGTCCGTGAAGCTGTGCAAGCCGGGGGAAACGGAGCTGATAGGGGAGGGCAGGAAGCTGTTCTTCAGCGCGCTCGGTGAAATCTCCTCGATGTGGTACGTCACCGGCGAGTGGAAGTATCTCGGCTGGCACGTGAAGGAGTTCTGGTGCGCGAACGGCCTTCCTCCCAACCCTAACCCCCCTCTTCCTCCTCCTTCTCCCGCCAGCATGGCCGAGCTGCCGAAATCGTGCGAGTGATACTGCATGCAGGAGCAGACCGACTGCAGATCGGCGACTTCTGATCTGTACTGGTCCCGATCTCGCCTCCTTCGGTGGATCCGACCGGGCATGACGTCTTCCTGGACATGGACAATGACGCTGCTCCTGTTCCCGGCCAACGAGGCCCGTTCCTCGGCATCCCGCCGCTCGTCTTCGCTGTTCATGGTGAGGAAGCGCAGCACCACCAGGTTGAGGAAGGCTCCGATGACGGTCAGCCCCACCAGGATGTACATAAAGCTGAAGGCCACATACAAAGGTTTTCTCTGCAGAGCCCGGTTCTTCTGCAGCGCCACGAAATCACCAAATCCGATGGTGGTGAGCGTGATGAAGCAGTAGTAGTACGACTGGAAGAAGCTCCAGTCCTCGTAGTGCGAGAAGGCGGCGGCGCCGATGCACAGCGTTCCCATGCACGAGAAGAACCCGACCGTCACCATGTTCTCCATGGACACATCGGTGATGCGCATCCCGCAGCACTTCTTGATGCGCTTCAGCAGGTACTTGACGAAGGTGTTCATGCGCTCACCCAGGCTCTGGAACATCACTAGCGTCAGGGGGATTCCCAGAACCGCGTAGAACATGCAGAATGCCTTCCCCGCATCGGTTCCTGGAGCTGCATGGCCATAACCTGTGAAGAAACACAAGAGACTTTAGTCCAAATTCTCAAGAAGCAGTCACCTCGTACATACAAACTTTATTGTTCTTGGTCTCTTAAAGTGGTTCTGTCAGAGAAAGTGCCTGTTCTACAGTTCTACAAAGAACCAAGATTGTCAACTTGCAGAAAAATGCTGAGTAATGGAGCAGAGCCAATAAATGTATGGTGGTGGTGGTGGTAGTGGAGGTTGGGGGTAATGCCCAGAGTTCAGCAGCTCTAGTTTTCTAAACATGGTTCTGTGACACATCCCCTCTTGCAGTTTATCCAATCATGGCATTCACAGGGAAAGATGGGAATTTACGGGGAGTTAGCTATGAGGACAGTGACGCTTTATTTATGGTATTTCTCTCCATCCACAGTTATTTCATAGCTCCCTTTTTTTATGAGAAGTCAAGCTTCAATAATTCCCTGTGTAAATGATCTAAAGTGTCTATTGTTAAATGTGAGAACTCTCCTGGAATTATTTTGGCACCGTAACCCGAGAGGAGAGAAAATGTGAAGACCGTTAGCATCATACAGCGTAGTAGATAATCAGTCGAGTCGTTAAAATGACTAACTACTCCAAAAAGAGATGAGTGTACAGATCGGAAAGACGTTAAAAGCCAGACAAAATGCGCAATGCCATTATTTTCGACTTCAGCGCATTCGCAAGTGCGAAAAACTCCACGAAAACTCGTTAGCCACCGGCTACCTAATCATGCGCGGTCAATGCTATAGAGTTCACAAACAACTGCATGTTGACTGATTTAACCTAACTATCTCATATCTCATGGAGAAGTGGAACGTTATGATGTGAGCAGTCACGTTGATTTCATGCTACATGCTGAATTCAGTGGTTTTGAGTTTTCCTATCTGCAATTCAGAATAAATAAATAAAAAAAACAGATATGAATTTGATTTGAATGCATCTCCTGAACACTTGACAACGTATTTGTTTACTCAAGCCTACCCCGACTACACTTTCTGTTACGCTAAGCACAGTCCTTATAATCTTTTCTCTCCCTCTCTCCTTCTGTCGAACCACACACGATTTTATGGAGATACTAGAGATCCTGATCCTCTCTGCTCTCCAGACCTGCCTGATCTGTTTCAGATGTCCTACCTCCGGATGGAGCTCTCATCTTCTCCAATTCCAGATTGCTGGGACTACGGTTGCTTCTAAGGCCAAACAAACTTCATATAAATCCATAATGAACATTTTCACACTATCCGTTGCTACCCAGATGAGGATGGGTTCCTTTCTGAGGGTTCCTCTCAAGGTTTCTTCCTCTTAACATCTTAGGGGTTTTTCCTTGCCACCGTCGCCACTCAATGGCTCGCTCAATTGGGATAAATTCACACCTTTAATATCTGTAAACCGCGTTTATATATTTCTGTAACGCTGCTTTGAGACAACGTCTATTGTATAAAGCACTATACAAATAAAATTGAATTGAAAAAGTCAGATAAAGAATAAGATAAAGAAGAAATCAATCCAAAAATCTATGAATTTGCAAATGCTAACCAGCCCCAATCTAACATGCTCCACCCATCTAGAGTGACAAAGCGGTGTCGGCATTTACATATTGGAACGTGACTGGCTGTTCCACCTTAAGGTCCGGTAAATGGTAGCGTTTTCATGTTTACATTACATGTTAGAAATGATGGATCATTTTGTCCAATGTTGAGTCTGCACTGCACTGGATGCATGTAATCCATTTTAGCTCGTGATCTGAGTCATTAGCGATCTACCCCCACCACCACCGCCACCCCCACCACCCCCGCCTGCAGCCAAGGTTTTAAAAAGCCTATGTGACATTGGTGACATTGGTTTTCTTGCATCCAGAGACTTGGTCTTGTTTACAAGTGTGGCCAACCGGTGGGGTTGGGGGGGAGACACAAGATTAACCTTATCGTACCTCTGCCAAAGTGTATTGACTATGCAGTGCAACACTCACGCGCACACACACTATTAAAAAATGAGCCGAGTCATTAATCATGGTGTGGGTTCAGAGATCAGGACTGGGTGTGTTCGATTAGTCAGACGTCTCCTCTATTCCCTAACTCGTTCTCGTCTGAGAGGAGGAAGTGGAATGAGAAGAAGAAGATGGAGGGAGGGATTGAGGGAGTGGGCGTTATTGGTTCGGAAAAGGCAGGAAGTCTAGATGGGCCAGTAAAGCTTTTAGTTTAATGAGCCTTTATGTTGAGGCAAAGAGCTAAAAGTTGCTGAGTCACAGGGAACCTAGCAGGGCTTTTCTAATGTGTGTTGAGCTGATGGATGAGATATTGAGACTGAGGGGTGGAAATATACCATGATGGAACCTACAATTCTCAACAAAAAAAAAAAAACCAGCCTGGCCTGCTGTTCATTCATCTTTTATGATGATACATAGTGGTGTATTTTACAAGCTACACGAACCTGAGGAGCCAGCTTCCTTTACACATTGGCTGTAAGTCAAGAAAAGATGCATTCGAAGCTACCTGATGAGTGCCATCGCCAAGCCGTTGTGTCATTGTGTACGCCACTCAACCCTAAAGCAGTTAGCTAATGTACAGTCATTCAGTCTGGCCAAAACTGTCAGCAAAATCACCATGACGGTTTAAAAAAACAAAAAAAACAAAGCACATGTTTATATATCCCTGACAAGAAATGAGCTTGTTGGATTAAATAGTGTTATGACGACATAGGAAGATAGATATAGGGTATACAGTAATGTGGAGTGAAGAGAAATCTATCAATCATTATCTATCATTACAGTATCCACAACAGCATGTCCAGAAGTGCTTTATTCCTCTTATAATACAGCTATTTGCCAACACTAAACCATCCGTCCATCCATTTTCCATACGCTTATCCTACACCGGGTCGCAGGGGAGCCTGGAGCCTATCCCTGGGACCTCGGGGCACAAGTCAGGGGACACCCAGGACACACGACTGCATTCACACACACACACACACACACATTCATACACTATGGACAGTTTGGAAATACCAATCAACCTACAACACATGTCTTTGGACTGGAGGAGGAAACTGGAGTACCGGAGGAAACCATCAAAGCACGGGAAGAACATGCAAACTTCGCATATACAGGGTGGAGGTGGGATTCGAACCCCCAACCCTGGAGGTGTGAGGAAACGGTGCTAAACAATAAGCCACAATGCACTGCCCCCCCATTTTAGGAGCTGCAAATCACAA
Source organism: Ameiurus melas (assembly GCA_012411365.1). Taxonomy (NCBI): domain Eukaryota; kingdom Metazoa; phylum Chordata; class Actinopteri; order Siluriformes; family Ictaluridae; genus Ameiurus; species Ameiurus melas. Next base: position 26,297,648 of record CM022764.1, on the reverse strand, counting down.
ACATAATCCATTTCCTTCATTCTAATAATTCGTCTTATGGTTTCTATAGTAACAGCTCATTCACAGGGACGTGTACAGCGGACGCTCCGCACGCATGGATTTAAAAACTTGATAATCCTCGATAAAGTGTATAAGTTTTAAATGTTTATTTCATATTTATGGAAGGAGTCTTCAGTGTCAGTATATATAACTAGTATATATAAAGTGTACATTAGTATACTTGTAGTAAAGTTGGATAAACCTACAGCATTCATGCATCAGCAAGGATGTACAGAACATCATAAAAACAGAACTACTACGTGTTCAATCTGAACACACAATGATAGAACCGATTATAAAGCTTCTCTCGTTTTGTCTCCGTGTCCGAGACTGATTGCTTTCGATGCTATAAACAGCAGTGCTGAGTCAATCCGAGCACCAGGCCGAAGCTCAATAAATCAAACAGCCTACGATCCTTCCAGTTAAGCACATCTGCCAATAAGAGCTCACTACAGGGAGGTTTAATTACTGTGGGTTGCCTGGAAATGCTTTATTAATTGCTGCGCTTTAACGTGAGAAGGAGCCAAAGGAACGGAGGAAGTAGGTCTTAATGCCTAAAGAGCAAATGTTTCATTATCCTTTAGTATGACAAGTTTGCAAAGGGTCTACACTGCAAAAACAAGCAAGACACACTTAAATCTAGTTAAAGTGTATTAAAATCAAGCAAAAAAATTATAATAATAATTATCTGCCAAAGGGGAAATGCAAAATTGACTTGGTAAGAAGTGTTGAAAATAGCATAAACATCTAGTCAATAAAAAAAAAAATGCTATTTGGTCTTTAGCATTTTAAACAAGTTCAAGCTTATTACAAGCAAGGAAAACGTAGTTCTTCAAGATGAGTTTTGGTGTCTCGATTGAGCTGACTTTAAGAATTTATCTCTTAATCTGAGATTAAGCAATAATTAGCCAAAATAAATAAATAAATAAAGCTTACAATAAGACACAGTTTCAGCAAACAGCATAATAAAAATAAGCGACTTTGTCTTAAATGAAGACACCAGAAGCCTTTAGCTTTAGCATTTTGATTGAAACTTAGCGTCGGGGGATCTGAGCGAGAACCATAAAAGTAGCGACGGACACGAGGCAAAAACATGCGGACTGTGAGAGCGGCTGTAGCGCACATGAAGACAACAACAGCTGAAAAGCTAGAACTTCTATAGGAGTGCTTATTAGAGGGGTAACACAGAGCAGTGGGAGACGTGACATGGTCATGTGATATGTTGGGGCGGCTGTGGCGCAGGTGGTTGTCCACTAACCGTAGGGTTGGCGGTTTGATTCCCGGCCCGGGTGACTCCGTATGCCGACGTGTCCATGGGCAAGACACTGAACGCCATGTTGCTCCTGATGGCAAGTTAGCATGGCAGCTCTGCTACCATTGGAGTGTGTGTGAATGGGTGAATGAGATACAGTGTAAAGTGCTTTGGATGAAAGCGCCATTTACCATTTATGTTGGGGCTGATGGGGTAGGGTAGTTATCCACTGTGGATTTCAGCAGAACCCATGAGCTGCTTCATTGAAAATAGTTTCAGTTGTGCAAGTGGTCGTCGTCGTAAGATAAGGAAACATATGCAAACCGTTGTTGTAGCCCGTTACGGGTTAAATCTTGCTCAATATTAGCTGGGGATCTTATTAATAATAAACCGCTGCAATCATAACATTCTCACTCAGACGGCTGTCTCGCGTTGCAGACGGACCTCGGCTTCCTCCTGCGCTCTGTTTTGCCCGCGCTCCCTGGTGCGTTTCGATGCTCTTATAACTCGTCGGCATTATGTTTAACCGGTGAGTCAGCACGTCGAGAGAGAGACGCGCAGCCCTCTTCCACATGTAAATAAACTCCCACGACGGGCAGCTTTGAATCTGATTTGGCAGCGTGCGCGTGTCGAGCTGCAGAAAATAAAAACCACACAATCACACTGCTGATACTATTACGCCGCTGAGATCGTTCTGGATTCTGATTGGTCAGAAGGTGAGGACTCGTTTTCGCTGACAGCACCTCGTTCAAGCAACGTTCTAGATCGTTCTCGGGGACTCGTACGCCGGACGCGCAACGTTGAACGGGTTTTAAAACCGCGTGGAATGGTCGAGATGTGAGGACGCGTTTATTTCACGTTTCATGACAGGAGTCTTCTGCGTATTTTTTACTTGCGACCGATGTTCTTCAAAAATCATCCACTTCATGCTATTTATTAGCAGCAAATATGGCAACGTGAGTGCTAAAAACCGGGCGTAATATTTATGCGCTGTACTTCATTTAAAAGAGAGGGACGGTGTAGCCTTGCTAGCATTTACACGAACCGGTCCAAACCGGTTGTTCTGACTCCTACGGAAATATTACGCTATATTTGCTACTGAAGAAACTTGGTAAAATATCAATTTTCCATGCCTACGTACCCTTAACGATTGTACTGTCCAAAATGTGAAGATTTATGTTTTTATCGATTTAAATAATTAGGAAATAGACGAGCGCTCGTTTTCACACGTCTTTTTTTCCCTGTTAAATATTCCCGGATCTGCATTACGCCAGTTCTACGGTCATTTCTGATCTTTCACCCTTTATAACCTAACGATCCTCGACTTCCTTCTCGCTTTCTCTTGCCAGAAGCGGCTAGTATCGATTGAAAACGCATCTTTTTTTTTTTTTTTTTTTTTTAGCTGTGTGTGTTTGTGTTGGTGTTGGTGTGTGTGTATAGCGGTCAGAGCACCCTAAAGCGCTTAGCGGAAAAAGAAAATTCTCCCTTGTTTGCCAGTCGCAAATCGAATCTATTGAGCGGCAGCGTGCTAAAAATAGAGCCCGTAAAACGGCTGGCGGAGTGGGCGTGAGCCGGTGGGGACCGCTGCGAGATCAATGCTCATGAGCCTAAATGAACGGCAGAAAGCTGGTTAGGTTCATGCGAGCCTCGCAGCAGGGGACAGAGGAGGGTAATGTATGCGTGCGGCTGTTCGTCTCACTCCAGCCGTGGGCGTCCGGGTGGGCGAGGGATGGCAGAGGATTTGAATACGGCACGGATGGGTATTTAGCGTGCATCCTTTTACATCATGTAGCTAGAGTGTACCTGGTATACTGACATTAACTGCAAACATCACATGACCTTAAACAACATCCTTCATGAAAAAGATTCCTCATTCATAATCCAAAATCAGGGAACTCAAGCGTGTTGAAATTATTTCAGGATGTTTCTTTTAGCATTTTGGTCATCACCAGTGATACGTTTAGATCTGAATGTTAAAAACGTCTTTTTTCCACTCAGGTATAATGTTTGGCTATTTTTCACGCATGATATATCTACACGCATTGTGAACGCAAACACAATCAGGATACGTCTTTTTTATTGTTGTTAAATAATTCATTGATGCACAAAAGGGTTCATCTGGTGTGCTTATGAAGAGCAAGCACAGAGATGTGAAGTACGTGGAAATATTCCTGCAGCAAAGCTCCATTCCAAAAGAAAAAAAACATTTGTCATTAAAGTCTCAACATGCAGAGCACAGATAAAGCGTCTGCTATCCTCGGCGATCTGAAACGGAGCGTCGGCCAGTTTGCGCAGGTGATATTAAGCGTGGAAATTGAGGCTAAGAAAAGGTCAAACTGTTAAAGTGTCTCTGCAGGGCTGCAGTTGGAGTGATGTGATCTAAAGCAGGGATCCAGACTTTTATACGCTGAAAATATAAAGTTAAAGAAGTCATCAAGGGTTCAAGTGTACTTTATTCACAATGAGTTCACGTCC